>CM022776.1:6209685-6539685 GCA_012411365.1 Ameiurus melas | reverse complement strand
TCACGGCAATGGTATTCCCTAATGAAAGCCACACTGCAAAAATTGTTCAGGAATGGTTTGAGGAACATGGCAACACTAGGTGGTGATTGGGTCTCTGAATTCCCCAGATCTCACCCAATCAAGCATCTGTGGATGTGCTGGACAAACAAGTCCGATCCATAGAGGTCCCACTTCACAACTTACAGGAGTTGGAGGATCTGCTGCTAACATCTTGGTGCCAGATACAACAGCACACCTTCCGAGTTCTTCAGGAGTCCATGCCATGATGGTCAGAGCTATTTTGGCTGCACAAGGGGGACCTACACAATATTAGGCAGATATTTTTAATGTTATGGCTGATCCATGTATCTGCCCTTTTTATGGAATCGTGCTGTTTATTGTGCATAATTTATGTTTGAAATGCTAACATGACATGTTGATTATGTTAACATGTTCTCTGTACTCCCCGCCCCCCCCCCAAATTGTCTAATTTGTGTAACAATCAAAATGAATTGTTTTCAATAACTAAAAACCTACTTTCATTATAGCTTTGATTTGTATTATCTACATCTGATATAACTATCAAATTAACACAATATACCTGTAAATATAAACCAAATAAAAACAACTATTAACTATTAACTATTACCTTCTTGCTCCTCTATACATTAAATGTTTGTCACACTTGACAAATGAAACCCATTAGCTCTGAAAAATATCTGCCTTTATTTTCTTTAATAATCTTTGCTTATTTGATTATATTCTCTACAATCTAATGTAGGGAAAAAAGCAGACAGAAGCAGCCACTCCAGTAAATATTATCTCTGCAGTATATAAATATCTCACACTGGTACAATATTGACATTCATTTCATAACTTCTCAAATGACAGCTCAAAAACAAGAGGAAAAACCACATTCACATCATGCAGTCACAATCTCTCCACCACACTCCCACACAGTCTTGCACACGGTGACAGCTCAGAATGGTGAACACACCATAAAATATACAGAAGATGAAAAAGATTACAAGAATAACCTTTTCACTGGTGCCAATAGTCTTCCAAACAATGGTAGAGTCACTCTAGTTTCTCAAAGTTAAACTAAATGGCACACACCAAAATATTTTTTCAACAAATATTTCGGGGAATTATACAGGGGACTCCCCGGGATTGCCAAATATCTCTAGCAAAGTTTCTAACTGTAAGTTAATGCACATACCATGAACTGTTCAACAAAACATGAGTTTAGCTACATGTGTCACAGATCTCAGTACCTTGTTCTAAAATATAATTCTACTAGCAGAGAATAAAATGGAAATATTTTATATCTAAAAATGAAACCTAGATCTTATGTAAAACAGTCAGGGGTCTAGCCAGCTAGTTTGATTCCCAGAAAACGTTACTGAGGAAATGTCAGCTAAGACATTGGTGGCAGGAGTATTTTTTTCTATGTAGATAACACTATAAATAGCAATAGAAAACTATTTTCTTGGAAAAAAAAATTTGGTCATATCACTGATACCAAAGTTGTGTTGCCTTTGGATGAAATTCCGATTTACAAATAAGAACAATGACATTTCCAGTGTAATGCTCAATCCCCTGAATTGTCAAGTTGCCAGGTTGGGACAATGTGATGAGCATAAAGCTTTGTTGCCAGGTCAGATGTTTTTATGCAAGTGTGTGTGAGCTTGAAAATGTTAACATGTCTGTTCATTTGCCTGACAAATGAATGGAAACATGGCAGGGGGTTAGCTCAAATGCTACTCAATTGTACTGTAGACCCCACTTATGTATAACTCATGAAATCTGTCCCTTTTTCTGCCGTAATGTGTTTTGCTCCCTATTTCAGTAGATGCCATTTTTTATATATATATACAAAACATTTTTTAAAAGACTAGAACAAAGAAAATAAAGTGGCAGGCACTTAAAAAAAATATCATACTGTCGGTCTGGTTAGAGAACTGCAAAACATTACAGTGCTAACAAACAAAGTTGAAAGACTGCTGAAGTTCCCGTCCTGTACGATTCTCACGATTCCATTTCATCCACATCAAAGGGAGGTGGCTCGAAACTGATGACTTCCTCATATGTCAAACCTGTACAGGGATGAAGAACGAAGTGTTATGGCCTAAGCTGCAGAAGCATTCTCCAGGCCCAGTTACACATATAAAGCAATATTAAGGAATTCTGAGCCTACGTTCACCAACTGTGTAGAAATAGATCTAAATTTTGTTTTACGTGTAACACTGAAAAGTCTGGTATTTTCAATAAAACTTGGATATCATCTGCACAAGTGTAAGCAGTGAAGCTCAATAAACACCAGCTGTTCATTGTTTATATTTAACTGAGCAATGAAATGTACTTAAACTGTAGACACCCCCACAATTAACCGTATCTGGTATGTAGGCATCACTTTCAAAGGTTTCTAAAAAAAAAAAAAAAAAAAAGTACTTGTGCGAAAAAAGGTTTTGTGTACTGTTTAATGTTTTTGTGTTTCTCATTTTTTAAATAAAAATTCTATGAACTTTAACAAATGTGCATCATGTTCATGAAATAGTAAAGCCATTGGCATAAGGAAAGCAAGTAATTTCGTGGATGTCCTGTTTCACATTTGCATGTTGCACATTGGTAATAAGGGAAGTGTTTAAATCTGGGCGTATTAGAAATCATGACAGCTAGTGGGTAAATTCAATTAAAACCCCACATATAAAATATTACATAACTCATAACCGATGCCTGTCTGACACCAACCTGTAAAACAACAAGCTCGAATTTTATTGGACAATGTTGAGCAGAGCATTAATTTCTGGGTCTAATTCATAAATTGGCTGAAAACTACATAGCCTGTCTGTCTTCAATATTTTAACAAAAAGGTGAAATGACAAAGAAAAAAAAAAAAGGCAAGTATCGTTCTTTCCAGTCCGAATGGACATACAATTTTACATTTGTGGAAGTTGCATTAATGGTAAGTAGTGTTCACTTTACTCTTACTTTTGTACTGTATCCTGTATTGATTTGCCAATTGATGAAATTATCATAGTTGGTTAAATGAAGTCCAAGTGCCACCTACAGGCCTATTAGCTGAAGTGCAGGCTGGTAGGTCAAGAACATGCAAAAACTTAAATGGCCTTTATTAAATTGCCACTTTTTCATATTATGCAATAATAGTAAAAGATACCTATAAGAAGAAGACATGAAAAATGTTTATAAAAAAAGAACTTTTCTCTGGCTCTTTAAAGAAAAATAATCATAATTTTTCTTTTTTGCTTTTATGGCTCTGCCAGCTGAACTGAAAAGGTTCTTGACCTCTACACTATATGCTCAATTTCTCTCAGAAATGTGCATGTAGCCAAAACATCATATGACTGAAAGGTCATGGACATACACAGGTACCTGTACACCTCCTTTCCCTCCAGAATTTAGGTCTCAAGCTGACACAAATCTATTAGTTTAGGAACTAGTGTCTGCTATAAGCCACTCTAAGCTTTCAGCCTAAATAAATAAATAAATAACCAACCTGTCTGGTACCTGAAACCACACTATCTAATTGGCATCCTCCAAATAAACATTAATAATGCTAGCCCTTAATGCCATTGTTTGTATATGACAATTACTTTATATTCAGTGTAATTTAATGTCAAGTTCACTGCAGCTTTATTTTTCTCTGCTAGGCGCTTTGCTAAAATATATGCATAAATCTAAGCAAATGTTCATTTTGTTCCCACATTTTGTGTAACCTGGCATGTGCACAAACCTTTCAACACAGATTCATGCATACACACTGTTAGTAAATGAGGGCAGAGTTCAAATAAATGCTACAAATTTGCACACACACATTCAGAAGCAGACGCTGTTCCAAACCTTAAATGTTACAAAACCCCACAGGCTCAAGTAAATCACTGCAACCTGCAGTCACAACTCACGTTTCCACTCCTCAATCTCTAGTTCCCGACTCTCAAAGCTCTGGTCATAGGGCTCTGCTTCTGGTTCATCATCTGGGTCATGATACTGGGCAAAGTATGCATGAGCCAGAGCTTCAGCTGCAGTTATTCTCTTGTCTGTATCCAAAACCAGCATCTTCTCGAGGAGGTCCACAGCTGTGACAGTACAGAAACCCCAATCAACAACCAGCGTATAGCAACAATGAAAATTTGCTTTTTAAGTAGCACATAACTTAAATCGTTTGTGTTGTGAGGTACACAGAGTAATAAATCTGTTCATACATGCCATTAAAAAATTCCTGATAAATATACATGCAAAGGATGCACTGATCTAGTAGGATGCATCAGTATGCCATATACATGGTTTAATATCACTGATTCTGATATTAAAATAATAATTTCATAGTGATTAAATATTGTTGTAGATTTTGAATCCCACTGAATAAATAGTAATAAATATTTAAATTAATAAGACATGAAACTCCAGAGTCACTGATGCATACTGGCAAGTTTCTCTCTTACCCAGTGGATTGGCCCCAATAAATACATCAGCAAAATTCCTTTTAGGCATTTGTGGCAGAGAATGAATGTAATTCCTGGCCTGTAAAAAAGAAAAGGGTTGATTATTTAAGGGTAAGCGTTTGGGAAATCGTAAGATTTACGCAAAGACGATTCTGTCTAAGCTATTTATACTTGCAGTCAGACATTCTAAACAGACCAGATTAGGGTGCAAAAATCTGTATTAAACAGGAGAGAATCTGCAGACAGAGGTGGAAAAAAAAAAGCAAGGAAAATAGCTAAGACTAATAATTTCAGGGCCAACTTGCTTCCAAACTTTGAATTTTATGATCTCAGACAAATTAATTTAAATATATCTTAGAAAGTGGTAGAGTTTTCATCTCAATCCACTCTCTTAAGATGTATGATTGGATGCTTGTATGAGACCCCCCCCCAAAAAAAAAAAAACACAACCCTTTCAATTAATACTGTGTCTTAGGAAATTGTTTATTAGTATTCAGCACTGCATGATTAATGCAAGATTCTCCTTAGAATACAGCAGGCATTAGGATGGCACATACACGACTTCCATTTTCATCGCACACCAGATAATACAGAGCAAAGAGCTTAGATTCAGAATAAGACCAGTCACAACAAGAAAGCGTGAAAAAGCACAAACCCTCCACAACACATGCTATGTTTCAGAATCATTGGATTTTCATGTTAAGGGATGGTTTTGGGGCAACATCAAGGATTACCACAATATGGAGTAAACTAATAATGATATTCAATGCTGTCGCTCTTTCTAGTGTGCTTTCACTATCACAGCGAATGATTGCACTTATATGAAAAATGTTTTTCCTCTCTACAACCACTGCCAATGTAGTGACCTCAAGAATTATAAGCAATACAGCTCTATGAGCATGAGCAGGCCTATGCACCCAAAAAAAAAAACAAAAAAAAAAAACATGAATTGTAAAGATATTGTGCTTGGGGGCAGGGGCCACAGAAAGCTCACCTCATGGCTAGGCATCCTGCTTATTAGAGAGGCAGGGGGAGTTCCTGTCAGCCGCATTATCTGCTGTAGCTGGTTTATATCTATGACAGCCGGGTCAAGGGCTTATAGCAGACACGTTTTACAAATTACCTGCTTTTGTTTGTCTCCTATTTAGGAGAGAAGAATGGAAAGAGAAGAGACAGAAAGCAACACAGAGGTTTGACATGCACATATGGGACACACAATGCTGCAAAGAACAACTCTCTCGATTTGAAATTATGCATTCCCAGAGAAAACACAGCCGGCACCAGCAAAGCTAAGATCAAAATTTTGTTCATTAATTCATTACAAATCACAATCAAGCCAATTATCCGGTTTAAAAATCACCACAGTTTACATCTTGAAAATATTAGTAAAGCATGTAGTACAATACTACTGGTATACATTATGCTCTGTACATAGCCTTCACTATCTTCCCAATTAAGAAACATTAAAATAGCCATTACAAAGTTTTGCACAATAATCGATTCATAGATTTCATATCTGGAAAAACGTAAAAGACACGTTTTTCCTCAAGGATTGCATACCATGTAAATCTAAGCAGGAAACCATGGAAGGCTATGTATGGAAGCTGTACAACAGATTATGCAAGAATGTGAAAGCATGCTGCAGCAAAAGGCCTCTTTGTGAAATCCCATAATAAAAAAAAATAATAAGTCGGTGTACAGTTTAGAAATGCACCAAATTAGCTTCATGTGGCAAAGCATACAGTGTAGCATCCTCCAATCATTACACTCACAGATTCTGATGACATTTTCGTCAACAGCTCAGGTCCTGGAGTTCCAACGAGCAGCATAATAAGTTTCAGCTGGTCAATGTCTACATTGGAACATAAAGGAAAAACAGAGGCAAAGCAGAGACACTGCTGCCACACAGCCTCATGGCCATGACCATGCAGCTGTCATCACTGGCATTTCCATGGACAGGATTTGACAAGCTGCAGAATGTAGCTGCTAGGAAGAAAAACGAAGAAAAAAAATAAAAATAAAAAAAATAAACTCTATCTCCATGTGTGCTAAACATTAACTTTAGGGCATTTAAGTAACATAAGCAAAAACCCAGAGAAGGGTTCCCAGGGATTCAGGAATTTTCCTAAAAATTTATTTGATTTAAAAAAATAAAAATACAAAATGTATTTAAAAAAAATTGCTGGTACTGTGAAAAATGAAAATAGAAATTTCATATTAGTGAACATACAATGTGCAGGTCAAAGAATTATAAAACTAGTAAACACATGTAAAATAGGTGTTTTAGTTTAAAATACTAAATGAAAAATAATATACCCAGCACAAAAAAAAACAAAAAAAAAACAGGCTAGACAAAAAGAAAGAAATAAACAAACAAACAAAATGTTCCAACCATTACTGTTTTTCCATGTGAACAGCTAAGGGTTTCATTTTACTATACTTCAAAATGCATATTTTAAGCACAGCCATATTTGTAGATAGCACTGCATGATCTAATCAGTAAAAATAGCAAAGGCTTGCCCAGAGCAAAAAGAACAAGCCCAGGTGTGTTCAGCCTACCTCAAAGCTAACTGAATAAGAGGTTCAAGTCATTAGTGGTATTAAGAAGTAGTCAAGACATGTGTGGGACAAAAATGTGGTACTGTAATGGGGGGAAAAACAGGAGCATTAATCATTACACTGACACCAGAGAAAGGAAGAGAATGTGGGATAGCAGGACCAGGAGAGGCATGGCATTCCTTGCAAGGCTGCTCGTTGCTTTCTCAGAAGTATGGATCACATTTCCTTATTAGCACTCCTTGCGGTGAAGAGCCACAGGGTGAGGCTAAAACATTAAATGAAGACACTCACTCCTGTAGTGCAACATACCGACCGCACGATAGCCTGGGGAAAGACTTAAAACTAAGAAATATTCATATTTATACACATAAGCCAGCAAGTTCAAACAAGCATAAGCCAAATGCTCCAGAGTTTGGCTGCATGTGTATAGAAGGTTGAAGGATACGGTCGGTGCCAGGGAACAGCGTTCTCCCTGTCAGCAACTCAGCCATAATGCAGCCAACAGACCAAATATCCACTGGAAAAATAAAGCCAGGCAAGAACACATCAGCAGAACATTAAGCTTATGTTCCACTACTCTAATCAGATCTTAAAGCTCTTTGACATGAACCATGTATCTGAAACTTAACGTGACACTAAAGAACAGATCAAAAAATCTGCCTGCATGGCTTATACTTCTGTGTTTGCATATTTGTGTACACATCAGGGCAATGTGCGCTGGCAGTTGCATAGGTCTGCCTTCATATTTACATGGAACATGAACGTGTCCAGTAGTGACAGAAAAATAACTCAAATTACTAAAACCACAAATGAACTCAACTAAACTTTCATTTCACTATATGAATGGAGAAGGAGCAAAGCAATGGATGCAATAATACTAATTACTAAACCATCAATACCATCCATCCATTTTCCATACCACTTATCTTACACAAGGGACTCCAGGGCACAAAGCGGGGGACACTCTGGACGGGGTGCCAACCCATCGCAGGGCACAATCACGCGCACACACACACGATGGACAATTTAGAAATGCCAATCAGCCTACAGTGCATGTCTTTGGACTGGGGAAGGAAATTGGAATATCTGGAGGAAACCTCAAAGCACAGGGAGATCATGCGTACACAGGGTAGGGGTGGGATTCAAACCCCCAACCCCAGAAGTGCGAGGCAAATGTGCTAACCACTAAGCCACCACACCCCCCAAAATCATCAATACCCTGCGATTTATACACACATACAGTACTGTGCAAAAGTCTTAGGCACCCTATTTTTTTTGTAAAAACTCATACATTCTAATTTTATGACTTCTAGATTTTCGAGTCAGTACAAAAACATTTTAGATTTCCAAACATTAGTTTTCCAGCTCAAAATGAAATGTTACAGAAAAATGTTTGTATGCCAGTAAAGAAAGCAGCATGTACACTAATATATACCACTTTCTATTTGAGGTAGGATATCTTAGCTATTTCAGCACATGTAACTGCTGATTGTTTGCTGGTTTTGATCGACAGGTTTTTTTTTTTGTCGAAATAATTATGTAGCCTATGGAACTGTCAAATATGTACAAGTTTGCAAACTAGCTAGCCATTGCTACGTGTCCATAAACAATTTAATGGTACAATTAGTCAAAATGTTCACACAGATGAGCATCCTACAATATTTTAAGAGGAAGAGGACAGAGGAGGATGAACAGCAGGTCATAGGAGTAGAAAAGACTGAGGAGGATGAGCTTGTAAGTTGGATGTTTGGGACGGAGGCGCCATCGCGTGAGGAGCTATGAGTTGGAGACACCGTGTTTTCATTTTCTGTCGTGATTCTGGAAAATTGCCTTTATTATACAAGGTATATTATCCAGTTTATGGTATGTAGTAGTTTTTGTTCTAGTTATAGGACAGTCCGTCTCTCTGACTGTGCTCCCAAGTCTTTATAATCTCCTGTCACTGCAAGTACCCTCTTACAACCACACTAATTAGTACATTCTGTTCCCAAAAGTCATTAGAAATTAGCTTTAAAGTGTTTTATTATTTTTCAGGGGAGCATTCCCCCGAACCCCGCTAGCATTTCAGTGTTCCCCCACAGATTCAAAATCACTCCTACACCCCTGGCTGCCGGGTTTTTAAATTTCATTATTTTTGAATGCCTTTTTGCTCTACAGCATTTCTTTACATGCACCCAAGACTTTTGCACAATACTACACACACACACAAACACAGCAGAACTCGACATTCCTCTTCTAGTCGTTCAGTTTGTATTGCTTAAATACCCTCAAACTACACTTCAAACAGGAAGGAAGCTATTGAAGAAAAACTATTATTTCAGACATTTGACATTGCTGTGACCTTGACCCTGTTTGAATCAATTCCAAAAATCTAATCAGTTCATCTGCCGGTTACAGTCATAAGTCCATGTAAATCCTACAGACATTCAAACGCTCGTTCTTGAGATACGGCACTAAAGAGAATCTCAGATGGATGCATGGACAAATGAACAACCCAAAAAGACGACAATAAAACTACAGTTATATGGGAGCAAGCATTTTGTGCCAGGATTTAAAGCCAAAGTTCAAACATTCAGATTAAGGCTTTAATCTGCAGCCAGAGTAAAAATTTATTGGCAGTATTACTTCAAAACCCTTCACAACATCCATCACACAATCTGGTACACAACTGGACACACCTCCGTGACTCAACTAATTTCGTCTAAAGGGTTTTGAAGGACTGCACATTAGTAGGTCGGTGCACCACTGTGTGCCACACTTAGAAATCTCTCTGCCTTGCAACTCAAATACACTTCAACACAGAAATATAAACCAGCCTCAAAAGCCAATTGTCATTTCAATTGTGAGGAAACAGCTGGCATAAGAATGACGAAAGGAGTGAAACAGACATGCATTTCTTAAATGAAGAAAATCTATATTTAATCAAACGGTGCAGGTTGAAATACGCAGTGGACCAAATGTTCTAATGTTACAGCAGTATTAAAGTAAAGTAGTTTGTGCTTTTAAAAGTTCTAAAACAATCGTGTCATTTTTCCCCCCTCAATACAATAATTTCATCATGTTTAAATGCCCTGAGAAATAGTACTACGCATGACAGATAATCCTTCACTACCTGTCATGTTGTAGTGCATCCAGTTAAGCATGATTTCAGGAGCACGGTACCACCTGGTGGCCACATATCCTGTCATTTCATCATCCGTATGCCGTGCCAGGCCAAAATCAAGGATCTGCGAGAGGGAGGAAGGGAGGGAGAGAGAGAGGGGGAGAGAGAGAGAGAGAGAGAATGAGAATTCCAAATAAAATTTCTGAATTACAGAGGAAACACCAATTTGAGACAGGAAGCAAAGATTTCCTTATTTTCTGACTAGCTATAGCTGGAAATATACCAAGCAAAGTGCTACACCAACTTCACCTCAAAGTCCATTCTGGTTCATGCCTGGGAATATTATGAAAACAGCAGACGTACCTTAAGCTCACAATCTTCATTCACAGCCAAATTACTGGGCTTCAGGTCCTTAGGAATAGAGAGAATAATTTCAAAAGTATTATTGAAAAATTATAACGTCTAAATATTCTTAAGAATGAAAAGTTCTTTGCTCTTTGAAAGGGTGTATTTGCATTATTATGCTATTATATTATCATTATATAATCAGGAGCATAAAATGGTCTTATAATGACAAGAATATTGTTTATCGCAATTATTTCTTGGACGATATATACCGCCTGACAAAAAGTAGTTATCATGACCGGGGTACGTCTGTAAACATTTTTAAGGTCTGTAAGCACTCTCATAACTGCAGACTAACTGGCACTTTTAGACTTGTTTTAGAAATGCATATTACAAGATATTACCATAATTATTTTCTCAATATTGAGTAATTCTATATATTTTCCCCCTCTATCTGTTCTAGAAAACAAATTTGCCATTAATTTAAATAATTTCATTTAACTTGAGGTATGTTTCACAAAGCCAGAATGTTCAGCTATTACACAAAAATTGTTGTGCGTCTCATCTGTGATTTGTTTAGTTGCTACAAAGTAAAAAACATCAATTAAAAACCCAAGTGAACATCCTCAATTTGTGGCGATTCCATAATTTATTTTTTTTGCCAGGGGTTGTAATCTGTAATCTAAAGAAATACATACTTTATGCCTTTTCACTGTAAATCTAGAAATATAAAATTACTTACTCTGTGAATGATGTCTGCTGAATGGATGTACTGCAACACAGAAGACAAAAGAAACACACAAATATTGTTTTTTTCCAAATGAAAAGTGATTCTACACAATAAAAAGGAGTGGAATACATCAGAACATATTTCTAAACATTTATTTACTTTCACAACCTATCTTGTGCACATTGCTTCACCTTGAGCCCTCGAAGGATCTGGTAGATAAGGAACTGCACATGGTCATCGGTCAGCTTCTGACATTTCACTATGTTATTTAGGTCTGCACCCATCAGGTGAGTCACCAGATACCTGCCAATCACAGAAGAGTATGTGGTCATACTCTAGACTTCATCCAAGTGACCAACATAATAAAATCTCCCACACATAAGATAACATCTAGCTTTTAAAGACATGCGATAGAACTTTGGCAAGGAATGTGGAAATTTTCTGATCATTGATAATTGAGCATGCACAGAGGATTAAACAAGACAATGATCAGTCACCAGACGTATTTGTGACTATGCGCGAGACAAGATGCATCAAATAGCACTTTGAAATCAACAGTGCCAGTACAAATATCTGAGGAAAAAAGAAAAAGTAAAACCCAGAAAAGCACATCTGAAACTGCTGCAGAAGCATGAGTCAGCAGCTGGTATCATTGTGGCTACTGCCATTAACTCCCACACATGGAGGCGCCACACTGAACTCAACAGTGCCTATTCAGACTTAATTACGGTGCAGTGGAGAGTCCAACGCTTGCTTTAGTAATTGCCTCCCAGTAACTCAACTCAGTTTCCGTTGTACACAAAGTTAATGCTAACCACAATCCCCTAACAGATGACTCACACTGTTCAACAGATAATCACCCCCTAACAGATGACATGCATAGTCCGTAGCATTATATGAAACAGAACCTTCCTGGCACTACATAGAAAGGCTTAAAATAAATTCTGCTTAAGCCAATGGAGAGATTTTCCACACTCTCTGCACAAATGGTATCTAAAACAATAAACAAACAAAAATAATAATAATAATAATAATAATAATAATAATAATAATGATGCCCTCTCTGTGATACACCAACACACACACACACACACACACTCAAAGCCTAAGAGATAAAAATGCACACTCCACCAACAAACATACATCCACACACAAAGAATCTCATCTTATATAATCAGCTTACACATAATGTGCGCGCAATCACACACAAACGCAGCCACGCTCACGCTACAGCTCATTGGTCAGATTCAGCAGTATTAATGAGAAGAGTCATTGGTTTTTCCCCCCATACTGTGAATCTAATTTTTTCCCACCAGTACAGATAAATCAGCGTGAAAAGGGACAAGTGGTACATGTGTGTGCCTTCACTCAGGGAGGTGAAACCAAACATGCATATTTTTGGCAGCAGCAGACACTATAGCAAGTCAAGCCCTTTCTTGAACTGCCATCCCCAGCAACAGTCATGACACGTCTAGCTAGTTGTTTCGATATGGCCCTTACATCGTCACGTGCTAATTTTGAATGATTGTCGTTCCAAGAACCATCTGGTCCAAAATTGTATAGCACCATTTCAGTTTTTACATTTTAAAACGTAAACCTTCTGAGCCTTGAACGGTTTTATCTATACTTGGCTTTGACGTCAAGAATATCAAACACCAAGGATGTGGCAAAGACTACAGTGTGCCGTTTATGAAAACTGACACACGGATAACGAGTAGATAAGAATTCAGCCAAATATTACATTGCAAAGTTCAGTCAAGCCACACTGCATGGTGTTGACTGGCTCAGGTAGTGTGTCCGCACCTGCTCTTAACTGTAATAACATTAATCGAAATGCTTAAGTAATTGCCTCTAAAATATGAGAAAGCCTGAAAAAATGTGCAAGCCTGACAAGACATTTATTAAGACAAGCTTAATATATGCTAAGATATGCTAAAGATACACCATACGGCCAAAAGTGGACACCTGACTATCACACCCGTATGTGGCTCTTCTCTAAACGGTTGCCACAAGGACACATTTGTACAAGATGGCTGTGTGCTGTAGCATTACAATTTTACTGGAACTACAGGGCCTTGAACCCATTCCAGCAGGACAATGCCGCTGTGCACAAAGCAACCTCCATAAAGACATGGTTGGCCAAGGTTGGAGTGGAAGAACTGGAGTGGCCTGACAGAGCCCTGGCCTCAACCCCATTAAACCCTGGCCTCAACCCCACTGAAACCCTTTGGGATGAAACGGAACGCCGACTGCATCCCAGCCTTCCTCACCTAACATCAGTGCCCAAACTCACATTGTGGCTGAATGAGCACAAATCCCCACAACCACGTTCCAAAATCTAGTGGAAAGCCGTCCCCAAAGAGTGGAGGTTATAATAACAGCAAAGATGAGACTAAGAACATACTTAAACCATAACATACTTCTTTGGCACTTAGAGCATCTGTTTGGTTTCAAGGGTACCTCCCTACAATGGTTCAGCTCATAGCTTAAGGACAAGTCTTTTTCAATAGCATTGGGTAATTTCTCCTCATCTTCCACTCCTATTATTAGTGGTGTACCTCAAGGTGCCATTCTGGGCCCACTTATTTTTAACTTATATATGTGTCCATTAGGGAATATTATTAGAACACACAATGTCTCTTTTCATTTATATGCTGATGATACCCAGTTGTACATAACGCTGAAAGCTGGTGACTCCATTCAGCCATTATTGGACTGTCTGGACGACATTAAAAATGGTTAACAAATAATTTCTTCCAACTTAATGAAGACAAAACCGAAATAATTGCTTTTGGTCCCCTGAGATTGAGAGGTGGTCTCAGAAATGAGCTTCGTAACCAATTACCCTCGATTTCTTCCAAGGTTAGGAACCTTGGTATCATCCTGGACTCAGAATTATGATGAGCCAAGCAAATAAATTCGGTCATTAAGAATAGTTTTTATCAACTACGAATTATTTCTAAACTAAAACCATTTTTGTCTTTCCAAGATTTGTATATATCTCATCATAATGTACAAATAAATGTAAATGTTTTTATTAAACAGGCTTACTGTGGAGACCCTGATAAGTAGATATGGCTGCAAAAACAAAAATAAAGCATTTCATTGTCATTTATTTTTATTATTATTATTATTATTATTATTATTACTACTACAACATCTTAAATTAGTTTGGCGTCTTTCAGTGAAGTCTGACTATAATCTTTAAGTTAAATTTTCAAAAATTGTTTTTGAGGCAAACAAATTTTAAACAATGTGATTGCAATAAGAGAAACATTTTAAAAATGTCAAGATTTACCAAGAACAGCACACAAATTTAAAACGTTTAAAACAGCAAGGGAAGAATCGCTTTATGCATCTGAAGAAAGCAAGGAGTTTTTACTACTGTGGCATCAGATTTAGTTCACACAGCTTTTCCCCCCACCAAAAAAAGTAAATAATAGAAAATGAAAATTCTGATTTCCTTTCCCTCTTCGGCTGCGTGACAACGGATCATTCATCTGCATTTTTTAATTCTGGCACAAATTTTATGCTGGAGGCCCTTCCTGCTCCAACCCTCCGCATTTTCCTAGCTTGGGACCAACATTGAGAGTTCACTAGCTCGTGCAAATCTCCAGTGGCTCGGGCTGGCTCCCTGACCAGGAATCGAACCCGGGCCTCAGCGGTGAAAGCACCAAGTGCTAGCCACTAGTCCATCACAAATGAGGTCATTTCATTAAATATTTATTGATAATAATTGAAGAACACTGCACTGCATCTCATCGCTGTAAGTTAAATGACACATACGAACATCAGTGTCCACAAAATGTGTGTAATATCAATCATTCCTTAAAGAATGAAGACTGTATCTGAGCATCACTTACACATCGCTGAACTCCTCCAGACTGGTGGAAGGTGTGAAAACATCCAGCAGGCCTATTACCTGGAAAAACAAGAAGCATTATTAGGATTCTTTATTCAGTCTGTACAGGATTTCGTGAAGTTTGTTTGTGATTGCTGCGGACCACAATGCTTAGTTTTGGTGCGTCTTTTTTTATTCGCAGATTTTTTTAATGCTTTATTTTTGTGGAAAACTACCTGAAACGGCAAAACCGCAGTTGCACAAAATAGTTAGTGATGTTTGTTGGTAAATGAGACCTTTTAGCTGTGCTCATGTTCGACGCATATGAATCAAACAGGGCTTTAGCTGAATGTGCATTGTGATGCCAGACAACGTGAATTAGTCAAAGCCTGCGGTGATTTCGAAAAAAATTGCAAGCTCCTGCGAATACTGCAGAGTTTCTTTGAATTTGCATCCACTTCTGAGATCGCTAAAATATTGGAGGGACTGTTTATTGTCCAGTTTCTGTATCCATTAAAGCAAGACACACACTATACAAGATTTCAAATGCTATACAAACACTACACACTGAAAATGTCTGTTGTGCACGACCAAATTAAATGCTCACATTGTTCGATTTACAAACAATAACATGCATGGTCACCATGTTCATGAACCAGTGCCCTTATAATCATGCTTATGGGGGGGGGGGGCAACAAGAGTTAAGAAGTCTTTCTTCCCTTTACGCTTTGTGAATCTGTCAAAGCGAGTGGATGAGGTAGCTTCGGCCAACATTTTCTTCCCATCATATTAGGATGGTGAAATATGTCAAACAGACACATACAGTGCTATGCAAAGATACCTTGAAAAGTAGTGAAATGAAAAGTTTCTACTTATATAAAATGATTCTACAAAGCAGGAAACAGCAACAAACTTGATCATATCAATATTTAGGCCAGTTCTTTTAAGTTTTATAAGGAAATCAGCTGGTAGGATTTTCAAATGCAGTTCTTTTGCAAATCTTGGCTGTGAAAGTTGTTTGAAAGTCGGTCCATTACTTAATATTTTGTTTTCTTTAACAACATACAACTGCTTTTCTGTGAGACATGAAATGTACTAAAAAAATTTGATAAGGTGTCTACAATCTTTGCACAGTACTGTACGTTGCTGTCGGAGCTCAACCAATATGGCCTGCATGCGGTCCATGCACACATCATCTTCACTTCTGTTAATGTTATTATTACTGACAGGCACAGACCCACAAAATCACTTTATGACTTTGAGGAAACAAGTCAAACTGCTCACGCTGCAAGACACCAGAGCATAACATCTGACGTTTCTGTCAGGAATGCAGCTCGATAAGAGTGTGGACAGTTCATCGAGCATCGCTGCCCTGCCTACAATGCACCTGAAACAATGACGGTGACTGAAAGACAGAAACTGAACAATTAAAAAACGAGGTCAACTCGTACGCTGTTGGCATGAACAACACAATCTCAAAGCAAAACAGGAAGCAAAAAAAGGTTCGCTTGCCAGCTGATCTTAAAACTGTTTCGATCAAAATACATGGCACCAGTGTAGCATTTGTACAAGAGACACGGGCGCAGTAGAATTTGATCGTACTCTGATCTTTTTAAATATTCGAAATGCGATATTAAAAAGCTTTTGGTAATTATTTGTTCCAAGTAAGGCTACAAACACATTTGCTTCTCAAAATCTTTCACAACAAAAAAGCATGATAAAGAAGAAGGAAAAGAGAAAAGGGAACAAGAAGTAACGTGACAGACTAGCACAAAGTGTTCAGAGGAACTGTGAATACAGGACTTTGGTTTGGTAAATTTAGCACAATGGTTCACAACTGGACGCAACACGCACGCATGCATATTACCACTGGGTCCTGTCAAAAATATTAGCTGTAGTTTTACAAGTTTACAGAACTTCACAGAACTGTGCAGTTTTCATTTGCAATAGAAGGGAACTCCAAACTCCAGATTACTTTTCACAGGTAGTCTAATGTTAAAAGAAGGCCTCTAAATAAAATCAGCTTAATAACATACACTCATGACACCCAGCAGTTTGTTACAGCACTTTCATAGTCTTTTAGATTTATATTCAGTCCCTCCCTTCGCGATAGCAGAAATGAAAGAAAGAACAATCAAGGAAACTGAGCGAAATTCTCAGGAGCTCACAATATTTCCAAATTACAGCAGATTTTCCAGAAATTTTGCAAAAGACGAGACATGTGACGTCATCACGACGCACATTCAGCCAAAGTCGTCTTCGATTCACATGCGTCAAACAGCTAAAAAGGTCGCATTTACCAACAAACATGGTTGTGAAAGACAACAAACATGGTTGTGAAAGACATGTGTAAAACAATTTCATGCAGTTGCAAATTCACCAATTCAAGTAGTATCCTGTACAAATTTATTTTTTATTTTTTAAATAAATAAAACAAAACAAAAAAAAGCTAACAAAATCGCTTCAAATTGCATCAAAAAAATTTTTTTTAAAGTTGCAGCAAAATCAAACATTTTGGCCGCAACAATCACCAAAAAAAACCAACAACAACAACAAAAAAAAACAACTCTGAAATCCTGTATGGACTGTATATTGTGGAGTAGATTACAATAATATAGGTAAATTTTATTTCAATTTTAAATTTAAATGATAAAGGAGACTAAGATTCGAATGATAACGAACACGAGTTCTGAGGTTTAACAAGCTGAGAGCCACTGATGCAACATCCACACTTACGTTCTCATGTTTCATGTGCTTGAGAAGCCGCAATTCTCTGTAGGTTCTTTTGGCATGGATAATGGACTGGAATGGCCTTGAGAGTTTTTTCACAGCAATCTTCAAACCTGTCTTCTCATCAACCGCTGAGCTGGAAAAGACAAAGCCATGACATTGAAGTAATAAAAAAAATTGTCTTCCTTTTAATACATTTACTGTAACACATCAGTGGTGTTGATACGAATTTCATGATAATACTGTTCCACTGAGTTAGAAGCAAGAACTGCCATAAATTAGAGTCATTCTTACTGTAAAATTGAGCCTAGAGCTAGTGATGACAGACATTAGAGTTATGAACAGCGACAGTAGTGGAAGTATTGCTCAAACCTTTCCCGTCAAAAATGTGGTAAAAGTCTGATGTAATGTTTAATAGGAACATCAGTATACCCGCTCAGGAAAATGGCTTGTTGATGAGAAATCAGACGAGAACGGTCATACTGGGTTGTGCTGAGAGGAAAGCAATGGTAACTCAAATGCCCACTTTTTACAACTGTGGTGAGTAGAAAAGCATCTCAGAGCACATGACACATCAAACTTTGAGGCTACGACAGCAGAAGACCACATCGAGTTTCACACCTGTTAGCCAGCTGCAGGAATCTGAGGCCACAGTAGGCACGGGCTCACTGAAAGTCAGTACGTTTACATGAACAACAATATTCCGAAATTAACCCAATTAAGACGATACGCTGATTAAGAAACTACCATTAAACAACAATTTCTGAGTACCTAAGCCCGGCTAAAGTCACACTCAAAATAAAATAAAATCAACTTAATACATGTGGAGTATTCCTATTATAGTCGCATTACTGAAGTGCACTGCAGACATATAAACGTCTTAATCACACTATTAATGTCGTGTGGGAGTTTTCCCCACATTTTGTGACAAGACACACACACACAGTGCTCAACCGTTTGACGGCAAATAAGAGAGCACGGCTGCGTCCTAAACCACATGATTACCTCCTATATAGAAAGTTAAACACATGCATTTCAGCTACTATATAGTAGGTAAGTACGAGATTTGGGATGCAGCCCATGACTTCAAGCAGTCATCTATTGGCACGTATAGCATGACAAATAATTAACTTCACTAAAAGCTGTTGTAAACTTAAAAATGAAATACCCAAAACTGTAAATGGTACCATAACGAAGACGAACTGTATGTTGATATGTGAAATACATTCTGGAGAAAACGTCGGACGGCGTGGTGTGGGGACGTAGGGCGTGCGCCGTTAATTGATCTATGTTCTATAAGATACTATACTAATGTACTATATAAGAATATTCTAAAAGCAACTCATGTAAACACCTTAATCGCAATAGTGTTTTATTCAGAATAAGGTCAAGAATTAGATTACTGATGTCCATGTAAACATACTGACTGTTTACATGGTAGTTTCTTAATCAGAGTATTGTCTTAATCGGGTTAATATCGGATTATTGTTGTCCATGTAAACGTACTGTCTGAGTAGTTTGTAAGATGACCAGGGATGTGATTGATTAACTGGAAAACTGCATGAATGAGCAGGGGTACGGGTGTTCCTACTTTTCAAGTGACCCGGCGGGTATATGGACATCACACTTCTCTGAGATATTGCAGACATCGTAATTTGTTTTCTAAATTTTTATATTTGAATAATAATAAATTACAAACGGGTAGCAGCAGATTTGACATTAACGTTTTGCATCACCACAGAGTTAAGACTTCATATCTCATGGACTGTAGAGATTAAAAAAATTAAAATAAAAAAAGCTAGCTACTCTGACCCAACCCTATCTGTTCTTCAGAGATCCAGTTACATAAGGTTAATGGTGGGTGATGTAAAGGTCCATGAAATATAACCCAGGTGACACCGTTGCCTAGCAACAAACACCTAACAATCTTCTTTGGCACACATAAGCACATGCTGTCTACCTGGGGAACAGAGTTATCTAGCAAATGAGTTGTGGTGTTCAAACAATTAGGGCATGTCCGTTTTCATTGAAAGACACTTATCAGTAAACATAAGAGTGAGGTCACTGTCAATACGCAATAATGTTGCACAACTTTACTGGACAAAAAAAAAAATCAACACGCTGTTTGAGCAGCTCGATAACCTGATGCAAACCTGGTATCAGAATGTGGATGATCGTTAAATGATAGCATGAGAAGTTAGAAACTTTTTCCAAAGCAAAAAGCATTTGGATTAAGAATGGAGTTCTCAGTGCCTGCCTGGATAGTTAAATCATACGGGCATCTAAATTTAGATCAAGGTGTAGCCATGTACTGTACTCGCAATCAGTGCTGAATATTTACCCAAACTCAAGTAAAGCCGAGTGAAAACAACAGGTATGAATCATCACAGCAATCAACAGGGTGACACGACTCAATGGATCAGGTGATCACAGCCAGATGAGACAAGGAAGTAGGATTAGAACAGAATTTGGTGACTACACGATACTATATGTCATGTAACTGATCAGAGCGTGCAATGGATTGTTACTTAGTTACTTTAGTCAGTAATAGTGCAAAACATGGCATCAACAAAGTAGCCTTCTGAAACAACAATCTCAGACACCTCATCTGTTCCCAGAAACTGAACTCTAGCATCGGCCAGCACTAAAACATTCTTGTCTGTCCGATCGCTAGCCAAGTTAGCTAGCCAAGTTAGCTAGCCAAGCTACACGCGAAGGCCTGCAGGAATGAATGGAGCACTCTTCTTTCCTGCCCTTGAGGAGAAGCCAAAATAAAACATTTACCAGACAGATCCGTATGCACCAGAGCCGACTGGAGAGAGGTTCTGATAGCGCACCGGGACCTCCCAAACCGTCTTATTCACCTCCTGTCGGTAAAACGTGGCTCTTTCTTTCTGCGACATTCCTGCAGAGCTCAAGCCCGCGGGCACGCGCAAACTTCTGCTTTAACTCCGCAGCCGCCTCTGTCTCGTGCAGCCGAACTGTAGCGAGTGTGAAAAACAAGTGCACAGTCAGCCGAAACACGACGTGCTGCAGCACCCTTTCACCTCCTACAAAGTTAATTCGCACTAACAGCACCAAAATAAAACGTCCTGGAGTGTAGTAGTCCTTCAGGACTCCGTCTCCTGTTTCGGGTAACTTTAGGACTCTCCCGTGTGCCTGTCCTGGCACTAATCACTTCCCTGCTGCTCCCTCCCTTCCTTCCTCCCTTCGCGCGCTAACCCCGCCAGAAACTCTGAAATCTCGCGAGAATACAAAAATGGAGCTACATTATTCATGCAGATGTGCCACGAAGATCACCTGTTCTCGACTACCGTGACACAGCATCATTATTTTTTTCTTCATTTAGTAATGTTTCTGCACCTCAGTTAATTACATCCATGTACAGAATTCGGTGCCTTAAAGGCTATGTGTCCCTTTAGGGCCCAATATTTGTCAACCCAGCCTTGCAGAAATGTCTCACCAAGTCTATAGGCCATCTTTGCCACATGGTAAGGAAGTCATTTCTGGGTTACTGCTACTGCCCAATTTTGAGTACATTGTAGACACTTAATTTAAAGAAAATAACACGACAGTGTCATATGATGGGTTGGTTCAGGGTGTTCCCTGGGATAGGCTGGAGGCTTAGGTGAAGGTAGGATAAGTGGTATGGAAAATGGATGGATGGAACACAACAGAAAGGCGATTGTAAAATTTCAAACATTTTTTAATGAATAAAAAAAATATCAACTGATCCAGTAATCAGGAAGCTGGAAAACAACTTACCAGCTGGTGTAGATGGTCTACATTATCTGTGTGTTTTAGCTGGTCAGACCAAGCTAGAATTTTCATCAGGGTGTATTCATCACATGTATGCAAACATTCTGTGTCCACTTTACTAACTACATCTACCTTATAATTACATTTCTTTCTTTTTTTAAACCAGGCAATACTTACGGTATAGTTTTCATGTACTTAAATGTCTGATTATAGTATAAATTGTGCTGCTAATTTGTCAGCCCCCTTCTACACTGTCCATCAGGTAGAGAAGAATTCCTGGGATTTTTTTAAGATCTTAAGTGTTACTGCTGGATTGAAAATAGTCTACCAACAAACAAAAAATAAATCTATCCATTAACAATGCCATTGTCTGGGCAGTATGTAAGAACTAGAGGATGATTTGCAAAAATGTCACATGAGTCACCACTCAAATAAGATTTCCTAGCTTGGTTCTTTGATAGATGAAAGAGGGATGCACAAATGACAGATCATAATTGTATACCAATCAAAAAGCACCTACATGGGTGCAGCCACACTTTTTTTATAATGACCAAAAAGGCATAATTGGAGCAAATACTTTTTTTATATATATATATATATATAACTCACACTGTCACATGTACAGACAACAATCAAGACAATCAAGTGAAATGGCTTTACATTAGAAACTATAGATATTAGGGGGTACAATTAAGTTATAGAAGGCAATCCTGCTCTGCATACAGTGCTTGAAAGAGAACAAATGCAGAAGTAAGCATTTCTCATGAAAGTCATCATATCTGCTAACCTTAACTGAATATTAACTAACACGAACTAACCTGGCATGATGTAAACTGCACTACTGGACAAATGGGTTTTCTTCAAAGACTGTCTGTGATCAAGAATTTACAGAACTCTAATGCTTCTAGTTTTTATTTATACTGAAAAACAAATCATAAATGAAAGAAGGTCAAACAAATTGCTGTACTCAATAAAAAAAAAACTTTAAAAAGAAAACTCAAAAATGTCCCTGTGAAATATGGATCTCTCCAATCTCTCCTGGTCGTTCTTTCTTATATTCACGAAGAGGACCTCATAAGAAGCAGTGAGGTTCAGAGTGTGAGGATTTCAGAGAGCAGCTCCCATTGTCTATTGCCAGCTTAAAGGTCTAGGTCATCTCCATCTCCATGCCTGAGGATGACTTCAAAGGGACAGAGTCAAAGCCATCTGATGTTCTCTGCAAAGGAACGAGGCCATCTAAATTACTCTAGGATAATCTGGGTTCTGAGTCGATAACCTCAATCATAACTAGCTCACTCAGTGTAAATTTCTCTCAAACGTCAAATCATTATTATTGAGTCTGTACCACAATGGGTGTAGAAGATCACATTACCTCTCTGGTGAAAGATTTAATTTTGGTGAAAAAGGATTTTTTGGTGAGATAGATGAGATCATCTTCTGCATCTTCTCCCTCCATAATGGCACAACTGTCAGCAGCAGGAAGCTCACACTCTTTTGAGTCTGCACTCATCAATTTTGAGTACTTATACTCCAGCCTGTGGAGTGTATATGTACAGTATATTTACACACATTTACACACCACATTTATATTAACACTATATACACCATTCAGTAAGTGAAATGCTACTTAGATTTAACATTCAGTAAAATCATATAGCATTTTGATGTTCTAAAACTGGTTGCATGCACAAACAAACATGCACGGTTGCATGCACAAACACTTTTGCCTTTTTTATTATTGTTTAATTCCTTTTTATGAACTGTTGGGATTAAAGCAAACATTTTTTTATAAACTTAGAAGTGCATGTTTCTTCTAAGATCCAAATTTTAGCAAAACAGACTCATGCGTATTAAAGATATACTATAAGGCCAAAAGTATGTGGACACCTGACTATCACAAACATATGTGTCAATTCCAAAACCACATGCATTAACAAGGAGTTAATGCCTATGCTTGTGTGTGTGTGTCCCCAAGCACATTGAAACAAACAGTGTAGCTTTTCTGTAGTCATTCCAGAGCTATAGACAGACCTACAGTGAGTGGAAAACAGATGCACCATGGGAAGAAGCTTCAACATCAAAGCATACTCTGATGTGAGCACTCACTTGCGTGTCCGTTTCCAGAAGTAGCAGCTGATGGTGATGAGCAGTATCGCTGCCACAGATCCAACAGAAACACCGAATTTGAGCCAGAAGTCCAAAGTGACACAAGCACTAACCAGTGGATCTGGCAGAGGCACTCCACCTGTACATTGCAAAGGCTGCTGCCACACATAGGTAGTCCTCTGAGCACACACGCGCACACACACACACATGCACGCACACGCACGCACGCACACACAGAGCATGGCTTTCAAACAGTTTTTTACTCATGGATGGCTTTTAGTGTAACAATAAAGTCCAAGGACTGCCTAATTTATTGTATTTTATAATGTATTTTAATATTATGAAATATAATGACAATCCAAGGTCAAAATGTTTAGGAACATCATCAGATTTAAAAAAATGATTTTGTATTTTCATCTTAATAGGCTCAAAATGTCTTTCTCTGCTGAGTGTATTACCATTTATGAGTTATTTAATGAGATAGAGAGACTGCATAATAAGAAATGGTCAGATTTGACCAAACAGGATTTAATCTTACAGAATAATAAGGTTCGATGTATTTGACTAGTGTTCAAAAACTTTGTAATTGTCTCAGAATTTCAATAATGTAATTTGAAGTAACTTTAAATTATAGGCCTTGTTGAGCTGTAACTTGTATCTCAAAATGATTCCTCACCCATAGAGAGCCTTACAATACTAAAATCATGATATTTCACAGACCTCTGGAAGTTCCTGGACCTCACACAGAGAGCCATGGCATTAGGGGTCAAATATTATTGCTATGTCTTTTGTTATTTAGGATTTTATGAAATTAAACCTACCTGAATTCCATTTATACAGGCACTCACTATCTCTTTATAGTTCATCTCAGAACAGAGAGGACACGCATACTGGGAACGCCACAGGAAGTGGAAGGAGCAGCCATCACATGTTCCCTCTGTACATTTACTGTAATGAGAGGGAGTTTATGAGAATAAGAAGTAGCCTTAACACTCGCAGTTCCTTGCTTTGACCTGAAGATGTTGCTATGCACACAACAATTTAGCTGAATCAGCAGCGATTACACCACATTTGTGGATTACAGGAGATTGCACACAATGGGATTCCTATGCTTATGGCAGTTGGTCTGTTGACTCTCACTGCCTTCATATAATAACTCTGCAGTGCACCTTGGTAAGGAAATTTGATCCATTGCCGTCACTGTGGGATCACATCTGAGTCTGATAGAGGATGATCTGCCATTTTTACATGCCTGTGTTGTTTCACTTGCCCTAAAGACACAAAAAGAATGAAGACACAAGATTAACGACAATTCTTCAGAACATTTATTTAAATTTAACTGGTGCTTATGTACAGAGTTTTTTCTCTGATCTTACCAGTAGTAAAATATGACATCAGGCAGTTCAGATTGTGAAGGAAAGGTACTCCCAGAAGATGAGATGTTATCAAGTGTGGAATCAGTGGTTACACCTTTGGTTAAAAAACACACACAAAAAAAAAAAACCCAGAAAATTTAAACAGCAGGTGACTGTGTAAAGCTGTTCAGTTTGGTTGTAAGTTCACTTAAAACTCACCAATCAATGTGCTTCCAATAATAAAGGGTTGTGAGGACACTACACTTTGACCTCTGACATCAGTAGGCACTATGATTGACTGGCAGATATAACCATTCACCTCCTTCCTGCTCTCCGTTACATTATCAACACAGGAAGCCAGAACACGGTCCTAAGAGTACACAGCTGGTGGTTAAAAATGGTCAATTCCTCTCAGATGGCCGATTCTGATTATGTACGTTGGTGTTTTTGTCACATTTGCAAAGGTCACATTTGTCTATTTTAAACAATCTTAGCACTTCCACAAAAAAAGAACCAAGGCATGGTATGTCCAAGCTCAGTTTGTAATAAAACAAAATAGGCTCAGTGTTTGTGATCCAATCACGTCACATATGCAAATGATTAGAAAATGGAAGTGGTACCCAGAAACATTTACCCACAGAAATAACACAATAAAGAATATAGCTAATACTAGTGATGAACAAACTAGTTTTTTTTTTATTTATTTATTGTTATTGTATAGTTTAACAGGTTTGGTTAGTGTTAAATAAAGAGAAGAGAATATGAATGAAGTCAAGACTCTGATACTGAAAACTTACCATATTACCATATTTTGTACACATTTTTAATGAGGGTAAAAGTGCAAAAAATTATCATAGGCCAGTTTTAGTATGATCTTGAGCATTAGAAACACATGAAACAATTTAATACTATAGATTAATAGTAAAGATAGACTATTTTAAAATGATATGATCAGGATCATAATCAACTTGTTACAGCTCATCTAAACTACTGAATTTACCTCTTTGCCACACAGCCTCACACTAAACTGATGCACATAACGAAGGCCTCTATTGGTGAAGCGAGGACTGCTGTAAAAATTAGTAACACTGGCCAGGTGAGAGAAATCATACTGCAGAGTTTCGCTTTTATACTGCATAGACAGAGTGCAGTCACTAATGCAGGTTGAGTGGGCCTGAAAACAGGATGAGACAATAGAAAGAGATAATGTCAAAGTCACAGTACTTACATGAATACTGTGTATGATAAATGTACTACAATAGACATATCATTAATGTGTTTTGCCTTTTACATGTCTGTTGCTTTGACCACATTTAGTACAAATTAGTACAAAACACCTCCTGTGATGCAATAAATGAAGTGATAGAAAAATATTTAGCAGTGTTACTTGGTTGCTCTTAGTATTAGGTCCACATGGGATGCAGGCTTCCTTTCCCACAGGCTGCTCAGGCCTTATGAAGGTGTTTTGTGGACAGCTCCTGCATATTCCAGTGCCATGTAGCATGTAGTGTCCAGGAGGACAGGAGACGCAGGCTGAGTCTGTCTGAGAGGAGTCTAGTGCACACTGTCGACACTGAGAGGCCACTCCTCCAATCACATTGCTAATTTGAATAGAGTAGATCTTAGCGAAGTCTGAGCTGTACTGCCTCTCCTGCAAACAAAGGAGACAAATGTTTATTATTAAAAGGTAATACTTGACATTAAGGTTCCCTTAACTGGCAATAATGGATAACATTACCAAACCATGAACTTCAGCATTATACGACACCTTATACCACAGTGCTATTGAACTCTCGAATCTGATTGGTGCAAGGTGAATCCACAGGTTGATATTAACGCACTTGTTCCAAAATGTTATTATTCTGTAGTAACAACTCATTCACAATGACTTGTATAACACAATCTACTTATCTAATAATTAATTGTTTTTATCCATTCATCCATTTTCTGTACTGCTTATCTGGGAAGCCTATCCTAGGGGATTCAGGGAACAAGGCAGGGTGCCAACCCATCGCAGGGCACAATCACACACACACACACACACACACACACACACACACACACACACACACACACACACACACACACACACACTCATTCACACTATGGACAATTTAGAGATGCCAATCAGCCTACAGCACATGTCTTTGGACTACGGGAGGAAACCGGAGTACCAGAGGAAACCCCATGCAACATGCAAACACTGCGCACACAGGGTAGAGATGGGATTCAAACCCACAACCCCGGAGGTGCGATGCAAACGTGCTAATCATTAAGCCACCCTGATCCCTGGGTTTATTTGTTTGTTTGTTTTTTAACAACAACACAAATAAGTTAATTTAACATTTATGGAATGGGTGGGCATTGCTCTGTAACAGTCAACAAGTTTTCAGCTATGGAAAAGTCTTCAGTGTGGAGGGCTTTGAGGTTTCTCTGTAACACAACAAGCTGTGTTCTTATTAACATCAAGAGAGAGAAAAAAAGAGTTTAGTCAAGGAATGATTGATTATAGCTACTACAACATAAATGATAACAGGAGGTAGCCTGTCTCATGGACATTCAATAATACAACATTAGACATAACTATAAAATTGTTCATCCATTATATTCCATACTGCTTATCCTACACAAGGGTCACAAGGGGAGCCTGAGCCTATCCTAGGGAACTTGGGGCAGAAGAGAGGGGACACCCTGGATGGGGTACCAACCTATTGCAGAGCACAATTGCACATACAACAGACAATTTAGAAATGACAATCTGTGAATAACGCATGATTTTGGACTGGGGGAGGAAACCGGAGTACCCACAGAAAACCTTCAAAGCATGGGGAGAACATGCAAACTTCGCACACACAGGGCAGAGGTAGGAATGTGCAAATGTGCTAATCATTACGTAACAGTGCCCCACTATAAAACAAAAAAAATAAAATTATTGTCATCTTATTGTCATCTTATTTACTTATTGTCATAAGTAAATTGTTGTGCTATAAGAGGAATAAAAGACATCAGGACTTGCTATTATAGGATAATTATCAACTTCAGCCTACACATCACCTTTTATAAAGAACTGATATATAAAGGTATATTTATGCATATTGAGCACTCTCTTCATTATCATATATAACGAGATATATACACATTTTAATAAAAATTATATGGAAACTCCTCTCCAGTTCTCACCATACTGTAGGTATCAGTGCGCTGAAAGCCCCAGGTAAAGCTCACAGTAAGATTGCTCTTAATAAGGTAAGAATAGGACTGCTTCCCGATGGTGCCTCTCCAGGTCTCCACTACACGATTGTTCCGCTCATTCAAGCCCTGTGACCACACACACACACACACACACACACACACACAGAGCATTTAAAGTGCATGAGACCAGCACATTTATTTGCATTGCTCAACAACAAAAGTGATTGCAAATCTGGAACAGTTACTGAATTTCTTATTTCTATTGGTTATACAAATATAAGTTATTGGTTATACAAATATAAGTAGTTATAAGTAGAAAATCATGAAAATCATTATGCTTATAATCAACTTGTATGACTTGTGTAAAAACCTAAGTGCTTACTGTCATGAAATGAAGTGTGCAGTCAGATGTGCATTTGGTCTCAAAGACAAATGTGATTCTAGAAAGTTCTGCCCTGTCATTATCTTTATCCAAGGAGTAGGGCAAGCTGAGCAATATAGAGATATGAAAAACATGAAGATGAGAAAGTTTCACCTTCCAAGAAGAAAATATCGAACATAGGGAGTTAATACTACTTACATAATATCCATAGATCATATATGTTTGTTTCATTCGTGTATAATATTAGGGGTTGTTTGTATCTGCCATTTCTTACCTATAACCAGGTACAGAAAGTGTTAGCATCATGTAGTCTGAGTCCAAATCTCCAGGCGTGGTGTAAACGTACTCGCCAGCTACCTCCCATCCTGTTGCAACAAAGCATAGTTTTAATTACAAATCTTAACAACTGGTGAAATATAAAAGACCAGTCTCTGCATCCGAAAATTTGGATTGAGCACATAATTTTTAATCTTTTGAGCTATATTATTCTGAATTAGTAACTAGTACTCTAGGATCAGTGAGCTGATTTAACTTCTTCACAACTAAATTTGTAATACATCTATTCATAAACCTATCTGTCTGCCTTATTCTGAATGAAAGATTCTTTTGTCCCTTCAGTGTTTAATCTCTGCCTCACTATCACTACAAGGCTTTGTTAATAAATTTGTATAGTGTCGACTTCACAGATAGTGAGGGTCAATGAATTTGCAAACAATGTGTGTTTGGTCCAGACACGCACCATAACGCTTTGTTTACCTGTGCTCCTCTGAGTGCCGCTGTACTCTCGTCTGTAGACTGAGCTATTCATGTTGCTGGGCATCCTGTTCCACCATTTATACTCGAAACCCTCCACTGGCTCTGTTCCAGCAGGACACTCTGAACATGCTGTAAACACAACAGAACATCTAAGTCTGGGTGCTTTCTGGTGATTTCTTTCTTTCTATTCTATCAGTTTAATTTCAACTTGAAATTGTAACTTATAATAGAGGCATGTGGTGTACTGTTTGTGTATAACACCTGTTCCATTGGAATAGAAGCCTTGTGGACAGGGTTGGCAAGCTGAAGAATTGCTAGTGAAGAATCCAGGATTACATGGGGGACATATTTGCATCTCCCCTGAGGCTGGGAGATTCACTGCTCCCTCTGCATTCTCATTGCAGATCTTTGGTTCAACCCATTTATACATCAGTTGTGTCTATGAAAAGACAAGAAGGAAAATGTACATGAAAAAAGAAAATACAATAAGACAACATGCTACAGAGTATCTCCTCTATATAATCCATCTAATCCATCTAAGCATCTGAGACATGCACGCACAGCAGAGGCAGGATTCGAACCCCCAACCCCAGAAGTGCAAGGCAAATGTACTAACCACTAATCCACCATGCTCCCTGAGTTTTTATATCAAAATGTCAATCCAAATGTTATTTCCCCTTGTTATTTATAAACTATATAACCGAAACTATAAAAGCCTCCAATTATTTTTTTTCTTTTGCGTTTCTTTGTCCCTCCTTTTTGACATGTCTGTTAAGAGTGTCATACACTGCCTTTGTCAAATCAGGCCTAGAGAATCAATCAATGGTGTCGTGGCAAAACTTAAACTTTTTGCTTTTTCTACATTGCAATCTATTTATCAATTGATTGTGTCTCATCTTTTGGATTACAGAATGCATTTACTTATCTTTTTTTTTATTTAATAAAAACATGGTGATGGAAACTTTGGCACTTGACGGAATGTGGTTTCTTTATTAGCCGTTTAGAGACTAGTAGGAAATACTTGAATATTTTATTTGTTGTAGGAAGAGTTTCTCATATTATTATGACTTTCAACAATACCTGTCCGGTGGAATCACAAGGAGTGTGAGTGTAAAAATAGTCACTGGTTGTGCAGGGTGGCCTTTGCTGACATGTTCCTGACCCGATCCCTAAACACATAGGAAAGAGCACACATTTAGATCTAGTGATAGAACACACACATCAGCAGCTAAGGAGGCAAATCCTACAGCTGCTTTCGTACAGTATGCAACTCATTTTCATACCCAAATTTTCATTTCAAAATTCAAAGGAATTTTCATCTGTTTCTCCACAATATGATCAAACAAAAGCATTTACATTCTGGGCTAAACATGTCTAATCATTGGAATATTACTTGTATATGACTAAGTTAAACATATGAACAAACACATACCTGAATATTTCTCTTCTTCACACTGCTGGCATTCAGTAGCTCCCTTATTGGAGTAGGTGTTGGCTTGACAGAGGGTGCAGTGGGCAGCTCCAGGTTCAGCACTGTAGGTACCAGGCTTACAGTGAAAACATTCAGATGTGTACGCAACCCCTGAGGAGAGTGGTCCAAGTGTTAGAAAGATGTTATTCTCTCTTTTTCTAAAACTGAAGAAGGCAAAATTTTATTGTGATGAATGTCAATTCTGACATTAATCAATGATCATGATGATGCAGTAAACCTTTTAAGTGGGTAGGTTTATGATAAGCAAAAAAAGAACTTTAATTAAACATTATCTACAGTGTAGCTCGTTATTAATCAGTCAGATTTGACAAATTTTTGGACAAGTGTAATGATGATGATGATGATAATGCTGATGATGATGTATTAAACCTGAGATAGCGATGTTCTTCAGGAGAACCGGTTTAACAGCACTGCTGTAAGACAGAGAGAACCCAGTGGTTCTCCAGTATAGAACATTGTTCCCACTATTCAGTTGCACCTGGTTAGGGAACACAGGACAAAATCAGGCTCAACCTCAAAGTGAAAGGCTTCTAAAACATTCACTGCTGCTAAAGCATTCACAAAACACATCAACAGAAACAGACGAATGTGTCTGCAAACACACTTACATAGTGATACTCCCAGTCATTCTCAGAAACCTTCATCCAGCGACTCTGAGAATCAGTAGACTGGCACTGGTCATTCTGAACCTGACAACCAACACACATAGGACATGGATAAACAGAGTATTATACACCGTATGACCAAAAGTATGTGGACACCTGACCATCATACCCTATGTGATTATTAAATATCCCTATCCAAAAGTATAGTCTTTAATATGGAATCGGTCCCCTCTTTCTCCTATTACAGCCTCCACTTTTTCTGGGAATGATTTCCACTAGATTTTCGAACATGTATTTGGGGATATGTGCCCATTCAGCCACAAGAGCAACAGTGAGGTCAGGCACTGACCTGGCATGAAGTTGGTGTTCCAGTTCATCCCAAAGGTGTTCAGTGGGGTTGAGATCAGGCCACTCAAGATCATCCACACCAACCTTAGTAAACCTTGCTTTGTGCACAGTGGCATTGTCATATTGGAACAGGTTTAGGTCCTGGTGATGGGAAATCTTAATGGTACAGCATACAAAGATGTTCTAAACAATTGTGTGCTTCCAACTTTGTGGCAAAAGTTTGAGGAAGAACCAACTATGGATGTAATGGTCAGGTGTCCACATACTTTTGGCCAAATAGTGTAGTTACCACATGAATGTTTTTCATATTTTAGAAACAATTCTTCAGTCTATTGATAGACAAACTCCAGCCTGAATCATATTTTGATGCTAATTTGTAGATTGGTTTTTTCATTATTCCTGTAAGACATTAATAGTTGTCTGCTGTACTGGTGTCACAGGAGGACATTGGTAGCACAGTTACAATGGCATTTAAAAGCAGAAAGATTTTTAACAATCGCAAACATTAGATTTAAGAGTCAGGTTACACTATTAGGTCTTAAAAACACTCCAAATATTTCAGCAAATGTTCAATGTCATATTAATGAGAAATGCACCACCAAAGTACTTAAGATAACAAAAGTTGGCCTTAAATGATCAGAATGCAAAGGATGACAGCTGCCCACGTCTAACATTATAATACTTACATAGAATTCAAAGAAGATGCTGTTATCAGGATAGAAGTACTGGAAAGTGACAGAGCCAGGCTGTTTCAAATTCACAGCGTACGACAATGTGGAGCTGCATTCGTCTGTGTTAGAGGATATGTAGTCCCCCTTAGGAGTCCACGTGGAACTGGACCCCATCAAGATAAACACACACACACACACACACACACACACACACACACACACACACACACACACAAAACATTATTGAAAGTATTAAGTATTACTGAAAGTCTTTCGGATTTAACGTTACAATAATTTCATGTAATTAAAGACTATTTATTTGCATTTATACCACAGCATGATTGTGGATTCATTTATAAATAACATCGCAGCTCCCTCTGTAATTCAAATTTTAGGTTTATATTAATGCACTTGTTCTAATAAGTTATTATTTCCACAGTAAATACTAACTCATGAGGACTTGCATGGTAGACAATTCACATCAAACTTCATAACAAATTAAGAAAGCGTGTTGTTAACACAGAAAGACGTGTAATCAAAGCATTCTGTAAGGAAATGTTTATTTAACTTTAATGTCTCAGGTGTCCATGCTTTCTAAAGGTCAGTAAGCTATCCGCCACTGCAGAGTCCTTGGTAGTGTAGAGAGTTCCTTGGTAACGTGACAAGGTGAGTTTTATTTATTTATTTATTTTTGTCTTTTTTTGAGGAAAAAATAGAAAGGCTGGTGAGGGAACAGCTGTTAATGTAAGGGATAAAAGGAACTAACTTGTCACTGACATTCAACAAAATTAAATGTAACTGTAAAATGAAAAATTGTTGGAAAATTGCTGTAGTACAAGAGGATTGAGACATTTCAGGACATACTATTATATCCACAATACTATGGATTATTTTCCTATAACAGCACACACCACTGTGTTTTATTCATTACTTGTTTGCTTTGATGTGTGGATGTAATGCTGGGAACTGACTGATTGTATGAGCTTTGGACCTGAAACTGACAGTAGCCTTTTTTGCCAGATACCTTCTTTTTACATTCTCTGGTAATTTATATAGTAGTGTAATCAATGTTTGTTGACATATGATTAAAAATATATATATTATAATAATGATCATAATCACACATGCACCCACATACAGTCCACATACATATTATTAACCAATAAGAGGCACAATTTAACAAAATTCCCATTTCAATTACTCACTTGGAACAGTTAGAGTAGATGTTTCCTATGTCCATATTGATGCCATGGCTGATAAAACCAGCAGGTAGATTGTCCCACTCATCGAAGGCCACTCCTGTACCCAGGGAGTAGGTCCCTGCTGCACACTTCTGACACTCCTGTGTCTTCATGTCCAGGTATTCACCTTCCTTACAGGAAAATGCTGTCAATTGGTAACAATAGTTAGTGTAGTTTAAAGTTCAAATGTTTCCAGGTTTTCATGACAATCTACAAAACAAATTCTACATGCAGCCTATACTCTGGCATGAATCAAATTATTAAAACCTAAAATGGACAGCTAAATAGTCTGAAATGTCTTAAACCATTTGTCATTCTTAGGATTTTTAGCTTCACATTCTGAAGAAAGAAACAATTAAGGGTTTTTAGAATAGTAATGGGTCCTTAGTTCTATTTGGGGCTCTTCCTGATATGGAAACACTCAGTTGTAGGGTTGGAGGGACAACTAAAGTACCTCTAAGTGTCTATATTTAACCTGCAAATAAGACATGCTTTTGTACTTTCATGAGCAACATAGGGCACTCTTACAACAAAAATACTTTCAAATATTCTTCAGGCTTTATAGCTTCCTGAAAGGGATTTACAACCCCAATTCCAAAAAAGATTGGGTATAAAAAGAACTATCTTAGAGCGGTAGAGTATTTTAGAAGTAAACATGGGTAGAGGTTCACAAATCTGCTAAAAACTGTGTACACAACACAATTTCTGGCACAATTTCAGAATAATGTTCCTCAATTTACAATTTTGAAGACTATGAATTTCTCATCATATATAGTGCATAATATTGTGAAAAGATTTTGAGCATCTGGAGAAATCTCTGTACGTAAGGGACAAGGGTGAAAATCAATATTGCATGCCCGTGATCTTCAAGCCCTCAGGTGGCACTGCATTAAAAATAAGCACAATTCTGTAATGGGAAATACTGCATGGGCTCAAAAACACCTCCTGAACTCATTGTCTGTGAACACAGTTCGCTGTGGTATTGTCAAATGCTGGTTAAATCTCCATCATGCAAAGCATCATGTGAATATGATCCAGAAACGCTGCCGTCTTCTCTGGGCCAAAGCTCATTTAAAATGGACTGAGGCAAAGTTGAAAACTGTTCTGTGGTCAGACGAATCGAAATTTGAAATTCTTTTTGGAAACCACGGACACCGCATCCTCTAAACTAAAGAGGAGAGGGACCATCCGGCTTTTTATCAGCGTTCAGTTCAAAAGCCTACATCTCTGATGGTATGGGGGTGTCATTCTTCCTCTGCCTCTCTAAGATACTCTATTTATACCCAATTATGTTACTGACATGTTGCCAATTAACCTAATTAGTTCCTAATTAGTTCCTCCTCCTCCAGCTGTTTCTTTTTTGTAACACTTACTTTTCCAGCCTTTTGTTGCACCTGTACCAAGTTTTTTTAGACATGTCACAGCCATCAAATTCAAAATTACCTTATTTTTTTCTTAAAATGGTACATTTCTTCAGTTTGAACATTTGATACGTTTTCTATGTTCTATTGTGAATAACATATTGGTTTATGAAAATTGCAAATCATTGCATTCTGTTTTTATTTACATTTGTTTACATTTTACACAGCGTCCCAACTTTTTTGTAATGGGGGTTGTACTTGGAACCCTTTCTAATACTGAAACATTGAGTTGTAGGGTTCTGCCTAGAACCTTTAAGCCTTAAGGGTTCTAGATTGTACTGTAAACATCATCATCTGGCTCATGAATGCTGGAACAAAGCACTGCAAAGTCTTGTTACTCACTGCAGTGTGTTCCTTTAACTGGGTCAGGGAGGCCTGTGCATGTGTCAGGCTTGTTGGGTATCGCCACTCTCCATCTGGACCCCAGAACGTCGCAGTCTGTGTACTCAAAGTGGTAATCTGACTGAGATAACAACACAAATACACACACACACGCACACACGCACACACGCACACACACACACACACACACACACACACACACACACACACACACGCACATTCATTAGAAGGTGTTGAGAAAAAAAATGCATGTGGTTGAGAAGAAAAGATAGTAACTTAGATGTGAAAATCGATATTTGATGATGTACCATTGACTGTGGCACTCTGTTACATCCCTGCATGTTTAATTATTCAACCCGGTTTTTAAATACAGTATCAGATAAATATTTACACAGGCCTCTGCCGCACCCTTTGACAACTACCTTTAACTAGGATGTTTAATTCCCAGTCCTAAAAAGCACCTTAACAGGAATTATTTACTTACCATGATGCTGAGGGAGACACTGATAAAGCACATTCCTAATTCAAACATGCTATTCTATTCCACTTAAATACAAACATTTGCAAATACTATTAACTAGTTACTTAAAAATCTTCTTAAATTTTATTAGAATGGTTCGTTAAATGTTGTATGTTGCCCACTCCCCAGAACATTTACACAAGGCTTTGAATAACAGTAGGAACAAATCAACAAGCACCTATCCAAACCTAACAGAATGCCACCTGGAGTAAGATTAGACCATAAGAACTTAGCAAAGAACACTCAAACACCCTATGTGAAGCAGAACTAGATTAATAGTTAACAAAATAGAAGGGCATGGGGGTGAACAGTTCTCCCTGGAAACTGTTTCCTATTAGTGAAGCTACATTAGTTCTGTGCATGATGACAGAAGACAAAAACTCTAAACACACATATAAAGGAGAAAAAATAAATAAAGAGCAAAGAGGAGAAAATAAGTAAGTATTTAATTATATCAGTTAGGCTTAATGGCAGTCACCTCGCTAGCACTAATCCAGGCATTCAAATTATTATGATAAATCCACAGCAACAGGACAGAGTGACTCATGTTTCTATGGTGTATCTGCCTACATTGTCTTCTTTCCTGGGCCAAATGGAAGGCCTTTTGACCTTCAGGAGAGTACAGGGTGAATAACATAACAAATGCAGTGTACTGCACTGGTACTGTTCTCATCATATAGGGCCAGTTAAAAAGTATAGTGATACAACGCGTTGGGTTAACAGGGCTTACAGGAAATAGTGTCAAATCACAATGTAACTGTTTCACCAGATGTCAATTTCACACAGGTTGAAATTAAACCTGTATTCTTATCATCTTCTGATAAGATCCTCAGGCTGCCAGTTTTCACACTACTCATACACACTACTCAGTTAACTCAGTTTAACTCAGTTATGGCTGCTAATAAATTCCTCCTAAATGTGAAATGAGTTCAATTTCAGCATTTTCTCATAGATGCATGGACATAGATGCATCATTGATCCAAACATAAAAATTGCTGTATCAATTTTTGTTCGTCCACATAACTCAGACATTTATCCCACAACCCTTTAAACATTATTATTTATAATCCTACCCTGCCTTTATTATATTTGCCCTCTCTTTGCATATGATCAACTCACTAAGTAAACAACAGTTTTACTGTCTAAGTAAATAACAGTTGAAGTAACTGCAGCATGTGAACATGACAGCTGAAGAAAAATAACTGCTATGGTCCAATCATTTTTTCTAAACAGACACTATATCCAGTTTATACAGTATTTTAGGTTTAGTCATATCAGGAACAACCTTTTAGCTGAGTCTATGTAACATACCTGACTGAATGTTTCTATATCAAGATATTGAAAATTCTTTGCAGTTAGAAAACTTGTTTATTTTTATGAAAGCCCAGGAGACATTCAACAAACAGGAAAACAGCATAAAAATAGGGACCAGAGAGCTAAACTCACATCAGTGTTATTCTAGAAACAGATGCGAGTCAACATCCTCAACTCCTTTTGCGCTTTTCTGTGCATATTCATGACTTCTGCTAGAACAACCACCTATCAATTATGCAAGTAATTAGGAAACAAGAAAACGGCATGTTGAATATCCAGTACAGGTTGCAGCTGTTTCAGAAGGCAAGAGGATTTTTTGAACATACATATACACGAGTCGTGTCAGGATAAGATCCTTAACACCAAAACAATACTTTAATAGGATGCACAGCACAAATCTGACACTGTGTGGGATAATTTTAAGTTAATATGTTTTCACGTTTTCATGACACTACAGAAAATTCTACATGCAGCCAATCTGCTATACCTTTGTCATTCTTAGGATTTTTAGATTCACATTCTTAACGAAACATACTGTTATGGGTTCTTAGAATAGTAATGTGTTCTTACATCAAAGAACTTCTATTTGGAGAATGTTGCTGATACGCAGTTGTAGGGTTCTACCTTTTAAGGTTTACCTGAAGGGACAATTAAGTACCTCTGAGGGTCTATATTTAACCCTTTTCCCATAAGGGAGGGAGGGAGGGAGGGAGGGAGGGTGGGTGGATGGATGGATGGATGGATGGATGGCTGGATAGATGGATAGATAGATAGATTATTTGTCTTCCAAGAGAACACTTTTTCCACTGTGGGTGCATAGTAAACATAAACAAAACAACACCATACATTTTAACCATCAAAACAATCACAGACACTGAGAGGAGAAGAAACAAAAATCAGGATCATACAACGAGTGCCAGAGCATAAGATGACATAACAATGGCTGATTACCTATGTGTTTAACGCTCGTATAGCCATAGGAACCAAACTCCTACCATAGCTGGCCTTTCTGCACATGGGTAGTCTATACCTGCAGCCAGAAGGAAGGGGGTGAAATACCTGATAAAAGTGGATGGTCTGGATCATTAAAAATGTTATGTGCCTTCATATATGCATATATGAAATGTCACAGTCCGATAAAGTAGGGGTAGGAATACCAATATTTTCTTCTTGCTAAGTTAGTTAGAATTACAAATTTGTTCTCATTGGTAACTGTTAGCATGAAACCAATGGCACCATACACAAGAACTGGATCAATGATCTGGCTGAACAGACAGATTTTTAGGTTTATGAATAACTTTCAGTCTCTGTTGACAGCACTTGTAAATACTTAAGAGTGTGCTGATATTCCAACTTGGATTTTTTTGAACATACATATACACAAGTTGTGTCAGGACACGATCCTTAGTACCAAAACAATACATACCTTAGATCATAGCCCTGCTGAAACGCCGAAAAACAAAACAAAAACAAAAACAATAGAAACCCTCATCGAATTTGTAATGGTTTTAATGGTTATAATGGGAATTGTATCGGTTTTAATGGAAACGATAATGGTCCCTTTGGGTCTCTACAGGTAATTTGTTGCCTTCTATTGGTGGCATTTTATCGGGAAAAAAAAAAAAAAAAGAATTTTTTAGTTAGTTGATGGTGGGGTGAGATGGTTGTTTAGGAAAAAAAAAAAAAAAAAAATAATATTTTTTTTTATTTTTTTTTTTTTTTAGGAGGAGAAAAAAAAAAAAAAAAAAAAAAAAAAAAAAAAAAAAAAAAAAAAAAAAAAAAAAAGAAAAAAGGAAGCTCAACAAACAAGGAAACAGTTATAATAGTTAAAATTTTCCCTTTAACTTTTTTACTAAAATATACTGATTGGGAAAATTGGGAACAAGGGAGAACTTGATCAAAAAGTTAAAACCTTTTGTTTCTATAGGCTATAACAACTGTAATTAATTAATATCATACCTAGGCGCTTATTCACATCATTACTATAATATCAGTCTTATATTTACAGCGGAAAAGACCAGAAGTCGGAGACATACACCGAGATGTTGCGGTTTAAAGGATGTATCGCGATACATCGGTTTCTGAACTAGATTCCAGCCGTGACAACAATCCATCACCAAACATATGGTCCTATATGCCTGTATCTAAGTTTGCAACTGAGAACAATTCAGAGAAATAGTTCCAAAGACATTAAAAACTTCACTGTTGAACTTTTAGTTGTCATGTAGAGCTCTTACCTCTTTGCAGCTGGGCAGATCCCTCGCTTCCAGCGCATCTAATAACAGGAGTATTAAAAATACTCTCGGAGCAGACAAGCTGCCCTGTGACATAACTCTAAAATGTAAACGTTTCAGTAACATCGTTGTATAGAAATAACGGTGTGTGAACAGAAAATCTGGTGGGATAGAAAGAAAAGAGCGTCCTGTCAGAGTGACAGCTGTTACTTTGACTCCGGCGCTGCCGCGCGCGCGCTTTATTAGCGCCTCGCCCGCTGTGACATGCTGCTTCACAGCCTAAACCCCCAAAACACACACACACACACACACACACACACACACACACACACACACACACACACACACACAGAGAGAGAGACTTCATGTGCAGATCTGAAAAGCCTGGAAATGTCTGGGATTTAACGGGAATCCTTTCCAGACACAGACATAGATTTTCATAGTTTTTGCTGTTTATATTTTCTTGCCAAATACATCTCTTATTCACGGTTCCTGTTTTCATGTAGTTAATGAACTGTTTAAACTGAAAATACAGTGTCTGGGAAGTCGTGAAAAGTTGTGATTTTCTTTCGGGCTACAAAACACCATTATATGGATATACTGTACACTCACCGACCACTTTAATATGAACCCATTGGCCCCTGCTCATTCATGCAGTTATCCAATCAGCCAATCATGCAGCAGCTCAGTGCATAAACTCATACAGATACAGGTTCACATCCGACATCAGAATGGGGGTGATTTCCGTGAGATTGACTGTATCTTGTTTGTCGGTGCCAAATGCAGGGTCAGGATGCCGCTGAATGGCTGGTTTGAGTATTTCAGAAACTGGACTGGGAAAAAGATTGGGGAAAACATCTGGAGCCGTTCAACTAATATTAATCTTCATAAAGTCCTCATTCACCGCGCCTAGAATAGAAACTGCAATTTATGTGACTAAATTAGGTCACTGTAAAAAAAAAAAAAAAGTTTAATTGTCCAAATACAGTTTTAAGTTGACACAACAATTTTTTTTAGTTTTTCAGTCAACTTAACATATTAAGTTTTCATTGTTGCAACTAGTTTGTAAGATGAATTAACAAGATAATCTGTCACCTCAACTTAAAAGCATATGTTGAATCAATACAATAATGACGTCACGTTCTGAACATTCAATGCGAATGTCTCACGTGAAGCAGACAGAAGACAATAGTCGGCATTGTCAATTTTGGTAAGTAAATCTTTGTTCATATTGATTTAATAACTTGTAAAAATGACGTACTAATAATAGTATATTGCTTATAATCGTAAACAATACAAGTATTGGTTATGTCTTTTCTACATCGAATTAAACCGCGGCTAATCCACACATAGTTTTGTGTTACATTGTTGCTAGCCAGTGAACTAAAGCTAAATATCTATAAAATATATATATATATATATATATATATATATATATATATATATATATATATATATATATATATATATATATATATATATATATATATATATATATATATATATATATATATAAAAAAAGACCAGGGGGAGAACAGTGCAGAGAACAGTGCAGAACATAGGGAACATGCTCACCGAGACTCACAGGGAGTGTGAAGAGCTAACGAACGTGTGAGAAAAGTCCTTGCATTAAGCAGCTCCTACAGTAATAACATGAGGATTTTATTTGTTTAAGCATTAAGCACTCAAATTTAATCGTATTTTGCCTGATGTCTGTGTATGGAGTATGAGCGAGTGCAGGAGGCTAACAGCATCCTTGAGGTGATGAACAATGAGATAATGAAGACTCTGAAGGTAAACTTCCATTTCATGAACCCATGACTGCAATTGTGAACTCTGTGTGTACGTGGGTGTGTGCTTGTTTACTCACATTTTAGGACATTTTTAAATTTTATTGTCTGTATTTAGGAGCTTGAGATGAAGAACAATGAGATGAAGCAGACTCTGATGGAAAAAGAGGAATTACTGAAGGTTCATGATGATGATGATGATGATGATGATGAAATCTTTCAAGGTTTATAATAGGACTGAGAGGTATAGTGAATACCGGTATGATGCAGTGCCACAACATTGATTTTGAAATACTGTGGATATGGTGATAATCCCAAAAATTATGAAACAGAACCAGCCCAAGCAAGAATTTTGCATAGCTTCAATACTTAGAAGAAACTTACATGTAATTTTAAAATGGGGAAATCTCAGTGATGATGCAAGAGAATTATTATTGCTGGACAAAATGCATCTAATGATGCAGAGATCATGTGAGTGCTGAATTTAGGCAGCAGTACTAGTTTTCTAAACCATTTTCATGCTTCCAGGTAAGGGACAGCAGTGCAATCACACAAACACACGTGCACACACACAAGAAAACCAACTATGAGCCAGTTTTACTCTATCCTAAGCCAATACTCATAACTAAACTCAAAACTCAAAAACTAGCAGAAAAGAGGATAAATAAATGACTAAAACATTATTCTCTAAACTAGATTTTCACCAGATTTTTTTTTACGTCAGCTTCCTTGTGAGAATGCTAACCAGCTAAACATGATTAAACTGTAATTTACACAGTAGAATAATAACAATAATCCTTTACATACATTTTAATGTTTGCGCAGGCACAGGATGTCTTCTGGATTTGTGAAGGGAAGATAAGGATGTTTGTGTGGAGGATAAAGAAGATGGCACTTAAATACCTGATGCTACTTAGCTAGCTAGCAATGATTTCTAAATAACCCATACACTATAATTTCTGTGTGGGTTTTTTTTCTGTCTTTGTTGTTTTCTTTGAATGATAATGGATAAGTTTTACTCATAATTTAAGGTTTAGCTACTCACAAAACCATATATAATGCCAAAATGGTCTGTGTATGTTGAGTTGGCGTTATTTCATTTCATGGCGTGTTCACATAATGTTCTGACTCTGTCTCATAGCATAAGTTGCCTAAGTTGCTGCAATTCTGCAGTTAAAATGTCGAAGTTGTCCACGCATTAATTAAAATGGCATAAGTTTTAACGTACATGTCATTTAAAAACAAGTTGCTTATTGTACCGGGCTTACAACAAGTTGCACCTCACCTAAATGTTTTAGAGATATAATTCATCTAAAAGTTTTTTCACATTCCAGAGAATGTAGTAGGTCCTAATGGCCAGACTGATGTACTACAGGTGAGATTTTGCCAATACAGCCTTTTATATAAATACAATACTCGATTATTTTAATAGCTCAGGCATCTCATTGTGAGCAAGTATAGCTGAAAATTGCAAAAAATAATATTTTTTACCTGTTATATTAGGCTAATGTACAGAAATGACATTGTTTGAATGAATATGATAATGCTGGAAGTCTTTGTTCTGTAATATGTTCGTCATGATTGTTATAATTTAATATCCAATTTTAATATGCTTTCCATCTAATAATTCTAATATAATATAGTTTTATATTTGAAGTTAATAAAAATACATGATTTTAATATTAAATACTGCTGTAATGATTCCTGCCTTCAGCTCATTAAAATAAACATTTTGCTGAAAAAGTTGTTCTTAATTCAATGTTGACTTAATTCAAAGTTATATTTGTAACACACAATATTGAGTTTTAACCACACTCTGAGTCAATAAATAATTTTGAGTGAATTAAAAATTCAATTCAACATTAATTTGGAATTTAGTAACCTAACATCATTTTTAAGAGCCTCAGGGACACCACGTTCAAGCAAGCACATTCGGGCGGCTATTTTGGGGTGAGTAAAGCCTGTGGACAAAGTGAAAATTTTTGATTTAATCCACTGGTATGGACATCGCATGGTTGTTGGTTTAAACCAATAAAATCGCATACTTTTATTATTTCAATAATACATAGTGACAGATTTTTTGAAGTTAAATGTCCTTACACAGTTGCCCAGGTCATGCAATTTTTAGACAGTCCATTACTGACTCCATTACTCTAAAGCACTGTTGAGCTGCGTTTCTGAAAGATTAGCTTCAGGGGGATATAACGGGAGAAAAGTTAAAAATGTATTCAGTTGTACTTGGTTTTCGTTACACACTTTCTGTGTGCTTATTGTTTGAGAAATAGAAGAGAGAATCTCGAATGTGCAGTGAATCTCCAGCGACAGCGAGCCAGTCTAAAATGCGGTCGACTGTGAGTGACATCACTTCCAAATACAAACATGTCCCGTAGTATACTCCCACCCCCAACACTGGTTGGTAAGTTTCTATGCAAGATGTGGGAAATGCAAATGGATTTGCGATTCTGTTTGAATATTGTCAGGCTCAGTTATGCCACACTGAGGAAATGAAATAGCAAATAGGGTAATTGCTATTGTTATTTCAATATGACAGGCTCATAATGCATAACGCATAATGATAACGAGTCTGTATTGATCACAAATACATATGCACAGTGAAATTCTTTTCTTCACTTACCCCCGCATTTTAGAGCTGGAGTTGGAGCCCATCATACAGCACCCCTGGAGCAGAGACGGTTAAGGGCCTTGCTCAAGGGCCCAACAGTGGCAGCTTGGCAGTGCTGGGACTTGAACCCCCGACCTTCCGAACAGTAACCTTAACCACCAAGGCACCACTGCCCCCCACATGAGAAACGCAATTGCAAATGGACTTTGCGTTTCCATTGGAAATTTGACAGACACTGTACGTTTGAGTAACTGAAAATGCAAACGCTAATACACCATTTGCAGTTTCATTTGAATAGGCATAACTTCGGCATGTGACACAAGGCCGTTCTTCGGTTTCCAGTACGGGAGATTTCAAGCGGAGGAAAATGGCAAAGTTGTCGAAGTTTACTCGTTGTTTGCTGAATTTGCCCAAAGGTGCAATCAATGATATGCAAACAATTGTCCAAATAAAAATAAACAAGTAAATTAAAAATTATTAAAAACAGAATAGTAATTAGTAATTTAACAAGAACAGAAACTGGACCACACATCCACTCACAACTCTGTCATCTAGACAGTCAGACATTTTGAAGTTTATTTACTTTAATTTCCAGCTATTCTTGAAAGCACAGTGCGCTGCTAGTTGTTGACAGCCCTAGTAATTTTATATTAATCTGACAAACACTGTTGATGTTGTCAGTTTACCTTGTGTAAAACATAATGTCCTAATCTGAGGCAGCAAACCTCTCCAAACAGAACTTGCTGCTGAGGGTTATCTCCTCAATTTGTTTTCAGAGCCTGGCTATTTCCGCATGTAGATCTTCATTGTGGTCCAGGGACAAATCCAGGGCAGCAGGCTCAGTAGTGGAGCAGTAGTTATGGTCTGAATATTCCACATCCATAGAGGGGACATCAGTATGCAATGTGTCTGTGTTTGGTCGTGCTCTCCTTTCCCAAACTATGGTCCATGGTGCTGGAAGAGTGAAGTTGTTCCAATGAAAAAGCAACAGAATAGCTACGTTCTTCTGACGTCTGCATCTGGCTGGAGGCTCGATCAGGTCTATACTTTGAAGATGTTGCCTACACACTGTTGTCTGGTTTGTAACTGTAAAATTGTCTGTATTTCTTTGTCTTTGGGAAACATGTGGAAACCAAGGAAAGTGTTAAATTGGGCAGATGCTCTACACCGCGGAACACAGCAGTGGTGGCTAGAAGTGCTGTCCTCCCTTCTTTGAAATGATACTTTCATACGTTTACATATCATGATGATATTAAGTAAACATAAATACATATATCTATATAAAGCTAACAAGCATCAACAAAGTTAGCTGTGGTTGTTTTGGCTGGTTTTGGTGAATAGTGTTCTTGTAGTAGCGTAGCACTCTATAATCGGCGGAAGTAATCGAACATCCTGAAATTTCACCGCACATTCGTCATGCACCGCAGTGCATAGAGCCCATTATGACAATTTAAGCATCCACAAATAGGAAATGCAATTCCTTTTGAATGCTGTCTGCAAAATATGGCTCACCACGGTTGTAGAGTGAATATTTGCATTACCATAGCCTTCCAGTCAGCTTGAACCAGTCTTGCCATCCCTCTTCTCACCCATCTCATCAACAAGGTGTTTCTAACCACAGAACTCCTGCTCACTGATTGTTTCAATAGACTGCTTTGCTCTGCTGAAAATCTGAAATAGGGGTTTATGAAAGTCTCAACTCAGCATGTCTGGCACCAACAACCATGCCAAGGTCAGAATCACCAAGAACACATTTTGAACAGCAATCAAGTCAAAATTGTATTTTGCTGGGTTCTGTAACTCAGGATATACATCATGTTCACTCAGAAATGTAATGTTTGTTACATCAGTTTTCTGGAAAAACCACTCTGATTTCCCACATAGGTTTGTACAGGAGTAGGAAAGTTCATATAAAATTCTATCTTTTCAAAAGAACAGAAAGTTAATAACTAATATTATCAACATCCCTGCTGAAGAAAAAAAAAACAATAGAAAAAACCTTGATAAAATTTGTAATAGATTTATGATAACGTGTACCTTTATTGATACCCCATAGGGGAAACTCCAATTCACAAAGCAGCACAAGAAGGATGAGTAACATCAAAGAAAGAAAATAATTTCTATAAATACCTATACAAAATAAACAATAAAACAGATCTGTGTGTATGTACATATGCTTGAATTCTATTTGTACATGTACAATATCCTCAGTATTTCTATACATGTGCAAAATTAACTGTTGAATGTTAATGATTATAATGGTAACTGTAATGGTCCTTGTGGGTCTCTACTGGTAACTTCTGCCTTTTATGTTATGTCTAGTGGATACTATTACAGACCTTAATATCCCCTACTGCATAATTTAAACAATTTGGTAATGGTTTTAATGGCTAGCTTATGTTCTGTAATGGTAGTAGTAGAATTACTTAGAATTTCTGTGATGTTTCTAAAAAAAAAAAAAAAAAAACTTTTCCCCCAGCAGGGGCATCTAGACTGCTGTCTTAAAGTCTGTAACTTTGTCTGGTTTTATAACCCTTAGTACCACCTGAATAGAGGATCTATGCCTTCTAATAAATAAAAGTGTATACTGAAGCGCTCAACCACAGAGCGGCACTGTTGAGGTTTGTTGTTTCTAGCAGCAACGGTTGGCATGACAACGCAGAACTGTCAAGTTTTTCAGGACAACTGTAGTAATGCAGCGATCTCGAGACCCTTTCCCTTTTCCAAAATACGAAAATGACCACAATTTTACCGAACGTAAACCATGCCAGGTAAACTTTTTACGTCCTCCTTTAACAAAACTAAACTGTGTTTTATTTTCTTCCACCTGGAGCTTTTTGTTGATCATTTTACAGAAACTGGACCTTACAAAGCCCACACACATCGCTCAGAATGAAGAGCCTTGGAGCCGCTTAAACGACAACCCCACTGTATCCAGCATGAGGAGAAGTGCTCTGTATCATAAAGAGGTGAGCTGATCTTAACCGATGGTGAACACTATTCTGATTTTTATACAAAGATCACTCACGTGACTTACACGGGCATAATGTGTATTTTGCATTTAAGGCCCCAAAAGACAGCCTGGACTTCCATCTCAGTGCTACCTATGATAACCACCTGGATTTATTCCTGAATAAGAATGAAACTTTGTTCCAGAAAGAGACTCTGATGAAAGACTGGGGGTGAGGATCCCAAGCATTGCAAACTTTATTTAATTATTATTATGATGATGAAATATCAGGCATTGTTTTAGCATCCATTTTTTTTATACCAGGGGTACCAATGACGATGCTCCAAAATATGATGATAACAATATGAACATAAGGGTCTGGGTAAACCCCCAGAAAGCTTCCATTTATAGCACTGAAGGAGCGATCGGTAAGAAACATCTCCAATTCATTATGGGACTGATGTGGAAGTCCGTTTCCTCCACTGATGCGAAGAAAAACAACAGTCACTCCCGCAATTTAAAGTTAACATCTCGTAATTCTGACTTTTCCCTTCTCGCACTTTATCACCCACTTAACATTTAGCGAGGTGCTCAACCAAAGAATTAGGAACCTACAAAGTCTTAAATCATCATCATCTCTATAAATAAGCTATAAACAGTCTGAACTCATCAGCTAATCAAGACAAGCCGGACGCTAACGCGCAGAAAACACGCTAGGAACTGTGTACAGTGCGCGTGACGCAAATTTCCTCAGCAGCAGAGTACGAGCGTCGCCAGATTTTTGTACTTTGTACACGCAGGTCGCGCATGCGCATTTAATTCGTTTGCACTATTTAGCTGTTCCACAAGGTGGCGATGAAAACGAGTACAGGTTAGAAAGTACCCGCATTTCTGTAATTCTAGCCTTAAAGAGTAGAAGGACTTGTGTGAGAGAGAGAGAGAGAGATATTTATATTTAAAAAAAAAAAAAAAAAAAAACCACACTGATAGTGGCAAGAGATTGTCCAAGCATTGCATTTCGTGGTGTTGTGAAACTTCGTCGTCCTTCACGCCAGAAGCCCTGCTTTACTGCCCAGTACACCAGTAGGGGTAGTGCGTACCATGCGTACGACTATGCGCGCACGCTACTGTACGCCTTTCCTCCGTGGGGGAAACGGACTTCCATTGCATCACGGCTGTGAAAATGTAGCTTAATGAACAAGTTGTAGCTGCGCCGCCATCTTAGAGTCAAGTTCGCAGTCTGAACCAGTTTCATTTAAAACAGTCTATTGTCAAATTTTATTCTTTCAATCACTTGGAACGGACTACGGACCAGTTAACAGTTGCTGGGTTTACATGGACAACAATAATCCACTTTTAATCCTATTAAGACCATAGAGCAATTTTTACTTACCTTAACCTAATTAAGGTCATAATCGAAGTAAGCAATAATCGAATTAAGACAGGTGGAGTACTCCTCTTTTAGTCGCATTATAGACGTGTATTACAGACATGTAAACACCCTAATCACAACATGAATGTCGTCTGAGTTTTCACCGCATTTTGCGACAGGACACGATCACACACGGCGGCGTGTGTAATCACATTATCTTAACCAGAGTAAGGTCAATAATTAGATTACTGCTGTCCATGTAAACGTAGTCAGATACATCTACTCTGCTACATCGTTCGTTGGATTTATTCAAGTAGAACTCCGACAGGACCAGCCAAACACTTCTACAACGCTTACACGGTCGCTTTGTTGCCTCGTAGTGTTCGTGTCGGTGATGTTCAGTAGTGAATTAATCGGTTTTCTTCGGTTTTATTTTCAGAGTCTCACCATGACGCTTCTACAAACCGAGGCTACTCCAGGAAGCAGGACGGCGGCTTTTATTCAATTTAACGCCCAAGCTACATCCTTTTCATTCGGACTCGCTTGCGGCAACTAGCAACTTCTGGGATATAAGATGAAGGAATAACTGAAATAAATAAACATACATACATAAATACACCCACTGCCATAATCAAAAGAAATAAACGAAAAATAAAACTTTCCACTAGTCAGTTTTTTAATGTTCAACCGAAAGTAATACACGTATAATATATTCTAACTCTCGAGAGAAAAACAGTTTAGCCCAAGCTAGCTCCGGACACACAGCTGCTGGGAAGAGTTATGGTGAAGATCAGAATCGCCTCTATACTCATAGACCGGAGAGGAAATGCTGGAGGAGAACCTCCAGAAACCCCCCGGCACTAGTATATCTGATCAATTCATCATTTCTAACCACAATCTCCATTGCGGTGCCCTGAAGCTGCTATTCGGCTATAAAAAGCCCAAACGCTCATCGCCACCGCGGGCTAACGAGTATCTTCTCATCATTTCTGAGTCCGAGCAGGGCAGCAACACGGACCAGATCAAATAAGATCATGGTGTAGATTTTTAAAGATATAACTAATTAGTCATTCACACACATACACAAATACATCCATATAAACATTCAAACATAACAACCAGTCAGATCACTCCAACACAACACACCACACTCACCCACCAACACTCACGCAATAGGAATTCGTTTCCGGGTCAGCGGCGTTTTATAGCACTCGGTTGAACTAGAAAAAAAAAAAAGGAACAGTGCCCCCTTGTGGTCAGTATGGGGTCTAACGACGAGATTATGACAACATGCAGAACAATATCTAGACTAATATTGATTCCAACTGGTAGTATAAAACAAACTATTATATTCTGAAATCTTGTTGCTTTACAAGACGACTAGCTTTGATCTTTGATAGGAAATTAATTGAATTGGTTGATCTTTAGTGATAAGTTCGAGGTTTTTGTTATTTTTGTCGACATGTAAACCTTTTGAAACTGACTTTTCACTGCAGCCAAAAAATGTTAGTGTCCAAGGTCCTACAAGGAGGATAAATTCACATTCATGCTCCTCATTCTATGAGCATGGAAACCCAGCCAAACATTTATATTGTAGTTAGACAATAAATGAAAATGAAAATGCAATCCCCCATTTTGCTCTATTCACAAAATCTTTACACAAAGAATCCTGCCAAATTGTAAATAAATAAATAATCATATGGCATGACTAAATTTTTCAGTGAGCATATGTGATAGATACAATTTCATAAATAAATGAAAAAAATAAATAAACATTTTTTTTTATTTCATTATCTTCATAATGTTAATTCATAACTAGAATGGAAATGGTAACAGGGAAAAGGAAATCATTGGAAATCATTGCAACAAAATACATGATACCTGACAAAATAACTAAAGTGCAATATTTAACAATTTGATAAAACCATAGAAGCACCCCAACTGTAGTTCAATATTCGTCATGACTCCACTTAAATGAACAGATACTGTATGCTTCTCAACACAGCCCTCCTGCCATGAATTTTGACAAATGTCAAGGCCCTACAAGATTTTTAGCAATAGACTGTATCCTATACAGTTGTCTTTGATATCTCTATATTTGCCTAACATAATCAGGAGTTCAGGAATCTATTTTGTTTGTTGTGTGACTACACCTAACTGTTGAAATGGAGCCGTTAATCTGGGATTTCATTCCAGGTTAATCTTGGGTGGTGTAATGGGATTGCAAGCAACGACTGCAACCCATGTTAATAGCCACATTTAAGAAACATCAATCTGTGAAATCCTGTGGCTTCACCGTCAAGCACAATGAAATAAACAATGGTATGTGTTGAGTGAGTGAGTGAGTGGTATTTAGGGGGTTTCTGTAGGAAAATGTGCAGAAATAAGAACTACAATCTGCTTGATGGTGTGTGTGTGTGTTGTAGGAACAGAGAGGCTGTCATGGCAGTGAAATTTTAGTCAGTGATTTATTGGAAACAAATATGGGACACTGTGGCTTGTCATGGGACATGATGTATTTCATATATTGTACATGCAGGTTTTTTTGGATTTCTATTATTTATTTTTTTACTTTTCAGTGTTGCTCTTGAATTAAACTTTGAGAATTTTGGAGCAATACTTAGATATGGAATTTCTGTATAATAGTTATAAATCTTCCATAAAATTACACAGTTTGATATTCAATTACAAGTGGTTGAATATTTTCAGATGTTAAAACCCTGAAATAAATAAAACTTGCACAAATTTGATTTTACTTGTACAAATTTTTACAAAAGACTGCACTTGTTCAAAAAAAGTGGTTATGGTCATTTTTAACATTTAAGTTTAAGTTTAGGTTTTCAAGGTTTTAACAAAAAAACATTACAAGTATTATAATAAATACTTATAAATATTATAAATATATACAATTAAATAAATATTATAATATAAAAGTTGTATATCTACTTAGTAATTTTCCCCCTCCCCGTTCTGCAATTCTCCACCAATCTCATTGACTGTATATACACAAGTACATACTCTTTCTCCGTTGAGCTGGTATGTTTTGATGTCACTGTTGTTATTGTTTTAAGCTGTTTAAGCTACTCTTTTGACAGTATGACATGATAGAGATGAAACAGCGAGAGGGTCTGAGGTCAGGTCAAGAACAATGTAACTATTAAGACACTACAGTAGAGGAAACCAAAAACTATATTGCAAAGTAGCAGTGATAATGTACACACTTGTTAGACCTGAGCAGCAGTAGAACATGTAAGGAATATCTGTTTGTTTGTACTGGTCAAGGAAAGATTGAGATATACAAGTATCAGAACACAATAATAGGACAATATATGGCTTCCATTTCCACTGGAAATGTAAGAACTACAGTGTTAAACTTAAAGAATCAAGCTGCTTGGTTTGCAAAATTTCAAACTAAATAAAAAAATTTTAAAAAACACCCCCCCAAAAAATAAAATAAAAAACATATATACAGTATCTCACAAAAGTGAGTACACCCCTCACATTTTTGTAAATATTTGATTATAACTTTTTATGTGGAGAACACTGAAGAAATGACACTTTGCTACGATGTAAAGTAGTGAGTGTTCAGCTTGTGTAACAGTGTAAATTTGCTGTCCCCTCAAAATAACTCAACCCAAAGCCATTAATGTCTAAACCGCTGGCAACAAAAGTGAGTACACCCCTAAGTGAAACTGTCCATTCTGGGCCCAAAGTGTCAATATTTTGTGTGGCCACCATTATTTTCCAGCACTGCCTTAACCCTCTTGGGCATGTAGTTCACCAGAGCTTCACAGGTTGCCACTGGAGTCCTCCTCTATGACGACATCACGGAGCTGGTGGATGTCAGAGATCTTGTGCTCCACCTTCCGTTTGAGGATGCCCCACAGATGCTCAATAGGGTTTAGGTTTGGAGACATGCTTGGCCAGTCCATTACCTTCACCGTCAGCTTCTTTAGCATGGCAATGGTCATCTTGGAGGTGTGTTTGGGGTCGTTATCATGCTGGGATCATGCTCTGTTTCAATCTGTCACAGTATGTCACACCCCTAAGTGAAAATGTTCATAATGGGCACAAAGTGTCAATATTTTTTGTGGCCACCATTATTTTCCATCACTGCCTTAACCCTCTTGGCATGGAGTTCACCAGAGCTTCACAGGTTGCCACTGCAGTCCTCTTCCACTTCTCCATGACGACATCCCTGAGCTTATGGATGTGAGAAACCTTGTGCTCCTCCACCTTCCGTTTGAGGATGCCCCACAGATGCTCAATAGGGTTTAGGTAAAAGATATAATCAAATATTTACAAAAATGTGAGGGGTGTATTCACTTTTGTGAGATACTGTATATATTGTGTAGCTCACATATGGACACAGACAAACACAATATGGTTAAAAGTATGTGGACACCTGACCACTGAACGTTGGTCAACCCCTTAGCCGCTGTAACGGCCCCCACTCTTCTGGGAAGGCTTTCCACTAATGATTTTGGACCATGGCTGTGGGGATTTGTGCTCAGTCAACTACAAGGGCACACGAGATTGGGCACTGATGTCCAGCAAGAAGGACTGATGTGCTGTCAGTGTTCCAGTTCATCCTAAAGGTGAAGGTTGAGGTAAGGGCTTTGTGCAGGTCACTCGAATTCTTCCACTCCAGCTTTGGTAAATCCTGTCTTCATAAACCTCACTTTGTGCATGGGGCATTGTCCTGCTGGAACATGTTTAGACTCCTTAGTTCCAGTGAAAGGAAATCAAAAACAACTTTGTTTCAACCTTGTAGTCAGGTGTCCACATACTTTTGGCCATATAACGTATGTGCCTTGAATGTAATAACAGACACATGACACACCAATCCACGTGACTGTAATACTAAATAAAATTAAAGTATTGTTTGTTTATTGAATGTAATTGTAGAATTGTAAAATTACAGAACGTACCTCAATGCTTTAGGTTTTCTTTTGTTTTGTTTTTATTTTTATTTTACAATGAAAAGCATGTTCAAACTTCAGATGATCTCTGTATAACTTTCCCCATTACATTTTCAATTTCAGCAAACTTATTCATACGAATCCCAACACTAAGAATCACAGTTACATTTTGGTTTTATGTTTATTTGTATTATAGTTATAGCATTATATTACAGCATTAGATTGATAAGATAATATATAGAGAGGTTATATGAGGTTATATATAAGTACATAATCATTTAGGCAATCTTTCTTCTGTGTTGCATATTGTAGTGGTTTCTTCATCTAACAGAACACAAAACATTGATCAATTACACTTTTAAAAAATTGTTAAATCTTGAAACCTTAAAGGTTGTTTGGTTGTCCTCTGGGAGAAATATATAAAGTTGTATTTATCCATCCATTCATCCATTTTCCATACCACTTATCCTACACAGGGTCGCAGGGGCGCCTGGAGCCTAACCCTGGGTACTCGGGTCACAAGGTGGGGGACACCCTGGATGGGGTGCCAACCATCGCAGGGCACAATCGTAGACACAGTCACACACTACAGACAATGTGGAATTGTCAATCAGCCTACAACACGTCTTTGGCAGTGTTGCCAACTCTCACAAGACAAATAAACAACAGCTTCAAAAACAAGCTCAATATTTTTATAGTGTGTTACAGCCTCAATGTAAACAGACTCAATAAATGAGCCTGCAACATATTAAACTGAAATCACCAGTAGTTTGAAAAGCAAAACCAAGAATTTATTTAATAAATAAATCAACAAACAGCAACAAAGCTTATAGGGAGGACAGGCACAATCCACCCATCCCCGATCACCTGCGAGCAGAATATGATTGGAGAGATGAAAAAGGAGATTACATTATAACCATATCTACTATTAGTATATATGACTATGTTATGCTTGTTTTTTTGTTATAACCTGTAATAATTGTATGAGGGGCTAAATACACAACAGCACTGATATTATTGTGAGGCTGTGAGCAGACACAGTCAGTGCATTGGGGAAAATAGTGACCATAAATGTAAAAAAATAAAAATAAAAAAAACACACAAGTTGTTTGTCAGATTTTCCAAACAAGCAACCATATTTAATAAATAAATAAATAAATAAATAAATAAAATAAAATAAAATAAAAACAGCCCAAAAAAACCACAACCCAAAACCTGTGATTTAAAAAAAAAAAAAAAAAAAGGCAAAGATGTTTATTATAAGCAGTCTTGGCAGCTCTGGCTTTTGTAGTAGGGGAGGAAGCTGGAGTAGCTGGAGAAAAGCACACAAACAGAACTGAGCTGGGATTAGAACCCCCAACCCTGGGGGTGTGAGACAAACTGCTAACCACATAACTACCATGACCCGCAAGTTATATTTAGAACACCACAAATGAGTATTTCTATTTCAGAAAAAAAAAATTCCAAGTAGAACATTTTCAAGAAACCCTTAACCATTCCTTGAGGGGGAAAAAACCCTTATGTATTCTTTTTTTTTCTAAGGCTGTGCGACTGAGTTAGTTAGTCTCTGCAGAAGAGTAGGGTGATAGGAATTTGGCAGTGCACCAGATCCAACCCATGAGGTTTGCACCATTCCACTTAAAGGCAGACACTGCCCACTGTGTCACACACACTTGTGACAATAGATGTCGTGTATCACTGCTCTGAACTGTGCACAGCATGCTGTCTCGGGTCGGGGGCAGGGTTACTTTTCGTCGTGTTGTTGTTGCATTGCGTGATTTTTGTCGCAAGCTGCCAATACATTCACAGGTGGGAGACGCTCTAATGCCTTCACCGATGAAGAGCTCCCTGCGGACTCCCCGCTGCTTTTCACATGGAAATCAGGCCTCGTTTCATTAGCTGATCTTTCAATCCAGGGCATGATACGGGCAAAGAGAGCTGACCATCTGCCGACCGGACGAGACCATAAACCCAACAAAGGGAGTGCGAAACTCGATGCCTGCCATGAAGATTAAACTGAAAGAAAGTGTTTGTTGTTGTTTGCTACAGGTTAACGTGACTTTGTGAAATATTGGCAGCAGTGTTTGAAAAGAGTTTTGTTGGAGGAAGGGGGCGACACAATAAAGTTATTTTCTTTTGTCATCATCATGGATCCCCTTCATCAGCTGTACAGAACTATTAGCCAGCTGTCTGCGGCACTCGCCTCTTGTTTAGCGCTTTTGTCTCCGCTTTCCTCCCGCTTGCTCTATTCAAGCTAACAACAGCCCCACCACAGCAGAAAAGCGCGTGTATTCACAGAGACTGGGACTCTGTTAGGATGATTAGGGGGAGTACGGAGGTGAGACAGATATCTTTTTTTTTCTCCAATTCTGAACCAACTATATACAAAAACACATTTCTCACCTAGCTATTGTAGTCGTCCAAAAATAAATAAGGTCTGCTTTGGTATGGTTTTTGATAGTCAATTATCATCAAGAATTGCGTCTTATTTATTTATACTCCCCCAGCTCCGAAATGAAATGGTACGGCCCAGAGGCAGCCGTCTCTTTTGATTAGGTCCATGCATCTCATCAGCATTTACACCGGAGTGCCTAGGGGTGTGTGTGTGTGTGTGTGTGTGAGTGTATATGAGTGTATCCTGCTGAGCGTCTGTACTAATGGATTAAAAAGTTGACAAGCTCATATACAGACCCATCTCGAAGTGAACATTAAAAAAGGTATGACTGAGTAGAAGTTATAGATAGATATTTGACATCAGCTGTTAGATTTTTTTTTACTTGTAACCTGCACTACTGCAATAATAATAATATCTACCATTATCACTGATCAGCATCTTTAATCATGTATGTTTAGACTTATTCTGTCTATATTTATTATTAATAACGTGTAATTGTGAAAGCGTTATGATATTGTGAACTGTATAACAGCAGTAGGCCTAATGCCAAGTTGGTGGTAATAATAATAATAATAATAATAATAATAATAATAATAAGCCTTCTGATCCTTGTAAAAAAAAAAATCAAGTGTTCATTATGTTATAAGTAATATAACCTACAAAAATCCAGCTTGGTTGTTCACAGAGACAAGTATTTTTGGAAGATAAACTTTGTGCATTTTAGAGAATACAGCATATTTTTCTATTACATATATGTTTACTATTTTCAAATACAATTAAAAGGCCCGATTACCATGTGTTTACAGTAAGCAGATCAATGCAGCAGATGTTGCATTCATACTCTTGATTAGGCCCTCTATTTTCACAGGGCCTGTTGAGTGCAGGGATATACAATTGATTAAATCATCACAGCTATTATGTTAATGACAGTTTTGTTAATTTTTCCTGGTGTGTGCCAACCTAAATGTTTTATTATACAGGCAATCTAAAGAAAATAATATGTAACATCCTTTGTATTCTTTGACACAGTAATATAATTTGGCTTGTCATAAACAAGAAGTACAGTGCAAGTTAAGAGCAATATGTAAAGCAGCACTGGGGTAAGAACTTCAGTTAAACAAAAGGACTTGCACTTTGCATTATTTATTGCTTATCATACGGGGCTTAATTCTTGCCTAATATATATATATTTAAGCAGAACTGAATGGAATCTAATGCAGTACAATTCTGTGTCGCCCTGTTCTGTCCTCTTTCTACCCAATCTCTGTTCTGGACACATCATTTTTGGTTTAAGTAGTTTAGGGATTTTCATCAGACACAGAAAAAAGTCATACTGTAAAGTCATTTTACCTCTCCCATAACATCAGCATGTACGCACTTCAGCACCCCGTTAATTACAGGCTGTGCATACATGCTGGTTCAGGTTCAAGTCTCCCCTCAGACTTTCCAACATCTAGCCTACTTTGGGAATTCCAAACCCTAACCACAGTGGTAATGAATATGGCATTGTATGCAATCCGAAAGATCGCAGCTCCACAAGTAAAGTATGGTGGAAAAGCCGGAGGAGACAACACAGCCTACATTCCATAAACACTCGTTTCCTGTGATGTCTCTTTGTTACGCTTCAGTGAGATATGAGGATGGGTGGGTCACTACACCACAGCATTTTGCTTCAGATAAGCACATCACTGCTATGTCCGGTTTGTTAATTTAGAGCAATTTGGTGACTAACTGGACAGGGTTTAACTCATATTTTCAGGGTGGGGTGGAGTGTAGTATAGATATAGTATGCATTTTTTTGAGAGGGTGCAGTGGTCTGAATAGTATGTTGCATTGACAGTATTCGTCCCACTGTTCTTTCCACATTCTCACACACAGCGAAAAAGAGAGAATAGAGAAAGAATTGTATACTCTGCATTCTTAGGTTGAGGCATACTCTACCAATGAGTACTGTCTTCTCAGCAAATTGGCCGCACTCCTGTTTTGATAAAGGAGTTCAGGATTTGCACTACATAAGGTGCAGGCTGGTCTCTTCTTACATTCATTCTGTGCAAAGCTGCAAATGCCTATATGAGTTCTGGGCCTGAATGATCATAAAGCTAAAAGGGATCCTACAATAGCATCCTGTTCAATGCAACTCATTCAGGAAGAGGCTAAAAGTGTGTTATGCTGCTGATTTGGAAACAATTCAAAGCTTGTTTTTGGGTGACCTAGCTTTGACTGGACATGAGATAGTGTAAGATCATTTTCTGGATATGAAAAGGACTTTTCATCTCTTTCAAGGTTATTAAAGGTTAGTCTACAGTCTTACAGACATGTTACAGTATGAGGGAGGTATTTATTGATGTTCAGTTTAATCAAATTGGGTCAATCGAAATCATGCAGGAATAAATATGTTACAGAATCAGACCTCTTTGTACTTCTGACTATTTAAGATCCACTAAAGCTTGTTATAAGAAGTATGTTGTGATCCTTGAAATAAGAGAGGCCTTTTTGGAAATAATAGCACCCTCTCCCTGAGGCAGAGTCAGACCTCAGATATTGTTCTACTTTAGATCTGAAAAAGAAGTTTTTTTGGTGTGGGGGACGACAGGTGCAGGCTCCGGGAGGGGGAGCGCTCCTATAGCCATCTGTTTTCTTTCGGGGTGTTTAGTTTTCCAAACACATTCTCCCACACACTCCATCACCACATCAGCGCATGTGCATGCACACACACACACACGCACATATGCCAAGTCGCCATGGTGCTGTATAGAGAATAAGCCCTGGCACATGTGCACGGTCAACCATGGGGTGTGTTTCTATTGTGTTGTGAGACATTAAAGCAGTGGAGGAGGTGTGGGCTTTATGTCAACTAAAGGATGGGTGGATATGCCGAAAGAGACCAGTTGCACTTTCTCTAGGCTCAGTTGTCGGATAGATTCTTAGGAGCCAGTGTGCTCAACATTTGCGTAAGAAGGGTAGGCTATGCATATCACATGCCACAAATTTGGTTGACAAATTACAAGTGGTTCCTACACTGAGAGCAATATGATAACAAGGTGTACATGTTGAAAACAGGAAATAGACTTGGATTTCATGCAGTGTTTCTTATCGACAGAGACTCTGGAACAACTTATCTCAAAGCGGAACACATGGACTGCAAGGAAGAAATCAGTGACTCAGACAGTGGGATCATTTTACATTCTGGTAAGCACTTAACACTACATTGTGGAATGGTGCAGAAATTGTTTATTTATCTGCAAAATTTGAATAGTATTGATGGACACATCTGCATGAACAGTGTGCATTCAATTCTGTAGTACTGTCAACATCAGATGTAAACTTTAAAACCCCAAATGTTTGACTGGCATCCTGATTAAGTCCTTTTATTGAAATATAAGGGTATTAACAATATTTTGTAGGACTGATTCTATACCTAGTGTAGAAGTTATTAACCAAGTTTCTCAGTTTCAGATTAACATATCACTTTACATTCTGCAAGATTTCTGCCTGTTCGTTTCATTAATTTTACTTAGCTTAACATCAACAGATTTTTAGCACCCTATTTATGCTCAGATGTACCTCCTATATAGAAGCAAAGTTCCATGAGAAAAGAAAGTTTCATTATGCATGAAGGAAAACTTCTCATAATAAATGCATTGTGCTCACTTGTGCAGGTCCAGACAGCCCTAGATCTCCTGTGAAGGACCTCAGCACTCACACGCGGGCCATGAGGCTTAAGCACCAGGCTCTGGAGGACAGACTGGAGCTGTGTCTTCTGGAGCTAAAGAAACTGTGCATCAGAGAGGCAGTGAGTAATATTCTGTGGACTGTCATATAAACCACTCTCACTAATGGATGATGGGAATTCAGTTCATTTGTAATTTGCGATATCTCAAACCATTATAAATAAAAGATTCAATGTGAGTTGATTACACAATTGGTGGGCGTCATAAACACTGTAGAAGAAAAAAAGGCCTTGCAAGTGCAAAAATGTAGTTGATGTGATTGAAGATTTTAAGAGTTGCTTCACGTGAGTCTTGGAACCAATCAACTAGTCAGGGTGCAGCACCGTGCCTTTGGTGAGCTTTCTTTTGTTCTTCAATGGAGTCATTAGAGCGGGTCAGCAGTGGGTAATTGTGAAACAGATGCTTCTTAGCAAGATAGTCTGGGTGTTTCTTATTCACATAGGGTAAAGTTTCAAGATTTAGTAAGCATTCCACCATAACAATCCCTTTGTACAGCGTAAACATCTGCTCCAGGACTGATAGCCAATACACCTTATGCTAGAGATTGCTGACTTTGTTCTTGTTTATATTTTTTGTAGTGGGCAGTGGTGGCTCAGTGGTTAAAGGCTCTGGGTTACTGATCAGAAGGTCAGGAATTCAAGCCCCAGCACTGCCAAGCTACCACTGTTGGGCCCTTGGGCAAGGCCATTAACCCTCAATTGCTCAGTTGTATAAATGAAATGTAAGTCGCTCTGGATAAGGGTTTCTGCCAAATGCTGTAAATGTAATGTATTTTTAAACAAAAAAGTTAATAAATTTAATAAAAAAATTTTTTAAAGGAACTTATTGGAAAGCTGTCATCTGACTATCCTTTGCTGCCGAATGAGAAACCACCACAGATCAGGCGACGCGTTGGAGCATCCTTTAAACTGGATGAAGGGTTGCTTCCCCATGGAGATGGAGAGGTACAGGAACCAAAGCTGATATTTCCTTCATGACTGGACACATAATTTTTTATATAAGCAAAACCACTGTTTGTCAATTATGCTGCCAGATTTTATTTTATTTAGTTTAGTACGCAGATATTCATTCAGATGACCAGGCTATTTATAAAATGCCCTTTAACACACTTTACTTGCTCTTACTTTGAATGGGCTCCATTCAGGAATCAGAGTTGCATTCACTTGAGGCTGATTTGGCCCTCCAGAGGCAGATATACGAAGCAGCCCGAAGGCTGTCCCTTGAGGAACACATCAGTAAGCCAGTGAGGAAGAGCCGACTGCAACAATGCAAACGTGAGGAAAAGAAAATGAAGGAGCTCCAGGAAGCTGTGATAAAACACTGCATTAACCACAGCTGTGCTTCACCAAAGACCTGCCGTTCCTCCAGGCAGAGAGGTAAGCCCCCAATATGTGTGATATTATTATTATTATTATTATTATTATTATTATTATTATTATTATTATTATTATTATTATTATTATGGAAACTTCACAATATCAGATTTGTAATGGACAATATAGATTTGTAATGGACATTTTAATTGCATTTACAATCATAAGATTTGCTCTAAACTTGCAACATACTGTGGGTGGGCACTTTGTTGAGATTCTGGTTAACATTTTAGTTTCGTTTTGAATTGCCATTTTGGAGAAATGTTTTGTGAACTTGATATTTCAAAAAATGTAGTCAATCTGCAAAGACATATCTGGTGTCTTGCTTTCGCTTCTTTAGTTTTGCACTGGAGCAACAAGACTACTATAGCTAACAAGTAATAAACACATAACAATATCTGTGTATACAGTATCTCACAAAAGTGAGTACACCCCTCACATTTTTTGTAAATATTTGATTATATGACACTTTGCTACAATGTAAAGTAGTGAGTGTACAGCTTGTGTAACAGTGTACATTTGCTGTCCCCTCAAAATAACTCAACACACAGCCATTAACGTCTAAACCGCTTTCAACAAAAGTGAGTACACCCCTAAGTTTTTTCTTTTTCTTTTTCTGTTTTTTTTTTTTTTTTTTTTTTTTTTTTTTTTTTTTTTTTTTTTTTTTTTTTTTTTTTTTTTTGTTTATGGTTTTCTGGTTTTTTTTTTTTTTTTTTTTTTTTTTTTCTTCATTGCGAAAGGGTTGGGGTTTTTGGTTTTTTTTTTTTTTTTCTTCTCTTTTTTTTTTAGGATACACATATTTTTTAATTTTTTTTTTTTGGGGGCTTTTTTAGGCCTTTGGAACGATGCAGTGTGCGGCATATGGTCTGAGCACTGACAGGCTGACTCCCCACCCCTTCAACCTCTGCAGCAATGCTGGCAGCACTCATATGTCTATTTGCCAAAGACAACCTCTGGATATGACACTGAACATGTACACTCAACTTCTTTGGTCAACCATGGTGAGGCCTGTTCTGAGTGGAACCTGTAGTGTTAAACCACTGTATGGTCTTGACCACCTTGCTGCAGCTCAGTGTCAGGGTCTTGGCAATCTTCTAATAGCCTAGGCCATCTTTATGTAGAGCAACAATTCTTTTTTTCAGATCCTCAGAGAGTTCATTGCCATGAGGTGCCACGTTGAACTTCCAGTGTCCAGTATGAGGGAATGTGAGAGTGATGACACCAATTTTAACACACCTGCTCCCCATTCACACCTGAGACCTTGTGACACTAACAAGTCACATGACACTGGGGAGGGAAAGTGGCTAATTGGGCCCAATTTGGACATTTTCACTTAGGTTGTACTCACTTTTGTTGCCAGCGGTTTAGATATTAATGGCTGTATGTTCAGTTGTTTTGAGGGGACAGCAAATTTACACTGTTTCACAAGCTGTACATTCACTACTTTACATTGTAGCAAAGTGTAATTTCTTCAGTGTTGTCACATGAAAAGATATAATCAAATATTTGCAAAAATGTGAGGGGTGTACTCACTTTTGTGAGATAATGTACATGCTTCAAATATCATTGTTAGGCAGTAACAGTGGATATCTTGAGTGTCAGGTGAGAATGACTTCCATCACTTTTTAGCTGCATTAGCTCTCAGACAGTGACACCAATCCACTTCTTCCCATTTATTTTATTTTATTTGTTTATTTATGTATGAATTTTTAATTGACCAATAGAGAGTTATGTCAAAAATAATTATTCAACAAGCTTTTAGCTGCAGAATAACGATGAACATGATATGAATCTGTAATGCATGTAATGTGCCTGGAACACATTAAAGTATATTTCTGAGTGCAGAGTTATACATAATTTAGCAATTAACCTTTTAACAGAATTACTTTTGTTCTGATTTCCAGACCTCTGCATGTCTGATGACAGTTCGCTGTCTGACGCCGCTGCCCATGATGATGGTGAAGGCCACATCGTTTTATCGTTTTAACTCATATAACTGAAATTTAAATGTAAGCATTTTTAATCTAAATGAAGGTATTTTTCTGCCACAGAATTAGAGCCAGGCCCGATGTCCCCAATGGCTCTAGACTCTGTGACTGGTTTCCAGCATGTGCTGACCCTCTTGCCTTGTCATGGAGCAAAACATGAAGGTTCCAGCTTCAGCCTGGAATACAAGCGATCACCAATCCAAAACATGCCATGGAGAGAATCCAGTCTAGATCAGCCATATCAGAAACAGAAGAAGCTTCCCTCTGCCAGCAGCAGCAGGTCAAGGTAAACCTATGGAAAATTGACTAACTTGGTCATTCAAGTGATTTGAATCTTTAGTAGAGATGATAATATATATTTTTTCTGTTAAACATAATACTTTTTAAGTACAAAATTATATGTGCACCATTGTTTTATGGTCAATTTGCATCCTTGTGACTGATCACATGACAAACATATAATCCGACCATTTTAATTAAACCTTTTGATGAATGTTGTTTCTAAGGGCCTTTACTAGTGTCATTAATTAGTAATTAATTATTTTTTCATGTAGGCTTTTGTATGTTTTTGGACTTTATTAATAATAAATAATCAATAATTAAATCAATTAGATTGCGTCAGGCTATTGATGATGAAATCACAGCCAGGGTCACTAATGTTTCCATAAAGGCAAAAATCAATAGGTCAATCGGTTTAGCATATACTGTAGAATGAGTGTGATTTATGACACTATGTGTGTGTCAGCAGCAGTCCAACAGGATCCTCGATAGACCAGAGACTCGATGACATTCCTCCTGCTCCCCAGTTTGTGTTCAAAAGCCTGGTAATGCGCAACAATAACTCCAACAGCACTCCCTCCACCCCGGAGCTGCCACTGCGCCGCCACCTCTCCCAGTCCTTCAGGTAATCCAATCTGAACCGATCCAAATGCCACAGATTTAGAATATAGCTAATTTTATTAGAAGGGTTTTGGACTTCAATATTCAAAATAATTTCAAGTTGTGTGTTTAGTTGAATAATTTTCAGACAGAACTGTACCTGAACCTGTATTTGGTGTGGAAGAGAACAAGGGGTTAAATTTGGTGTGTGCAAAAGGTGGCTAAGCCCCCACACTTTCGGCTTATGTGAACACTAAGCATAGCTGAGTTTCAGAGGTAGAATTTGATGGAAATTTTAATCATACTACACAGCAATGTAGTTTCACACTCATTTATAGAAAAATATATCCCTTCAGTCAATGCAGTTATTATGTCTCTATGTACTTCTAATCAAAATTAAGCAAAAGGTGGTTATTTTGTCATTTTGTTGTAGACAATAATCAGATATTGAAAGAATCAGACTTAAGGTCAAAACCTAAGGCCTGGCTACCCACTTGTAGTTCAATTAAGCTCTTAATACAGAAACATAAATGAATTGTTTCAATCTCTTTTCCATTATGTCAATGCTGAAACTCTGTATAATAATCCATAAACTGAACATTGCTGTTCCCACAGTGCTGGTGCCTATAATAGAAGCAGGCCTTGCCCCAACCTCTAAATCCCAGTTTAACTCCTGGGCAGAACACAACGACAAATTTAAAATATACTGTAAATATAGAATTCAGTATTTTTTAACGTGCTTTCAATTACCCATTGCCAAAGAGCATAATATTTGGTAAGGGAAACATTTCAGGAGATAATTTTTACATCAACTCATATAGAGGATCGTTCTCCACGTTCAGTAGTTAAACATTGTAAAGAAATTTTTTTTTTTGATGTTTGTTCTTTCAAAACATTAAAGTTTTACAAATATTGTATGGGGTGCTGCATGGAGAAGTGTGAACATCATCTATACAAGTAGAGCATAATGCTAATAAAGATTACCTCCGATATACAATATACTGTTATACTGCGTTTGCAGTTTAGCTTTATTAATGAATATAATAATAGAAATAGAAGATGTTAGTGTTAACAGATAGGATAAGCACATTAATGTGGCATACTAAAGGTATATCTTACATATTTCATATAAGTTTTAAATGACCCATTACCTATTTATGATTATTAAATAGGTAATAATTGGGATTTTTAAAGTATTTGATGCAGTTAGATGATGTTATGATGTTTACAACAGGTTTCCCAGGACCAAGCCAGAAGTAAGCAAACCGAGCTTAGATCAGAGCCGTGGAAGGACGAAGCTCCCGCGTCGCCGCGTCACTGACTTTGCCTTGGCTTACTCAGTGCAGCGTCTGTATCAGTGCAGCTCAGAGGACAGCAGCTCAGAGCACTCCATATCCTCCTACAGCAGCTCATCCAGCCATGAGTTAACATCTGAGGTAGCCAAATCCTGCCCACCTCCTTACGGTTTCCACCGCATCGCTCAAAACAACTCCCAAGTCCAGCGCTCCAGCACCAACATCCTTCCCAAAAACAACCACACTGTGAGCAAACAAATAAACAAACCAACTGTGGCCAGCCCCTGTCGAGATAATAACCATGACAGGATGCTTCCAGAGAGAGATACGAGAAAGCTGAACCTGTCTTTGACCTCCACAAACACAAATAAGAAGCAAGTAGATGTTACTTCACCTAAGCATATAGTTAAACCTCCTCCGCCGTACCATAGGCCAGCTCGCACACCTTCACTGAAAGAGTATCCCAATCATCCTAGCAGGCTGCTTCCTCGAGATGTCGTCACAAATGACCTCAGGGCATGGCATGCAAGGAACAATGTGTTAGAAATGAAGCTTCAGCCACTGGCACGACACGGGTCTATGCGTGTTAAATGCTCACCAGATCAAGAGCCACCACCCTACCACCAGATCCAGTCTCGGAGACAGGTAAAGAATTTAACTGTTGTATTATACACGTTGCATGTGCTGAATTGATCATAAATAGATAAAATAACTCTGAGGAATTAATAACTAATATTTGATTCTAATAATAATAATAAGAAGAAGAAGAAGAAAAAGAATGCACAAATCTATGTCTGATACATTGTTGTTCAGGTTCTTTTGGAGACTCCTCAGAAAGTGATCCTACAGCGAGCTCATGATGGAACTCCTCTGCAGTGGTATGAAGAAGAAGACTGCGAGATTGTAAGCCAAGTATAGACCACAGTCAGCTAAAATGCAGAAGCATCTTTCACCATCTTTGTGCTATACATGTCATTAATACATATCTTTTTGTAAATCTATTTATTGAGTCAATAGACTCTGATGCTGTCTGAGAGTAAAATACTGATTCTGAGTAAAAGGTGAAGCTGAGCCAAATTGATGTGGCACCGATTTTCACCAAGTGCAGAGCCCTTCATCACTTAAACAATGACTGAAATTCAAGTCTAAGAATTACTTAATCGTAAGGCATCATGCCAAATTCTCAGTGATTATATTATGATGATGATGATTATTATTATTTATTGGTCCTTCTGTACAGTTACGATTAAAAAAAAAAAAGTCTCATGAACAGTACATTTTGAAGTATATGCTTGTGTCTGGCACACAGTTTTTTTTTATACCCTAGTGTTTTGGATCCCCAATTATGTAAAGTAATACATTATGCTTTAATATAATATTTATGTTGTTTTTACTCTTCTAAGATTAATCTCAGCCCTTTTCTTACATGTTTTATTGTTTCTACATTTACAATATTATTGTTAGATGCTGCTATGCCATTTGGTACTATCTCTTTATTTTATAAACTGCTCGCTAGATTTTATGAGTGCAGATATTTTCCTTATTCAGATGTCCTAAAGCAGCAATTCCTCACTATAATATATATTTGTGTACTAACAACTTTATATGTATGGAATGTAATTTATAATAAAATATACTCTATCAAGATTGCTCATAATTTCACCATCTCCTACCACACAAACAACTGCAACTGATAAACGTGACTCTTGTATAAAACATTGCCATCTTTATTGTATGAATTATTTGATGAAAAAATTTGTAAAGTGCCAATACTTGTTTTCTAATTTATCTTCATCCAATGATAGGTCAACCTTTCCACCCCACCCCTTATATTATTTAATTCATTTCATTCATTGGTGCTCTATGCAGCAATTCCATCCATAAATCCCCTTTCTGCACTGCTTATCTTATACAGGGTCGCAAGGAGCCTGTCCCAGAGAACTCGGGGCACGAGGCGGGGGACACCCTGGACAGGGTGCCAACATATCACAGGGCACACACACACACACACACACACACATCCATTCACCCATTCATACATCCATCCATCCATCTATTATCTATACTGCTTATCCTTTAGGGGAACTTGGAGCCTATCCCAGGGAGCATTGGGCACAGGGTAGGGTACACCCTGGACAGGGTGCTAATCCATTGCAGGGCACAATCACATGCACATTCCCACACTACTATTTGGAAATGCCAATCAGCCTACGGCACATATCTTGTGATTGGGCGGGGAAACCCCTGAAGCACGGGGAGAACATGTAAATGTGCATAGAGAGTGGAGACAGGAATCGAACCCTCGGAGGATGTATATCATATAAAACATGGGGATTCACAGATTTTATGATGATGTGTGTGATTTTGGGTTGTTCTGTACATTATGCATGATGGGTCTAATATCACCTATTTGGGCCAAGGCACTCCATAATGGACAGTTCATTCCAGGCCAGCAAGTCTTCTCATCTGGACCCTGCAATGTATGTGATGTTTGTTTCCGAGACAACAAATGCAGTTCTCCTCTATAAGCAGTATGCATCTTGACTATAAAAATTGACCCTGCAGATACAATTTTAAGATCTATAGCCACATTTACCTTCTTCTTCACTGTCTACTGCTCTTTGATTGTTGTAACTATGTTGGTCTCCATTTGTCTCCTGTGACAAATGAAACAAATTTGAAGACATTTTAATATGAAGTAATTAGACAGAAAATTAATTAAAATCAACTTGTCTCTAAACTCGTGTTCAACTTTTACTTGGACCTTTCTGACTGTCATACTGAACGCAAGAGTCTTCTGACTTTGGATTGCCAAATCCGCCAGAAGCAGGAAGTTCTTTTATCTATTATTTTAGAGACATGGTAAAAATGGTCAGTATGCAAGGAATAATTAACTGCTAGACCACAGAACAAACCCAAGCTTGAGAAAAAAGATTTGTGGCTCTTATCAGGTCAATCTGTGCTTTCTGGCCATCCCATCTATTGCTTCACACTGTGACAAACTATGTAATCTTGTTACGGGATAAAGATGAGCATCAAAGTGGCTAGTAACCACAGTTAATTCCATTTACCATCATAGTAGTGTCTAGAACAGATGGTTAGATTGAGGGGAAACATCAACAAACAATTTGACTTATCATAGATATGCAAATATAATTTCAGGCAAGAAATTTGCGTTTAATACAAGCAGAGCATCTGTGGTTCCATGAACACCAGATAACTGCAAAGGGCTATGAGAATGAATAGACACCAACCCATGCAAGCCAATTGCCAATTGTCATAGTTTTCCTACTCTTTTGGCAGAAATGATCTAAAAACAAACTTTAAAAGATGCACGTTGACATCCTGTATGCAATCAGAAGACAGGAACATAAGGGACTTCAGTAGAAAAAGATATCCCACATTAGGCTCTTGAGGTGGTGTCTGAGATAAGCCTGGCTACCTTCAGAAAGGCTGTGACCAGTTTATGACTCCATACGGACTCCATACGGGCTGTGATACCCGTAATGTTGCCACATACAGAATATACAACACAGATGGGGACTTTCCATTGTCTAGCAGTTCTAGAAGGTTAGTACTCTAGGAACTGGGCAGTGCATTGAATCAAGATGATTGGAGTGCACACCACTCAAAAAAGTCTACTGGGGGCTCTAGCATTCATGATCATGGATCTCAACCTACTCTTCACTCCAAAGGGCGAAACGTATTTGTGTAGGTTACCAGGCTAATGGAGCCAAACCATTCTTCCCATTTTGGACCACATATGTATAAAGGGAGGAAGCTGCCAAGGTGACAAGTGACAACAGCAGTGAAAACTAAGGCACAAACAGGACAGTGTTCTGATAGATTCTGTGCAGTGTGGGGAGAATCAGTAATAGAGGTAGAAAAACATGCTGTAGACAATAAGGACAGTTGTGGACCATTGTGTGTCCTGATCTAGCAGACTGTTCAGCTCTACCAGGGATAACAACAAGCAAAGTGCACTCAGTGTGGCTAACTGTGAGAGGGCCCACCTGAGGAGCTTTAGTGTAAGGCGGAGCACATGATCTGAATTTGTGCCACCCTAGTGATTAATGTATCTGACCATTACAATGTTATCTTTGTGGACCAACACATAGTGGGACTGTACAAGAACCAACAAAATAATGTAATTGCCAAATTATATTATTGCGAAAACCAAGACCAGTCTTAGTTCCAATTGACTGTTTTACTCTGATACCAGGGATCTGATCTATCCCTAAACATGGTCAAATAAGTCATCCTTCATGAAAAGTACAGGTCTGAATAATTGACAGCTGAATGTAGCTGTTATGTGATCAGGGATATTTTGCTAGCATGGATCAAGTTCACTTGTTCTCAGAGGTTCCCAACCCGGGTCCTGGGTACCCCATGTTCTACATATTTTATCATTTTTCCTGCTCCCAATATTCTGATACAGAATTTTTATTTCAACAAGCTGTAAGCCATAATAAAGATTAAAAAAAAGGCTCAAAACATTTCACTGTATGTGTAATGAATCTAGAATATATTTAAGTTCCATTTTTTGGATTAAAGAAAATTATTTTTGCACAATATTCAAAATTTGAGATGCATCTGTACAAGAATCACATTTAAAAGAGCGGCCTATATTCCCTTAAGTACCTCAAATAATTTTTGTCTTTACAGACCTCACTAATCTGTCTCCTTTGATGATTATTCAGGCATCTACCATGACTAGACAGCGATTTTATATATATATTTTTGACCCAAGAATATTACTAATGACACAACCATGACTTGATTAGACAATTTCATAAGTTGTTTCAATACAGACATATAGTGTAACAGAGCAAGAGAGAAAACAGAAAAAACAGATCTTGGATCACTCCACATTTATTATTGAAAAGGTACAAGACAGAATCCCTAATAGAGACGCTGAGGCTTTCCCATGCTGCTCTTGATGTAGAGGGCTCTGACATTCTGCCAGTTCTTCTTCAGCAGAGACACCAAGAAGTTAACAGCGAGATGAATGTTGTACACCAGCTCATCCTCAGACATCCTTACATGGCCCACTGCCACAGCCAGACACAGCACCTGAGCAAATCACATACACAAAGACATTAACATACAGTTCACATCAAGGAATTCATAGACAATCACTACACTTAACAGTTCAACAAAAATTGTACCTTTTTCATCTGGAATTTGATTGTGGATTTGACCTCATCCACCTTGGTATTCAGGTTCTCGTTGTGGGTGAGCAGAGAGGGGAACTTTCCAGCTTTGTTCAGGCCAGGGCCCAGGATACGAGGGATCTGCTTAATCAGGGACTCAGAAGCCAGGAAGGCATCGTATTTCTTTGCTGTGGAGCACAGGCAAGTTTTAATTAACCTAAACATGACATAAGTCTAAAATCACCTAGGTGTGTTGAAGTAGCAACACCAGGACACTGATTGTTCAATACTGTGATTTTGCAGGACAACACATGTCTACAACACACTCACTTGAAACTTTGCAGCACTGCATACTTATTTTAACAGAAAGCTCTGCTGAATTCACCGTGCATGATTGTCACAGTTCAGCAAAATCTCACCACGCAAATGCAAAAAATTCACAAGTCGCTGAACCCAAGCATTGGCATGCCGCTACACTTAAATCATGTGAAACCTCACAGTAATGCCCATCAAAAAAACATGAGCAGAAAGGCCATGTAGCAGCTTCAAACCACAAAATAACCAATACCATAAAGACACCCCATACTAAAGTAGCTCAACTGCTGTTCACATTTGTGTGTTCAACAATTTTGTAAAGATCAATAAAGGCATTGCTGAACTCTGATTCGCTGCATCACTTGCAGTAATATGTAGCACTAGTTTTACTGTGTATCGTGAGCTTGTTACAAGAATCTACAGGATGAATGCTCAATCCATTGCCTACATGCTACTTTTAAGATGTATCCGATGTGAACGGAGAAGCATCCTGGAGAGGTTGCGGTATACCACGTCACTCGTATTTTTAAAAAGGTTTTGTTTGCGGGCACCCTGATTTACTAACCATTAAATCCAAAAAATATTACGGTGAACACCTGTTCTATTCAACCATTTTAATTATATGCAAAATGTGTAGTTAGAAAGAAAATAACATTAGAAGAAAAAATTAAGAAATACCCAGTTTCTTGACCATCTTCTTGTTCTTGTTGAGCTTTTTGAGTGCCTCAATGTCCATGTGTGGGATTTCGGCAGCCTTGGCTTCATCGCAATGCTGCTGGTCACCGAGAACACACACTGAGAATTTGGGACGTGGAGTGGTCTTCAGCCTGTCAAGAACAAAAAGGAACAAACCCACTGATACCACAAAGAGCAGTAAATGCTCGCAGGACAAGTGATGCAGAACTGGAGTCTTACCCATACCACGTTGTCTGGTGTACTGTGCCGAAAGCACTGTCATAATTAAATGGTCGGCTTAGGGATGAAAGCACACACGATGCCCAACCCATCAGCCTCCCCTCATGTTTTAAGACCCAGGGTAGGGGTCCGTCTGCTTTAACAGCCCAGCTCTGGGGTGTAGGCAGACTACCCAGGGCTCTTCTCCAAGCCTACTACTAGCCTACCTGAGTAATTCAGCTCAGCTTCAGGATGAGCATGATTTTATTAAGATATGTACATATAAATACATTTTATACAATTTACTGGCACACCCAGGCAGGGTAGGGTGCAGGCTGAGAGAAGGTTGGGTGAAACAGTAAAGGTCCGAACCTGACAGTGCCTGAGAAACGCTTGTCCTTCTGGGGATCATAGTTCTTCAAGCTGATCTGCAGCTCCACAGTTTCCAGAAACCTGAACAAGTAAGGATGGTTAATAGTTATGTAATATTCAGAGACAAATGATATAACATGGATTACAATTATTGCAAGGCATTCATGCCATGACACAACAGCCAAGTAATTCAACACTCGAGATTGTACATCGTAACTTCAGTAAAGAAATGACACATTCAGTGTTTCTGGAAAACAACAGAAAGGTACTAAAAAGGTGTAAATATCAGATTCTCACTTTCTCCTCTTGGAAATGGAGCCAGCCTGGACCTCCCGAACAGCCTCGTACAACGTGTCTCTTGAGACTTTACTGGAATTAAAACACAAATATCTCAACTGTGTTTAAAAACGAAAAATAAAATTCAATTTCGTACCGCAGAGGGAAACAACACGATCGATTCGGTTGTTGTGCCAGATGGTGACTGCTGTAACTCAATCGGCGCAATCTATGCTACTAATGCTAAAATAATACTAAACGTAGTCTTCTACAACCAAATATAGTAACCACATATATGATAAAGATATGTTGTGTGAATCCAAACATGTATATTATTAGCTGAAAGTCGGATAGTGCCTAGATTTCACTGGATTAAGATTTTGAGCGCTGGTACAAATTACGAGGAGCCGGTAGTTCACCAAAGGCGCAGCATAAAAACTGAGTTTTGTAAATTTCTTGAGGCCTGTTTGGCAGCACACCACCAAACTACAACACACGTATATTACTCAGTCTAAACATTTGCGTTTGAAAAGTAAAACTATACCAATTCAATAAGTTTTTAACTCGCTTTTGACCGTACCTCATTTTAGCTCGTCTTCCCCAGCCACACGGAGCTCGAAAAAGGAAGGACGGCAGGAAGTGACGATGATTATAGGCGCCCAATGTTCAAACACGGACTGCCGAAGCGTCCATGTTTGTTGTGGCCAAAAGAGGTAATTTTATAATACGAATATTATGCTGTACGTATTTTACATTTATTAATTTTTGAGTGTTGTTCTTCTACATGATTAAACCCGCTATTAAAATAATTTTGTATTTGGATCAAATACATAAAAATGTACTTCTTGTAAATGCAGTTTTTACAAAAAGAAGTTTTTTTTATCTACAATTGTTTAATCATTTAAATGAAGCTAATAATAATAATAATAATAATAATAATAATAATAATAATAAAAAATAAAGAACAGAGCAAGTAAAGTTTTGCAGTATCTGTACAGTACATGTACAGCTCAGTGTTATTGTGAAGTACAGCTACATCTACAGGGTGGCACAGTGACACAGTGGGTATTGTTGCCACCTCACAGCTCCACAGTCCCTGGTTTAACCCTGAGCTCAGATTACTGTCTGTGTAGAGTTTCAGTGCATATCCTTCCCATGTCTGTGAGGGTTTCCTCTGGGTTCCCCTCATAAAGTTTGCATATTAACTTTTTTCACCTTATCCAAAACAAAATCAGTGTTCACTTGACTTCTTTAACTAATACTAAACAGCATACATACTTTGTTCAGTGTCCCCCCAAAACAAGACAGTCTTATTGGGTATATTGTATTGGACAAGCATATAAATGCAAAAATGACTTTCCAAAACAGCTGAAATCCACTGAAGGCAAGACGGCTAAATGGATCTCATGCTGCCTTTATACAAATTCACATACTATAAAGTATTTTTTAAAAATTGTTTTAATATTTTTGAATGTTCATTTAATAAAAATATACAGATATTTTACAAAGAGACAATCTTATAATGTACAAAACAGAAATAGATAAAGATGCACACCTCAGTGCCATTATGAAGTAAGGCAACATGTTTATATATTTACACTTACTATTACAATTACAAATAGCTCCCTATAAAATCCCTTTTTTAAATTTAACAAAACGATATAATATACATTAATGACAAATGCGCTTTAAAGCAGCTTGGAGGGACTTCTTCAGGAACGTCTCATTAAATGAAATACAGCAGGACAGTGTGTGCTGACACGCAGCATTCACCTGAAAGAGAAACATAGCCAGCAGAAGCAGAGAAACATTAATATAATAATTTGAATTGCCCAAATTAATATTTCTTAAAATGGGCTGCACTAGTGACCATTTTGTGTTTAATGAGTAATCATTTGTTTCTCAATTTCTCATTCACCATTATTATTTAAATAAATGCAATCAAATATACAGAGCAACCATGTTTTACAAATAGAATATACACAGTAGATGTATAAATTAATCATGAAAAGCACACCTACATGGATAATAATGTGATATGATATTAAAAAACAACAAACCAACATAAGAACACCACAGTCTTTAGACTTGAGTAAATAGGTCCATTATTATTTGACTCACATGAGACTGGAACTTCGTCAGAACAGTGAGCGTCATTTTGGCGAACTTCATAGACTTGGCGAAGTGTGGAGCCTGACTGCTCAGTTGATAAGTGAATAGAGAAAAAATCTCTTCACTCAGCTCAATCTTTAGAAAGGGAGTGGTAACCAAAAGACATAAAACAAACATCATTATAAAGGGAAAGTACTAGGAAGAAAATTAAAGAGAAGAACCAATCATAAGCTGATAGTAGATTTAAATTGGAAAAATCCAACTTGAATTATTTGCATATCATTATATATACACTGTATATATTCACCATCAGATTTTCACACACGTCCTCAAAGTAAACAAAGAGAAATCAATTAAACAAATGAGACAAAAATATTATACTTGGTCATTGATTTATTGAGGAAAATGATCCAATATTACATATTACATAGTTTCCGGTAACTGTTGATCAGTCCTGCACATCAGCTTGGAGGAATTTTAGCTCATTCCTCAGTACAGAACAGCTTCAACTCTGGGATGTTGGGGGGTTTCTTCACATGAACTACTTGCATCAGGTCCTTCCAGCACATTGCTAATGGATAAAGGTCAGGACTTTGAGTTGATCATTCCAAAACATCAACTTGATTCTTCTTTAACCATTCTTTGGTAGAACATCTTGTGTGCTTAGGGTCGTTGTCTTGCTGCATGAACAACTTTCTCATGAGAATCAGTTCATGAACTGTCTAGACATTTTCCTTTAGAATTCACTGGTGTAATTCAGAATTCATTGTTCCATTAATGATGGAAAGTTGTCCTAGCCCAGATGCAGCAAAACAGGCCCAAACCATGATACCACAACCACCATGTTTCACAGATGAGATAAGGTTCTCATGCAGTGATTTCCTTTCTCCAAACCGAACACAAAATTCTATTTTGGCCTCATCCATCCACACAACATTTTTCCTATAGCCTTCTGGTTTGTCCATGTGATCTTTAGCAAAGTGAAGATGGGCAGCAATGTTCTTTTTGGAGAGCGGTGGCTTTCTCCTTGCAATCCTGCTATACACACCATTGTTCAGTGTTCTCCTGATGGTGGAATCATGAACATTAGCAAATGTGACAGAGGTCGTTAGTTGCTTAGAGGTTACAAGGAGTTCATTTGTGACCTCACAGACTATTACATGTCTTGCTCTTGGAGTGATCTTTGTTGGGACCATTCCTGGGGAGGGTAACAGTGGTCTTGAATTTCATCCATTTGTACACAATCTGTCTGAATGTGGATTGGTCAAGTCCAAACTCTTGAGAATTGTTTTGTAACCTTTTCCAGCCTGATGAGCATCACCAACTCTTTTTCTGAGGTCCTCAGAAATCTCCTTTATTGTGCCATGATACACTTCCACAAATGTGTTGTGAAGATCAGACTTTGATCGAGCCTGTTCTTCAAATAAAACAGGGTACTCGCTCACACCTGATGGTCATCCCATTAATTGAAAACACCTGACTCTAATGTCACCTTAAAATTAACCGCTAATGCTAGTGGTTCACATAATTTTGAAACTCACAGACATGTAATATTGAATAATTGTTCTCAATAAATAAACAACCACGTATAATATTTTGGTCACATTTGTTTCAATGTGATATTGGTGATAACGTTTTGAACTTGTGTGAAATTCTGATGAAGTTTTAGGTCACATTTATGTAGATATATATAAAATTCAAAAGAGTTCACAAACTTTCAAGCACCACGGTATACTGTAATTAACATGTGATTTTCGAATGTGCAAATGTTTTATGATTAAATTCTGAGTAGACCGTTATGGTTTCACTCAGCAAATCCACTAAGCACAATCACAAATATTTCAATAGAAACATATTTAATGTGCTTCATGGTGGAACTGTCATAAATGAAAATAATCAGAACTTACCTTTGAATCCAGCAAGTCATGGATGACTGACAACACACCCTCGTTCCAGGAACCCACAAGTGTCATTCTGGAAAGAGGTAACTTGCTAAATTTATTTTAAATTATGTGGAAGGTTATGCATACATCAGAAATAAGCGTCCTATAAAACCTGTTAACACGTGTGTCCTGACTCACTGAAATACAAGAAGTCTGTGATGGGGTTCAAGACAGTCTTTTACCAGCCGACAGATCAGCTCAACCTGGGCACTACCTGTGGCACAAAATAGTGATTTAAAATGCAAACATCTGATTGTGTTGTGTGTTTTCAGAATGAATTTTAAATAGAATTTTCCCCCAAACCTGTTTGTCCCTCCTTTATGAGCGGTTCTATAAGAGCCTGACAGGTTGGCCTCGGATAACGACTGCACAGAGACGTTACAGCAGTGACTAGACAGCGGGAGGGTGGCTCAGTGAGGGAACAAATCTGAAGGAGAAAGTGAGAGCCCAGATTATTTAAAGATCGTTTTCAAACCTGGTATTAACATCCATCTTGGGTCATCAACAACACACAACCATGGCTTTAAAAAAAAAATTAAAAAATTAAATCATCTTCAGTTCACCGTCACAGAGTGATGTGTTTTATCTAAGCCACATGTCTTTATTTTCACTACATATGCTCACTAAATAGGGTATAATTATAAGTGTTCTAGCTGCTGTGATGTAGACTATATGCACAACTCCATTTTCAGTTTCAGCCATAGAAAAAAAACCCTTAGATTCTAGCAGGAAGAAAATGGTCAGGGATAAAAATAAAAATTAATAAATTATATTTTTGCGCTTACAAATTTACTCAAACAAGAGTAAAATGATCCCAATGAAAACTACTTGAGCAAACAAAATTGAAAGGGTTATTCAAAGGGTTAAATAAACATTATAGAGTAATTATGAGACTTTACCTGCTTATGCAAACAGTGTTGATAAACCGCCTAGTCAATTGTAATTCACAATTGGTCAGTGGAGTATGATTTACTGTGTTTTAAAATTCCAAGATGCAGAAGGAACATGTACTGTACAGTGTATATAAAAAGTCTACAGAAATATGTGTGCCACAATTATTGGCACCCTTTTAGTCAATACTTTGTACTACTTTTTGCCAAGATAACAGCAAGATAATCTTCTCCTACAATGACTGATGAGGTTGGAGAATACATGGCAAGGCATCCAAGACCATTCCTCCATATAGAATCTCTCCAGAGCCTTCAAATTTCAAGGTCCACTCTGGTGGACTCTCCTCTTCATCAACCCACAGGATTTCTATGGGTTTCAAGTCAGGTGACTGGGATGGCCTTGGCAGGACCTTGATTTTGTGGTCAGTAAACCATTTTTGTGTTGGTTCAGATGTATGTTTTGGATCATTGTCCTGCTGGAATATCCAACCACGGCCCATTTAAAGCTTTCTGGCAGAGGCAGTCAGGTTTTCATTTAATATCTGTTGATATTTGATAGAGCACATGATGCCATGTCCTAACAAAATGTCCAGGTCCTCTTGCAGCAAAAACAGCACCAAAACATATTTAACTGTGGACATGAGGTACTTTCCATATGGCTACCTCTCTGTGTGCACCAAAACCACCTCTGGTGATTATTGCCAAAAAGCTTCAATTGACCATAGAACCCAATCCCATTTGATGTTTCATTAGTGTTTGGCAAACTGAAGCTTGAGTTTGTTTTCGGATGCGAGTAGATGCTTTCTTTTCTTGAAACTCTTCTAAACAACTTGTGGTGATGTAGGTGACTTCGGATTGTAGTTTTGGAGACTTTCTGACCCCAAGACGCAACTAAGTTCGGCAATTATCCAGCTGTGATCCTTGGAGATGTTTTGGCCACTCGAACCATCCTCTTCACAGTGCGTTGAGACGATATAGACACACATCCTCTTCCAGGTTGATTCATAACATTTCCAGTTAACTGGAACTTCTTACTTATTGCCCTGATGGTGGAAATTGGCATTTTCAATGCTTGTGCTATATTCTTATAGCCACTTCCCATTTTGTGAAGCTCAACAACCTTTTGCCACACATCACAGCTATATTCCTTGGTTTTACCCATTGTTATGAATGACTAAGGGAATTTGTCCTGTGTTACCTCATATTTATAACCCTGTGAAACAGGAAGTCATGGTTGTACAATTTCCTGTTCCTAGTAACCCAGGTGGACTAACAAAATGTAAAATATCAAATATATTTTTCTCATATAAATTCATAAGGGTGCCAAAAATTATGGCACACATATATTAAATACTTTTTTTTTGATAAACTGTGTTTGCAATTGTTTGATATCCTTGAGAGCAGAGTATTTTTGTGAATTATTTTAACAAAAATCAAAAGGTTAAACAAAGACAATTTTTCACAGCCTTCTTTGCTAAATACTGTGTTTACCAAGGGTGCCAATATTAGGGCACTGAAAATCCACAAGTTAAGACACAACACCAGTTATTCAATTAAGAATGCTGGTGTATAAAAGGAGGGTGGGCTCAAGCTGTGTGTGTAAAAATTGGTTCTGTTTGCTGCACATCTTTTAATGCTGTGCAACACTTTATTCGAGCCAGCACCAAATGACAGATAAATGATTGATCTGGTATGTCTCAAACTTTAATGTGTCGTATACACCCTAGGGTTTTACGGACAGGAGGGGCGCAATGGATTTCTGGCTGAAAGTCGCCCAGACACTCCGTTTGGCATGCTCAAACATTTACAGTATACACAACCTTTACAAATGATTATGTGTGTATTAAGTGCACACCTTGCCGAGTAAAAGGTTCTTGATGATAACTGAGGCTGTGCTGTGGCTGAGATCTGGAGACAGAGCCAGCACACTGCTACAGAAATGTGGTAAACTCTGCTCAGGTGCTTCAGGCAAACACAGCATTGCACAAAACACCTCCAGCTGCACAGACACAAAGGCAACATGATCAGAATTAAATATCATACATTACCTGTGATTGAATCAACTAAAACTAATGGAGAAGACAATTTCTAAACAGTTTTGTATGTGTTGTGCATTTCCAACACTTCTAATAGTTCGTACCTGTTTTGCATCACATTCATTCAACACGTTAAGAGTAGATGTACAGCTCTCATCCCACTGCAGAGAAACAAGAAAAATGTGATTTTCATTGCAATTGCTAAATAGTAATGTGATTCATTAATAATAAAAAGGAAACTTTAATACCTCTGTTCCAGAGTCCAATAATTCTTTTATCAAAGGAAGAGCTGCCTAGAAAAAAAATCCAGTAAATGTAAATTTCTTACAGAACATCCAATGTGATGTGCTAGCATCTCATAACAGTATTTAATAAACATAGCTATGATCATACTTGGGTTGACATTACAGTCAGATAACTGCATGACCCAATATTACAGTTTTCAAATGAGACATTTACTGAAAAGCAACACAAATGTGATTTAATAAGGGAAGCTGATAGTATATTTTTTTTGTTTATTACACTACCAGAACCACTCAGAAGACACACTGATTCAATAATTTTACTTCCACTTTTCCTGAGATTTGCAGTGGCAACAGGCTATAAAGGTTATCCCCGGCTTCTCTATTCCTAACCACAGATTCCAACTACTCCTGGGAGATACCCAGATGTTCCCAAGTCAACTGGAAGATGAGGCACTCAGTAAAACTCTGAACCAAGACATTTTTTTGAATATTTAATGACAGCTGAATTCAAATGTAGAATTGTGAGTATTTTCCTTACCCTTTTTTGGACCCCCTCCCGTACCCTCCCCTACCCTCCCCTTTTCTGGGAGAGAATCATAGCCTCAAACTTGGTATTCCTAATTATCACCCAAATTACTTTACACTCAGCAGCGAAGCAGTAAAGTTCAACTCGGAGTTCCATTTCTAATGGTGCCAAGAGAACAACATAATCTGCAAATAACAGGGATGTAACTTCTAGGCACCCATACTGGACAGCTCTCAAACATGGTCTGCATCTGTCCATAAAACTCACAGGAGTGGAGACAAGACATATCCTTAAACTGTGTTTACTTAGGGTGTTTACACCTGGTGCATTTTCTCCCTCAATTTGGTTCGTTGCTACAAATATGAACACAGCAATCGCGCTCGGATCCGCACCAAAGCCCGACTGCAAACGAACACTGGAGCTGCTTGTGCTGAGAAATTAATCGGACCCAAAGGACCAACGGACCAACCTGTATAGCAATGCATGATGGGAACCGCGTTATTTAAAAAGCGTGTTTGTTTTGCTAATGGCTCGCAACACGAATCGAGGTTAAACTTGGACGAAAGACACGGTAAAATGCTTCATTGAAATTTGGTCTGACGAACATATTTCTGAACAACTTTCAAAAATGCAAAAGAACACCAAGGTTGTCTGAGACAAGCCATAAGAAGAAATATTTGCATACAAGTTCATGACCCTAAATGATGAAAGTAAGAAAAATTCAAAGAGAAAAAGACAGATGAACCAGTATTTCAGACATCTAAACTATAGAAATGAGTCAAATTGACCCATAACATATTAGGAGAGGGTTAAAGAAATGGCATAGGGTTAAATTTGTTTCTACGTCAAGTGTAAACAATGAATGAACAATGTGATATAATGTCCATGTATACATATATTTCTGAATCAAAATGTTATTTTAATAAGAGGTTTTTACCAAGTAGTTTTTCTTTTGGAATGTCAAAAAACACCTGTTACACTACATAGCCAAAAGTTTATGGACACCCAACCAATACAATTTAATTGTAATGCTACAGTATACAAGACATTCTATACAATTTTGTGCATCCAACTTTGTGGCAAGAGATTTTGGGAAGGCCCACATATTGGTGTGATGGTCAGGTGTCCACAAACCTTTGGCCATATACAGTAATGTATGCACCTGAGAAAATACCAAGAGTGTACTTTTCCATTCTTAACAGGAATACGTTAGAAATTTTAACTATAAAATAGCTTTAAACTGTAAGACTTTTTGTAAATGGATTTCCTGATTTGTTTTTTTTTCTACTGCTGATGTATTCTTTATTAAAAATCGAAGAAAATACTGAAGAAAAAAAAAGAAAACTAATTTATGTCCAAACGATTGATTGTTAGTGTAACATTCAGAGATAAAGCATATGACTGAGTTTTAATAATTTGCGCCCATTTCCATTTCACCTTTATATGATCTGGTAAGACACTTGAGCAATCTTCCTCTGGCACTAGCGGTGTTGCTGAAGAATAATCTTCCAGCTCATTATCAAGCTGTATGGTTTTTACGTCCGATTCCTCCTGACCCAAGGCCACCTGTCCATCTTCAGGGTCACCTTGGGCTGCAAGGTCAGTCTTTCTCCTTTTGCTCTGTGGTTCATTCACATCTGCATCCATATTAAGATCTGTGATCTCACTCTTCCTTTTCTTGTGACCTGTATCTGTCTCATAATCTGTAGACAGTTCATCAGTCTTGTGTTCATTCAGACAGAGATCCCACCCTCCTTTTTCCTGAGAATCTTTGAACCGATCACAGAGGTCTTTCAGGCTCAGTACACAGTCTGGTGTGAGGAGTGCGTCTCTTCTAAACTCCTCAACCCCAATGTCTTTATGAAGCTGTCTGATTAAGGCACAAACCCATGGATTTTCATCAGCGTCCTGTGACAGGCAGCGGAGCAGAGCCAGTACACTCTCTTGTGGTAACCCGGGGTGGAGAAGATGCAGAAAGCACAGCAGGTCGCGCTTAAACGCAGCAGAAAAAAGGCAGACCAATGGCTTACTGAAACATAAGAGTCACAAAGAATGTTATCTTACCAACAGGAGTTCTCTGTCGCTAAAATGTTCCTAACTAAACCTGGTGCTATGGAAGACGTTTCATCATTGAATATTAATGATGCTGATGGTGTATTGGTCTGTGTGGTAAGCTCGGAAACAAAATCCCACACAATCATAGGAAATAAAATAAAAAAGAAAGTTGCTGAACAAAGAAGTCAAATATTTTTGCCAAGTCAGAATGGACTACTCACATGTGTGTATTAATAACAGAATTTGTATTTTAATGTATCCATTTGCACACTCTTTAAGTGAGCATTTAGATCTTTGTTTTCATTTCATTTATTCTTTTTTTCATTAGGCTTGTCACGACAATTACGTTATCGACTTATCGTACGATACATGGATATGACCTCAATCGTATTTGCTGACCTCAATTATTGGCCATTGTGTTTAAACGTGTGTTTGTTTTCATAAGAATGAACGTCACCAACATTTTAGTCATTCGCACTGCTTCTGTCCTATCGTCTCCTCCAGGACTGTCAAGTTAAAATTGGAACTTCAAATATTCATTGAAATTCAGATTTAAAAAAAAAAAAAGCACATTTGAATGCAAAAACTGTGCATTTCAATTTAAGATGTGTAGCAAGCACTAGCACCGATTTTTTTTTTTTTAAGTTTCATTTTTATTGATCATTTCTGCTGAACACCTCTGCTGAACATTTCTGCTAAACATTTCTACTGCACCGATTTTTTATTAAAATATACTGTTGAAAAAAATGACACCCAAGATATTAACATTCCATTAATCCCACCCCTGGTCTGTCTGAACCGCTTCGTAATTTTTGTAATCAAAAGCAAGAAAACGAGGGGAAAGAAAACTGAAGCATGAATGAAAAGAAAATGAAATTATGAGCAAAAAATAACAGAGAGAAAGCATCAAAGGAAGTTAACCAAGGAAAACACATTTTTGTGAAAATTTGTGTGTTCTTAGTGTTTCAAATTGCGTATTCACTTATATGATTCGCGTGTATTATTATTATTATTATTATTATAAATTTATGTATGACCACAATACTTTTGCCATGAAATTGATGCCATACTTTAGCTGTATCTTAAGCCAAATCTGCGGAAAATCTGCAGTAATTAAAAAAATTTGAAAGCTCCTCTGACCGTTTCGGAAAAAGACATTAATGACAACTGAGGACCTGCAGTGTGACAGAGCTTACAGCGGGGATCATGTTCATACAGTCTGACAAGCAACAGTCGCAAAGGACTATTAACAATCGCACCATGTGCACTCGGCTGAAGCCATGTCACTCTGTATGATCTCGGTTGTCATTAATGTTGGACTGTATGACAGTCAAGACGCGAAAAACAGACGCACGCAAGAAGACCTGAATGGAGTAGGAGAAGCCACACTACAGGACTGTGCCTCAGATCTTCTGACACTGCCAGAATTTAATCTGATCGCATCGGCCATTAGTCGAACTAGCGATCACAGACTACAGATTTTCGCCTAGGATTATAGGAATCTTTTAGGATGCTCAAAATGTGTTTCCGATGACCAAATCGTTGCCAAAATCGTGCAGTGTGAACCCGGCTTAACACGTATTGATGTGCAAATTAACATCCATCCATCTTCCACCGCTTACTACTGCTTCAGGGTCACGGGAAACCTGGAGCCTATCCCAGGAATCATCGGGCACAAGGCGGGGTACACCCTGGACAGGGTGCCAGTCCATTGCGTGGCACAATCACACACACATTCATACACTATGGACAATTTAGGCACGCCAATCAGCCTACCATGCATGTCTTTGGACTGGTGGAGGAAACCAAATTAACATACATTCAATGAATATTCAAATTAGCCTGTGACGCCATCTGGTGAGTTCTAGTGACTTTTTAAGCACGAATAAGCCTCTTTCCCCTTAAAAGAGTTGGCAGCGCTGTCGCAGTGACACGTGACTTGGCAGGTTATTACGTAAAAAAAAAAAAAAAAAAAAAAAAAAAAAAAAAAAAAAAAAAAAAAAAAAAAAAAAAAAAAATAAAAAAAAAAAAAAAAAAAAAAAAAAAAAAAAAAAAATTTTAGGTAGGGGGGGGGGAGGGGGGGGGGGGGGGGGGGGGGGGGGGGGGGGGGGGGGGGGGGGGGGGGAAAAAAAAAAAAGGAAGGGGGGGGGGGGGCGCCAAATTTTTTTTTTTGGGGGTTTGTTTTTTTTTTTTTTTTTTTGTTTTGTCCAGATAATTGTATCCCCACACTGCCCTCTACTGCACAATATTAACACTCAAAGTGTAAGATTTTGCATCCTTAAAGCGAACTTTTTTGTTTAATTTTTTTTAACAAAAATCTATTATATGGTATGTCGAGCAGGATTGTAGGGTAGCTAGTGCAGTTAAAAAATAAATAAATCATTAAACACTAAAGTGCAGAGGCAGAGCTGAAGCACCGAATGTCGTCTGAAGGTCTCAGAGAATTGACCAGATTGAAATGTAGATATAATATTATTTTGTCGAGAAAAGTGGAGTTTTGGTTGTTCAGGGCAAAACAGTCATACTTTGAGTCGGGGGACAAAGCAGGAAAACTTTTCGCTAGATATATAAAACAGAGGGAGGCCCTTTCTACCATTCCCACAGTGAAGTCTGTTAGTGGTTAAATTTTTACTTCGGCCATTGATATCAATAATGCTTTTAAAGAATTTTACTTGGATCTCTATAGTTCAATGTCTACGTCTACCAATGAAGATATTAGAAACTTTGTGGAACCATTAGAACTCCCGAAATTGATGATGGAGCAAAAAAATTCTCTTGATTCTGAGATAACCCTGGAGGAGCTTGGCGAGGTAATCAAGGCCCTGCCTACAGGCAAGTCTCCAGGGCCGGATGGCTTTGCCGCTGAGTTTTTCAAATCCAAATCCTATGCTACAGAACTGGCTCCACTTCTGTTAGAAGTCTATACAGAATCATTAAAGAATGGAAAGCTTCCTCCAACCATGACACAAGCCCGAATCAGTCTGATTCTTAAAAAAGACAAAGATCCAAGTGAGTGTAAAAGTTATCGTCCAATCTCCCTGATCCAGTTAGATGTAAAAATTTTGTAAAATTTTGGCTAACCGATTAAGTAAAGTTATGACATCTCTTATACATATAGATCAGGTGGGGTTTATTCGGGGCCGTTTCTCTTCTGATAACATTAGATGTCTCATTGATATCATGTGGTCAGTAGCGAATGGTCAGTCTCCGGCTGCTGCCATCTCACTTGACGCAGAAAAGGCGTTTGATATGGTAGAATGGGATTATCTTTTTAAGATTTTGGAAGTGTATGGGTTCGGGAATACTTTCATTGGTTGGATTAAGCTACTTTATAGACACCCTGTAGCGGCAGTACAAACAAATGGATTAATTTCAGATTATTTTACTCTGGATAGGGGCACCCGGCAGGGTTGCCCTCTTTCCCCATTATTGTTCTGTCTTGCCCTGGAACCATTAGCAGCTGCGATAAGAAAGGAGAATGATTTTCCAGGGGTGGTGGCGGGAGGTGTGGTGAATAAGCTTTTGCTTTATGCAGATGATATTTTATTATTCGTCCCTGACCCAACTACATCTATGCCTTGCCTCCACAGAATTATTAATTCCTTTTCCAAATTCTCAGGATACAAAGTCAACTGGTCTAAATCTGAAGCTTTGCCTCTGACAGCGTACTGTCCAGTAACGGCCTTTCAGCCTGGTGCCTTCCAGTGGCCCAAACAGGGCATTAAGTATTTGGGTATTTTATTTCCAAAAAATCTGTCAGATTTAGTTAGTGTTAATGTTGACCTGTTAATAAAAAGGTTTTCGAGTGATGTAGACAGGTGGTCTTCTTTACATTTATCTATGATCGGTAAGGTTAATGTTATTAAAATGAGTTGTATTTCAAAATTCAATTACCTGCTACAATCTCTCCCTATAGATGTCCCTCTTTCTTATTTCAAGCAATTTGAGAGTATAGCGAAGTCTTTTATTTGGAATGGTAAGCGTCCCAGGTTAAATTTCAATAAGTTAAATACGCCGATTGACAAGGGTGGGCTAGGCCTACCCAAGATTCTGTTTTATTATTATGCGTTTGGTCTCAGACATTTGACTCATTGGTCACTTCCACCTGAGAGAGCCCCTCCCTGGTTCTGCATTGAACAAGAAGTTCTTGCCCCTATTTTGCCACTGCAAAACCTTTCCATTAATCTCACCAGAGAAGTTAAATCACACCCCGTTATTTCACATCTGCACTGTGTGGACAAGAGTGTCCAGAGTGTTTGATTCTGATATTTATCTCAATGTTGCCTCGAGCCTTTGGCTAAACCCCAAACTACGTATTAATATGTCCACTTTTTGTTGGTCAGAGTGGATCACGAGGGGGATTAATACACTCGGTGATCTTTATGAGTGTGGTGTGATGATATCTTTTGAAAAATTGGTTCAACATTTTGTGATTCCCAGATCTCAGTTTTTTAGGTATCTTCAACTACACCACTTGCTCTGTACTATTTTTGGGAGGAGCATGCACCCCCCTAATACAGCAGATACTCTAGGAGAGGTGATTTCTGCTTTTGGAAGAGGACATGAAGCATCACTGTATTACTCCTTACTGATTCAGAGTCTAGGGGACGGAGTCTCGACCACTCTCAAGAGATTATGGGGGAAAGATTTAAATTTGGAATTGGGGGAGGGGGAGTGGGCTAGGATTTAAAAAATATATAAAAACTGCATCTAGAGATGCAAGGGTGCGCCTTATACAATTTAAGATTTTACATCGGTTCTATTGGACCCCCTCTAAATTGTATAGGCTTGGTCTTAAAGAAACACCCACCTGCTGGCGATGCCATTCAGAAGATGGAGACACTACCCATGTTTTTTGGGGGTGTCGTAAGATCCAAGAATCGGTTGGTAGGGGGAGGGGTTATAGTGTGGATTTATGTTAAAAGTTTGATTCATTATATATGTTGTTTGTCTCTTGGTGTTCACTTGTGAATCAATAAAAGTGTTAAGTGTTTAATGATTTTTTTTTTTAATTAAGTCATTCAGCTCAAACAAACCGTAGCCTATATAGAATGTCAAATAAAGTGAAAAATCGCCAATGTACGTAATCATTCAAGAGCTACAATAACAAGCTTCTTACATTGTAAACAGAAGTTCATCCCCCAGTTTTCGACCTGAAAAGCTTCAGAACACAGTCATTTCCAATAAGGGAATATAGTGAGCACTGATGCTTCCTGGATTTTGCGGTGCACTGTAGGGATTTTTTAGGGCATGAATGTTCCAATGCACTGGAAGGATTCTGTGATTGAAACAGTGCTTTAAAACAACCAACTCCCTGATCAGTGCCCTGACTACTGACCTAAGGAATTGAGACATACTGTACCCATAATCTTGCATTTCATGGAGAAAGTGAGAGGATCCAAAATTAGTTCAGAGAATAAGAAAGAGGTTGAATCCACTTCTAACTGCCAAATTATTAGAAATAATTGATCAGAAACATGAATCACAATTTGACCTAGCACCTGATAAATTAGATAAATATTGTATTCATTTTATCTAAAAAAATATGCAAACCTTTGCACTCAACTATACACTTAATTGAATACATGGATATTTCTTATTTCTGGTAAGCCATAACGTGCTTGAATAAGACCCAATCACAGGTATAAATTTAGGACTTGTGTGAAAGTCTGATGTTTCAGGTCATATTTATGCAGAAATATAGACAATTCTACAGGGCTCACAAACTTTAAAGCATCATTGTAATTTCAAGTCCCTTGAAATAATAGATTCTGGACATATTTTATAGTACATATTTTATACTATAATATTAAAAGTATTTTTTAAAGCATTTAAGAGAATTTTATCATTTTTGATGTTCAGCTAATTACCAAAAAGTTAAGTCACAAAATTGCTATGGTTATTTAATACTTTAGCAACCACTCATGACTTTTGTCCCTAACGGTTTGTGTTGTAAAACAAGTATTTAAAGTGATATATAAAAGTTGTATCTGAATTGATCCTGAACTAGGGGTTAATAATATACAATGCTGTGAAAATTATTTACCCCCATTGTGATTTGTGTCTCATACTAAATAGTTTTAGATCTTCAAACAAAATACAACATAAAACAAAGGCAACCTGAAAATGTTTTTTTTTTTATTATTGAAGCAAAAAATGTTAGCCAATACCCATATGAAAAACTAAGTGCCCCCTTAAACTTAATTTGTCACCTTTAGCAGCAAAAACCGCAACCAAACGCCATAACTGGAGATCACTCTTTCACAGCTCTGCTGTTTTGAATTTTGGCCCACTCTTCTTTGCAGGACTGCTTTAGTTCACCCAAATTGGAAGGTTTTCATGCATGAACTGTCCATTTAAGGTCCTGTCACAACATCTCAATCGGTTCAAGTCAGGACTTTGACTAGGCCACTCCAAAACTTAAATTTTGCTCCTTTTTTTGAGCCACTTAGAGGTGGACGTACACCTATGCTTGGGATCATCTTACTGCATAAGAGTTGTACTCAAGTTTCAACTTAGAGGAGGCTGTCTGGTTTTCAATCTAGGATTTTCTGATAAAGAGCAGAATTCATGTTTCCCCTCAATTATTTCAAGCTGTCCAGGGCCTCAAGCAGCAAAGCATCCCCACACAATCACATTTCCACTACCATGCTTGACTGTAGGCATGCTGTTCTGTGCTTGGTTTTTGTCAGATGCAACAGGACCACTGTCTTCCAAACAGTTCAATTTTTGACTTCAGTCCACAGAAAATTCTCCCAAAAGAGGATCATTGTGTTTTGGCAAAATTCGGATGAGCATTAATGTTCTTCCTAGTTAGCAGTGGTTTTCACCTCTCTAACTTGCCATTTTAGCCCAGGGTCTCTGATAGTGGAGTGATGAACCATCACCTTTACTGATTCAAGAGAGGCCTGTAGGTCCTTTGATGTCCTTGTCTCTTGTGAGTTGCTGGAGGAGTCATTGGAGGATTTTTGGAAGGTCTGCCATTTCTGGGAAGGTTCAGTACTATGCAGGCCCCCCCCCAATCGGGGGATATGGACTTACTTGTTCTTTGGAGTCCCAGAAGCTCTGAAATAGCTTAATAACCCTTCCCAAACTGATGTTTCAATCACCTACATATCTGGAATTTTTACAATTTTGGTAGTGTCACTGGGTAGAACCTTTTGACCAACTTCATGCTGGTGAAAAAGTTCTAGTTAAGAATTTGATTATTGCAAACACTGTTCAATCAGGCCTGGTTGCATCTAGTTCAGCCAAGCCCCATATTGAGTGCAGTTACATAGTTTTGGGGAATAAGTAGGTACAGGGGCAAATATTTCTCCCCCACAGGCCTAGTTGGTATTAGACAACTTTTGCTTCTCTCATTTAAACTGCATTTGTGCTTACTCAGGTTGCCTTTTTTTGTTTTCTTTCCATCTTAATTTTATTTTAATTTCTGAAACAGTTTAGTTAAAAAAAAAAACCTAAAGAGATGAGTGCTCAGACAATGGGTAAGAATCATGTAATTAATTTAGCAAGGAATGACTATGGTTCCATTTCACAGCACAAAACAAGAGCAAGTGAGGCAAACCAAACACTTTATTATATCTTTTTTGAATTGAGCAAACACTTAAAAGTAATAAAATGTGATGCCAAGTCTTTGTATATTGCAATTATGAATGGTATAACAGTTTCCAGCAGGTAGTTAACAGGTTACATTAGAGTGTAATCTCAGGCTAAAGCAAGGTTTGTATTTGAACCTTAAAAAAAAAAAAAAAGTAGTCAGTGTTTGGTTTAACAGGAGTAACAGACATGGCTCAAGGGGCAGATTTTATGCTAGAGGCTGCCAACTCTGATCCTGAAATCCAGCACAGTTTGAATTTATTCCAATATAAGCTGGTACTCATGTGTGAGCAGGCAAATTACCAAGTTACGATATATAAAGACTTGAGTTGCACCCCCTGACTTACAAAAATAAAACTGAAGACTTGTATCATTAAAATATATTCTTGAGGTAATGTACAAATGTGCAAATATTACCATGAGGCACTCATTGAGGAGATTCCAAATACTGTACACAAGTAAACAAGTACTACATTAAAGTACAATTATTTTCAACCTTTTCATAAATTTACAACACACTTTAGACCTGGCCTCCAAGAGAAAAGCAGAGCTACCCTTTCAAAATATGTGCTAAACAAAATGCCAGTAACATCTTAATCAAAAGCCAGATGGAGACTGAAAATTAGACAGTGGCTCAAGCAGGTTAGTGCATTGGGAGGCAAGCGGGCCGTATACACCATGCTTCAGACTGTTAATGGCACATCACAAAAGGAAATCAGTTACAAGATAGTGATAGCCAGGACCCAGTATCCATGAAGTACTGAAAGCTTTGCCCATGTATCAAACAAGTTCAAATTGGATAAAATCAAAGTCATCATCATCCAAAAGGGTCAGGGCAAGGAGGTAGCTTAAAAGCCGCTGGTCCTCACTACCCTCCAGCAACTCCAAAGCATTCTGCATTGCCATGGGTAGAAACGGTAAGGTTATCAAATTTATACCATCAAGTTACCAGACACCAGTAATTCCATGCAATGTATCAAAGTATTGCAACTAGTTACGGGCTACTAGAGGAAAAAGAAAGTCACCTTGGGTCTAAAACATCTACGAGGATGTCTGTGTCCAGGTGGTAGCTCATGGCTAAAGATGCACTCTGATGCAAAGGGGCAGCATCCATGACGCATGAAGAAGTTGCACTTTATTTTCCTGTAGGATTGAAGCAGAGCACACGGGGGGGAGGGGGGGGGGCCAAAAACAATGTAGAACACATTCAATTGCAGTACATGCACATAAGTCTGATTTGAGTGCAAGATTGCCCCAAAGGCTTCCATTGTTGCCTTTTGGCAAGACTCCACTGAAGAAAGTTACACCTACCACTTCATTTCAGAAACTTGGTTCACATGGCTCTGGGAAGAATTCATACATCTACAGTAAATCTACCCTGATCAGCATCAGTGAACCCAGAGCCTAGCTCAAAAACTGGAAAAAGCAGGAATACACCTTGGATGGTGTGCCAATTGATTGTATGCACAACACTTCATTTCACAGCTAGGAGCAAATAAGGGCAGCCAAACCAACTACGGTCATGTTTTTGGGAGGAAACCTGAGAACCCAGAGAAAAATCCATGCAGACATTGAGAATATGCAGAGAAACTGCACAGAGTAATCTGAGGAGTCTAGAGCTGCAAGACATCTGGCATAAACAAGATATTATGAGAAAGCATCTTCAATTTGAACAGTTTAACAAAAATTGGCTTGGTTCAGGTCGATGTCCATTATTATGAATCTATAAAGACAAAAGCAGGAGCATATCTAAGCTTAGACTTGTCTTGAGATCTTGTTCACAGGCTCAAGAATATTCAGGACAAGCCCAACCCTTTGGAAGGCACCATGAGCCATAAAACCATGTACATTCACCAGTTTGGTACAACATGAGGCAGCAGCATGATCGACTTAACTATTAGATTCAGTTTTATGTATTGCAAGTCTTACCTGCTCTTTTCTTTAAATGAAGCAATCAGTGCTTTCTTCGCCTCACCCTCACAAACCCAGTACTTACTGGGAATGTAAAAAGAGGACTTCACTCTACACTGTGGACAGGCTCTGTTTGACCAGACATTTCACTCATTAGGCCATAGAAAAATCCACCAGAAATTACTAGCTGAACATAAATATGCTTTATAAGCTTACTTGATGACCTCTTCCTGAAAGTCTTTGGTCTTTCTCCAGGTCATGATGCAGCCAAGACAGAAGGCATGACTGCAGTTGGGCAGGATTCCAAAGCGCCTCTCTCGGACAGTGCTTTTTTCATAAACCTTGTCCATGCAGATACCACAGAAGACATCTTTGCTTTGATTGTAGGCTTCAGATTGCCCATGATCAACTGAAGCTGTTGCACCACACTCCAGCCCACCACTCTCCTGCAGATGGAGTCTGACTCATTAGTCTCAGCAGTAATGCCTTAACTCATATGCACAGCAAACAGTGTTTCCAACTACTTTAGAGGAAATCATCCAACATGCACAAAAGTTACTAGAAATCAAATAATATCATTTGCATATCAAAAAATTGCATGAAAAGACCAAATACAGTGTTATCAGAATAGAAAAGAGGTTTAAAAATTAAGAAATTACTTGGTCATGGAACCACTAATTGAATGCATTTAAAAAAAAAACCCATAGCTTAAGAACACACAATTAAGTGGCAAGTAGTTGGGAAATGAAGGAAAGTTAACTCATGATTTATTCAAGAATGTCTGGTAAATTAATATGCAACAGCAAGTATACCTAAAGAATTCAAAAGGAAAGAAAAACTGCCTTGGTAGGACAAACTAATTAAACAGACAAACTAGTTAGCTTTTTCGCCAACCTTAAACTTTTAAATATAAAAAAGGGAGAACCTGAGAAGCAGGAGAAATTAATAAGCCACCAAATTCAAAGAATGAAAATTGCCATCTGAAATGCAAACAGTAACCACAATTAAACAATAGACTAGTGTAAAAACATGCATGAAGAAAACAGTTACTGATACAAGAACTTCTTTTCTTGGCTATATTTACAAGTAATGAAACGATCTTAAACTAAAGAAATGTGCAGGTTACAACAGTTGTGATCAGTCAATAGGCTCACAAGCACAACTCAGTCTAGCTTTACACACTGGTGGAGTTGACAAAACCTGCTCTCAACTCATAACCAGCAGCTGGGATGGGAGCTGGAGAGCTGTATTGAGTGCAGGACGCTTGTATTGTTCTCTGTTTGATACATCACTTTGCTTGTATTTTTCCTCATTTGTACATCGCTTTGGATAAAAGCGTCTGCCAAGTGAATAAATGTAGGACAGTTACAAACATCTGCCAAGATTGCAAGGCACTTCTTAAATAGGAAAGTTGCTAAAGGACTCTCAAAAGTCAAGTTGGCATAACAAATTATAGGTCTTGTTTATTAGCAAACAAAAAGGGACAGTTACAAATACCTGCTGGTTTGTTTTAGGATCAGTTCTCTCTTGACCAGATGCAGCATTAACTGTGGATTTGTCTGCACTACTGCAGGGTAAGTGATACAGACCCTGGTCACGACTTTCCTGTGGCAGCAACGCCTCCTCTGCAAGACAAAAATACCATCCTCTATTACTACACCCAGGAAAACCCAAACTGCATAGTAAACAGTGCATCCAAGTACAAATTAGATCCAAGTTTACCCTGTTGGTGAAGTATAGACCCTGCTTCCAACACAGCATGCTCTTCCTCCTCAGCAATACATGTAGTTGGATTTTGTGAAGTCTGCTGGTAGCTTAAACTCGTGACCAAGGGTTCAGACCCTCGTCGCCGTCTCCAGCTGTGTGCATCCAGCACAGGGAAAAGTGAAGGCTCAGAACCCCGTCTATCAGATAACCCATGACCTGGCAATGCAGAAGCATTAACTACAGGTGCGGAACCACGCCTGGCACTGGAAGACCCATTGCCTGGTCCAGAAATATGAAGATACCTGCAATTAAAAATGGAGACACCTCAGATTTATTTTTTTGTTTTATTAAAAAGTGGACTGAATGGAATTTGAGGCACTCACCTGCAGTTCTCACCAAACCAGCAACCTCCTTTCTGGAAGTACCTGCACACTTGAACTGAAGGAACTTCAGGATACTCATGCAGATAAGAGCAGTGCTGACCAAACCTGCATGAGCCATTTACAAACTGTCTGAAAGAAACATTTGGGATGACATTCAAACTAAGTTTTATACAGGACATGCAAAAGCACTCGCAACCTAAGGTTTCTAGCCAACACTCCCAGAAATAAGCACTAGACTGTAAATTTCTTTATTGCTGAGACAGTAAAATCAAGGGTACATGTTTTGTACCCTTGTATGCATCATTCCCCTGGGAATACATACACATCCATTTAATTTGTTTGGCTTAGAGCTTAAAAAAAGTGATTTAAAAGGTTTAAATTTTTTAATAAGGCATACTAGATCAGTTTCAGTTGAAAAACCATCCTAAAAGGCATCAGACTTGACAGTACATCTCCAGCAATGGATAAGTGCCCTTCTGCATCTTTACTTCTGGAAATAATAAGACTGAGAAACGTCGGATTAAAGTTAACATACACATACGTTAATGTGCTAACTAAATTATGATTTTTAAATTCCCTGCTTCACGTAACAAGGTTTGCCCTTAAAAACAAAAGCACGTTTGACTCTCGGGGTACTTGCGTCAAATCATTTTGATTCAAGGTGTTAAATTTACAGTAAATTGACTATGGAAACATCTGCTTGTTAATTTTCTGTGCACTTTTCCAGCAAGTTAGGAATGACTGTTTACGAGAAGCGACCGTTAACAGAACTGCGGAGGTGGAAACCTAAACAACGGCGTCACCCAAATGAAAATCCGGAACTTTCCTTATAAAGTAAAGAACCTGAAGTGCATTGAAGCGGAAGGGATTTGCCACATGGTGCGAATAGCTAGTTAATCTGCTGTACCACAAGTGTTCGTTGCTAGCTAGCCAGTACAGTTAAGTGCATCTTTTAAAACATTCCATTTTATAGTCAGCGTCAGACTTGAACGATACCTGCAAAATCGCCTTCCCAAATTAAAACCAGGTCTGCCAGAATGTCTACCGGACAGCCCACAACCATCCATTTATAATATAAAGCGTGAACTTTCTATCATCAGGAACTTCCACGGACTTGAACCTGTTTATCAGAACAGAATACTCAGGAGTACAAGGTGGAGAAGAACCAAGGGGAACTACGTCACATAAAACGCTTCTTCTAACCAATCACATTCGTGGGAAAAGTTTAAACTTCTTTCTCACAACTGCCAACACTTTTCACAAAGAAACCAAAGTAAAACAAGCTAAGGAAACAAACCCAGCTAACAAAGGCTTAAAAGTCTGACGGAGGCTAAATATTACCTTACCTACAAACACCATTACGTACTCTCTGCTCTTCCGTAACCTGTGTCTTTTTCTCCATCTGACAAAATAACCTACTCCTTAACTTCTTATTTCGCTCGTGAAATACACACGCATATATATATAATTGTTGGGCGTGGCTTCAGCCAATTAAAATAGCTTGTAAGCAATTGGTCCAATCAATCAATATACCCGCCTACCTCGATGACGTCAGCGCCAGCTGCTGAATCTGCAGACTAGTGGCCTGTACCAATACAAGTGGCATAGGACTAATTACTTTGACATAGCCTACTGTTGTATGATGTTAGAATTGTTTCATAATTCCAAATAAAAAGATTACAATTCACAAATAAATGTGGTGAGATTTACAAAAAATATATAATAATAATAATAATAATAATAATAATAATAATCACATGCATTCAATGAGATCTATAAATATGTTAGTAGTTTCACAAAAATAAATTACATTGACAAATAAATAAAATGAGGTTTGCAAATAAGTTATTATTATTATTATTATTATTATTATTATTATTATTAGTTTTTAAATACGTTTTTATGCCACAAACACTACACTGCCTTGCACGGCTTTGTGGATTTTGAAACATTTCAAGCGTCAAGATTAATATATTTACTTGGAATTATGAAACCATTCTAACCCCATACTATTCAATTCAATTAAATTCAAATTTAAGTGTATAGCGCTTTTAATAATGTACATTGTCTCAAAGCAGCTTTACAGAAACATATAAACACAGGATACAGAAAAGTTCATTATGGTTTTTATATGAAGTCTGTTTGTTGAACTTGTCCACTGTTCACTAAAGGAGACTTGAGAGCAAAATTGTACATGGTAATTGCAGTCCTAAGGCCATAGCAGCAACCGCAGTCCCAGCAACCACAGCAAGAATGTCCAGGTGGAATTGAGGTCCAAAACCATTTCCATGGTACTTAAAGCAGTACCATCCTAAGCAATCTCCAGGCTGCACTGCTTGGGGTCATCCGCAGTGACAGAATGTAGCCTCCAGTTGATGACAGTTCCATCCAGAAGTAGGGAAGGATCAGGGAAGGATCAGGCAGGTCCAGAGAGCAGAAAGGGTCAGGATCACTGGCCATAAAATCATGTGTAGCTCAACAGAAGGAGAGATGGAGAGGGAGGAAAAGAAAGGGAGAGGTTGATAGGTATGCTTACTATCCCGTGATGGATAAGACTGTGTACTTTGCATAAAAGAAAGTCTATTCATGGTGAGCTTGAATAAACAAATTTGTTTTCAAATATATTTAGTTTTAAAAGAACTTTTGGTCCTTTTGGTGTTCACAATATAGTGGACTCAAAAGAGAACCCGGTTCAGTTTTTGGTCCTCTTCAGCAATGAAGTGATCTCAGACCCTTTCTTGTTCAAACCACATGTTCATAAGGACTCAGACCCCAGCTTGCACCCAAAATTTCAAGTGGTCATAGAAGGGACCGGAATCCCTAATTTCAGCGGACTCTCCACTTCAACGCATTTTGTTACGGGTGCTTATGTACCTCTGTTGTGTTTTTAAAAATTTACCCAACACTGTAATGCTGTTCTGTTATAGCTCCTTTCCTTCATTTTTTGAGAAAACAAAAGAAACACTTTTATGTTCTTATTTGTTGAGGATAGTTGCCATTTAATGCAATCGTCTTTACAAATATCCTGAGACCACCCAACCCATCAACCTGATATGGTGAAAAGTTGTGTATTGTTTTCAGCAGTGACTGAACATGGCTACAGGTATGGCAAACCTCCAGGTACACATGTCCAAATGAAACACAAAGGGCACCAGGACCTCATTGCTTTCACATACCACAAATGGATTTGATTATATCTTTTCATGTGACAACACTGAAGAAATGAGACTTTGCTACAATGTAAAGTAGTGAGTGTACATCTTTTATAACAGTGTAAATTTGCTGTCCCCTCAAAATAACTCACCACACAGTCATTAATGTCTAAACCGCTGGCAACAAAAGTAAGTACACCCCTAAGTGAAAAAATGTCCAAATTGGGCCCAATTAGCCATTTTCCCTCTACAGTGTCATGTGACTTGTTAGTCTTACAAGGTCTCAGGAGTGAATGGGGAGCAGGTGTGTTAAATTTGGTGTCATCACTCTCACACTCCCTCATACTGGTCACTGGAAGTTCAACATGGCACTTCATGGCAAATAACTCTAATATGAGGATCTGAAAAAAAGAATGCTCAGTGTCATATCCAGAGGTTGTCTTTGGGAAATAGATGTATGAGTGCTGCCAGCATTGCTGCAGAGGTTGATGGGGTGGGGGGTCAGCCTGTCAGTGCACACTGCATCAAATTGGTCTGCATGGCTGTCATCCCAGGAGGAAGCCTCTTCTAAGGATGATGCACAACAAATCCCGCAAACTGTTTGCTGAAGACAAGCAGACTAAGGACATGGATCACTGGAACCATTTCCTGTGGTCTGATGAGACCAAGATAAACTTGTTTGGTTCAGATGCTGTCAAGTGTATGTGGCAGCAACCAGATGAGGAGTACAAAGACAAGTGTGTCTTGGCTGCAGTAAAGCATGTCATGGTCTGGGGCTGCATGAGTGCTGCCGGCACCGGGGAGCTACAGTTCATTGAGGGAACCATGAATACCAACATGTACTGTGACATATTGAAGCAGAGCATGATCCCAGCATTATAATGACCCCAAACACACTTCCAAGATGACCATTGCCTTGCTAAAGAAGCTGACGGTGAAGGTGATGGACTGGCCAAGCATGTCTCCAGACCTAAACCCTATTGAGCATCTGTGGGGCATCCTCAAACGGAAGGTGGAGCACAAGATCTCTGACATCCACAAGCTCCGTGATGTCGTCATGGAAGAGGACTCCAGTGGCTGTGAAGCTCTGGTGAACTCCATGCCCAAGAGGGCTAAGGCAGTGCTGGAAAATAATGGTGGCCACACAAAATATTGTCACTTTGTGCCCAGAATGGACAGTTTCACTTAGGGGTGTACTCAGTTTTGTTGCCAGCAGTTTACACATTAATGGCTGTGTTGTTATTTTGAGGGGACAGTAAATTTACACTGTTACACAAGCTGTACACTCACTACTTTACATCGTAGCAAAGTGTCATTTCTTCAGTGTTGTCACATGAAAATGTTTAATCAAATATTTACAAAAATGTGAGGGGTGTACTCACTTTTGTGAGATACTGTATATTAATCGAGCCACCAGCAATTTATCGGGATTCATAAATCTCTGAAGCATACTAACCTGAAACCAAGTCATTCACCTTTTAAGGCGTTGGGCTACTGATCAGAATGTTTCGAGTTCAAATCTGTAGATATGTGGTATTATATGTCCAAGAGTCCATGGAAGTCGTCAACAGGTTTGAGCGGTAATGGGAAATAACAGAAAACAACAACAATTAAGATATTGGGCTTTAATTTAGTGTTGATTGGGTATTGAGAAGTAATACTAAGCAAAATACCAACAGTCTTGAATCATCATGAAAAGGGTGTTATGGGTGGTGCAAGAAAAGCATGGCTTGAAGGGAAGTGGATTGAAAAGTGTGTGCATTCAGCACAGATATTAAAAAAGATTCCACATAACCAGATAAACATCTCATTGTTTATACAAGTCATTTATATTGTGCTCTTCAGCTTTTACAGCAGCAAGTGTAATCATTTTATCACACAGTAAAATCTCAAATGCCTACAAACAGGACATAGTTTTGGGGGGGGGGGTCTCCACAGACATGAAAACAGTTGTAATGTATAACCAGGTTTAATGTCTAAAGGTTCTAAATAATTTTACGTGATACTATGTATGGACCAATACATAAGACACATGGCATGATTAGGATTTGTTAAAAGACTAAATCATATATGTGTATGTTAGGGTAACTAGATATATGAATAAACATAAATATGACTTTACTCCAACATAGAATTACATTGTGAGCTCTCAATTTAAAAGAATTATAATTCAGAATTGTCTACTTTGTATTTATCCACCATCTGGTTTCATCAGAATTCTCTTACACAGGACCAGAAACTAAATATTGATTTTTAGATTAGTGATATGCTGCTATTCTACAAATGACGGTGTAATGGGTCTTTCTAAATAGTCAGTTGGAAACTGCAGAATTGTTGTGCAATTCTTTGCACTACTAATGGGGGAGGGGGAAATAATCAATATTTAGTTTCAAAGTACAAACGATTCATTAAAGAAACCATCTGAATCAAGAAAGTCACACAAAGTAGACCTAAATAAATTTCTGACAAACATGTGAAACAGTACATAGTACTGGAGAAATGAGTTAACTCAGCAAAGTGTTTATGTACCATTTGCATATAAGATCGACTTGAACTTCAAGGTCATGGTGAATTTGACATTGCTATTTAATTCATACGGCAAATGTAAAGCAAGTAACTGTAGAAAAAAATAATGACAGGCAGTTACTCAACACCTGAGTAATTCACCAAATGAAACAGTTTCCCCATCTTTCTGATTACTTCCTAATACTACAGTATTAGACTGAGCTAGATAGGTCTGGCCTTTATCAATAAATGTTCATCAATATATCAATTCATTAATAAAGAAAATTAGAAAGAGCCTGTGAAATCTGGATGTAGGTATGTGCAGCAGCCTTGAAATATGTAAAATGATATAATTACTCTGTTCCAATTATTTTTTCATTTAAAGTTTAAATAATAGGAAACAACTGGAAACAGGATATCTATATAACACATATCTTATCAAAATACTGTTATATTCTGGGTGATATTAATGCACCGTTTAAAGGCTGGAAACAGAGGTTGACCTTCACATAGTTCAAGGGGTGGGGTTGGGGGGGGAGCCCTGCGCCGCCCCGAAGAAAAAAAGTCAGTTTTCAAACACGGTATTTGTAAAACTCCATAACTGCTAATATAAAAATTAAATGGTATCTGGAGCACCATGGATGCCTGTGTGCAACATGTCTCTTAATTCAATTTGAAAGTCCTAAGTCATAAGACTTAATACATGTCTTTATAGATTTCTTGTAGAAGCGGATGGAGCGAGGTCTCAGATTCAGTCTTCTTAATCATTTGGACCAGCTGAGCATTCTCTGTGACCAACTGCCTCAGGTCAGCCATCTTCTGCAGCAGTTTGGGGAAGAGGTGGACTGACTCTGGATGGTGAGCCTGGAGGTGCTGGTCTAGAGCTTGGAGGATACTGTCCTGAATCTGCTCAACCTGCTTCACATTCATGAGTCCAGGGCGGTCTGCAACCAAGAGACATTATAAAGACACGAGGCTTAGCTGATCATTTCTAGAAAGACAGTGTTTACAAAGTTTACACCTTATGAAAACTTAGACAGTTTCAACATATTTGGACATACATATATACATTACCCGTCAAGTATTTAGACACACTTAATCTTTATTAATAAAGAATTATTTATTCTTTTAATAATAATGTACCCACCAAATTTATCCAAAATAAACCAAAAGTAATTTAATATTTTAGCATCTTCAATGTAGGTACCCTTTTGCCTAGAATTTTCAGAAATGTATTCCTGGCATTTTCTCAAATAATTTCTTGAGGAATCCCCTTGAGATGCTTTTTTTTAAAAACAGTATTAAAGGAGTTCCCACCTATGCTGGACACTTATTGGCTGCTTTTTGTAATATTTTGCTTCAAGTCATCCATTTAAAAATATATATATTTTTTGCAAATAAAATGATAGTTTTCTAATGAAAGAAATGAATATATTGGCACAATTATATTTTTGACTGCAACAACGATTTAAAACATTTAAAATCATACACCTTCAAAAGGTTTTTAAGATCGTGAGAAACATTTCAGTCAAGTGAAACTTTTGACCGGTAATATACACTCCATTTAACCACTGCTGACAGAAAAAAGGTGAGAATTTATCAAGTGGCACTTAAAATGACAATTTTATTCATCCTTTAAATACTTGAAATAAACAAAAGTATCATTTTTTTATTGTGGAAAAAGTAAGCACACCCCTACATACAGTATATCATGATATTGAATGTTCCAAATTGAAATAAGATACTCAAAAAAAGGAAGAAATGGCAGGTTATAGAATGGCCTATTCAAAGCCCAGAACCAAATCCCACTGAAATGAGTTAATCCTCAATCCAATCCCAGTGTAGCAACATCCCTTGCCTAATATCATACTAAACCACTCATTAAGATTGGAACATCATCAAGCAATAGCTTAGCAGAGTGCTAAGCTCATAATCAATTTCTGAACTTGTGTTAATCTAGTGCCATTACACTTGGATGAAATGAAGACAATAGATTTTATAGCAGATTAACAATCAGCATCCATATACATAGACATAAAAATCTAGACTATGGTCATGCTCTACTACACACGATCACAAATTTGTATTGCTGTTGTGCTTAAACTCTTACCTCCACACAGTATGATGGCCGCAACAAACAGAGCCAGGTCACTGTCGTCCAGCTCCAGGGCATTGTACTTCACAGCAAATTCAAACTTGGGTTCCATAATTTCACTGAAGGGTTTGCGCAGGCTGCGCAGAAACTCTCTCGTCACAAAACCCTTCCCATTGGCTACCAGAAGTCCATCTTTATTCATGAGTGATGGTAGCATTGCAAAAATGGCCTCATGGACACCATACTTTAACAAAGTTACCTAAGAAAGAATTACAGGCAAAATAAGCTCAAATAATATAAAAGTTTGAATCTGGCATGAGTTTTTTATGTTACGTAATGTGGAGCATTGAATCACGGTCATAACCACATGAGGCTTTTAATAAAAACGAACCTTGTTCTCAAAACAAAAATGTTAATGATTACTACTACATTAATACCTGATCATTAAGGAAGAGCTCTACAAAGCCTGGGATATTTTTGGCAAACTCTGTGAGCTCTCGAACAGTTTCCACTGTGGTGCACTGGCAGCGGTAGAAGACATGTACTCCAATTTCTTTGTTTGGTGGAGCACCATTCAGCTGGTTCCAGACTAAACCATTCTCTGCTTGCCACAAAGAGTCCATATCATGAATCACAAAGGGCTACAGAAAGAGAAGATGTGCAAAGGCTGATAAACATATAAATAAAAATCATTGGGGTAGCATCCAATGTCTGTTTCAATAAAATTAATTAAACAGGTATTTTATGATGGCCAAAAGTATGTAGACACCTGACCATCAGACCCATATGTGGTTCTTCCCCAAACTATTGCCATAAATTTGGAAGCACACAATTGTCACACTATAATTGTTTGACATTACAATTACCCTTCACTGGAACAAAGAGGCCTAAACCCAGTCCAGCATGAACATGCCCCAGTGAACAAAGTGCCCAACATCAGTGCCTGAACTCACTAATGCTCTTACAGCTGAATGGGCAAATCCCCACAGCCACAGTACAAAATCTAGTGGAACGCCTTCCCAAGCATAGTGGAAGTTATAACAGCAAAGAGTAGATCTCTGGAATGTTCAAAAAAAGCACATAATGGTATAATGGCCAGGTGTCCACAAACTTTTGGAGATTTGGTTTATGTTTGGTATCATTAATATATAGTTACTATTAATGATGGCAGACATAATTTCTCTGTTACAAACTTCTCGGTTATGACCCGTAATAAATAAAGTTTATTTAAAAAAAAAAGTAAAAATAAAAATAAATTTTAAAAATGTATTTTTACACACACACACGCGCGCACACACATTGTGTGTGTGTGTGTGTGTGTATATATATATATATATATATATAACACACCACACACACACACACACACACACACACACACACACACATACAGTAATTTCCGGACTATAAGCTGCTACTTTTTTCACACGCTTTGAACACTGCGGCTTAAACAATGATGCGGCTAATTTATGGATTTTTACGGGCTAACGAGTTTCGTGCCGCCAAAACATTTAGCCTCGTCACATCGGACAAATGAAATTACCAACAGGTCACAGTGGACCAATGAAACTGTTCGAATTAAATCTAACGAGCTGACACTACATTCTTCAGATCAGTCGTTTTGCACCTCATGCACACCCCCTCATCAGGGAAAACACAAATGCATATTGGTGACGTCATGTCTCCGCCCCGTCTTGTCATGTTTTGTTGAGTCACGTGTGTTTTGTATTGCCCGCAGCTGTTAGCAGCTTGGCTGGTGTGTATATATATACACCGGGAGCCATGACACACACAACGCGGGTAATTAGATATAGAGTTGGAATTAGATAGCGAATATAGTCTTTGTTCATGCCATGTGTCTTAGTTCTTGTTCATGTCTGAGTTCATGTCAAGGCTAGTTAGCTTATAGCATAGTTTATAGCTTAGCCTGTAGCCAAGTAGCTTATAGCATAGCTTATAGCCTAGTAGCGGATAGTATAGCTTAGAGTTGTATAGACTTAGTTTAGAATATAGATGTAGAAGTGGTTTATAGAGTATAGATATAGAGTCTTTGTTTCATGTCATAGTTAATGTTTAGGTTAGTTGGTTTAGTTAGCTTAGTTCATTGAGTGGTCATGGTTCTTGTTTCTCTAGAGTCTGCTCTCCTCTGTTTCAATAAAAGCTCTCGTCCTAACTGCATTTGCATCTGTCCTGCTTCGTTTGTCACGAATCGTGACAGTTACAACGTGGACACCTGCGGCTTATACAGAAGTGCGGCCTATATATGTACAAAATAGTTTTTCTTCTTAAAATTAGCGGGTGCGGCTTATATTCAGGTGTGCTCAATAGTCTGAGAATTACGGTATACACACAAAATGATCCACAAATTTACAGCAAAGCAAGCTTTTTTCTCTGCACTTCTCTAAATAACAAACTATTACACTGCTGCATTGCTGTACATATTAGTGTTTAAATATTACTGTGCTACATAAATCATTGTTATAAATAGTTTAGAGATTAAAGTTTTCGACTGAGAATAATATAATTGTGAAATCTACTTACTAATGGTCATCCTGTTTATGATTTAGTAATAACTGTGGGATCCTTAACATAGACACAAATTATTTGTCTCATCAAACACGATCATGTTTCAATGTGTGGGCAAGAGATGGAAATACCGGGGTGCAGTTTGTTTTTCCAGTGAGGATGCTTCGTGCCTTCTTCTTCGTCATATTGAGGTTTTTAAGGTAGGCGGAGTTGACGTGCTTTGCCAAAGTTTTGAGATCAGAGGCTCCAGGGCTCAGTAGACTCTTTTCTCCTGCTATCAGTCCTGCCACCAGCTTCTTTTTCTCTGCCTCTGGCATACGGCCATAACGAATAGCTATGGAGTTACAGGATTTAAATTATTTAGATTTTGACTTCCAGCATGCTCCTAAGCTCAAGTACGCTGCAAGGATTGGCAACAAATAACACCCATTTTAAAAGCCTTAATCATCATGTTTCACTGATATTGCTTTTTACTTGCTCACTATTTGGGGCCTGAGACACAATTATTGTATGTAAAAGTAATCATTTAAAAATAATTGAAGCATTGACTCGAATAACTGAAGCTTTCATTTTCCATTATAACACAAAGTAGGTGAGCACATCTCTTTAAAGTGGTTAAACAAAGAAAAAGAAAATGGGAAACATCACTAATAATTCAACTAAATCCAGCATATTCAAATGTGAAACCAAAATTACATGTCAAAATTGCTGACTCTTATCTTTGTCTGGTAATGTGACTGCACAAATCTCACCATCATGTGACATGCCAAGAGCCAGACATTTCTGGAAGCGGCAGTACTGGCATTTATTGCGACTCTTCTTTTGGATTCGACAAGTCCGTTCACAGCGATCATACTCTAGCTTCATACGAATGGTGCGTCTGAAAAACCCCTTGAAATCAGAAAATAATGCATTTTTAAGTGTAAGCGTATATAAATCCTTGTTGCAAAGATTAATTTTCTTCAATCTAAATAAACAATATACACAGTCCCCAATACAAAGTATTGGAAAAACAAGGCCAATTATTTTCTTTTTTTTTTGATATACTCTAAAGATATTTAGGTTTGAGATCAAAAGATGAATGAAACGATAGATCATATTTTCATCTCTCATTTCCTGATATTTACATCTAGAGGTGTTAAACAACTTAGAACATGTCCCGTCTTTTTTCTTTAAACTCACCCATTTTTTCAAGTGACCTAAAATATTGGAACATGACTGACAAGGGTTTCTTGCTGACCTGATAAATTGATTGTTTAAGCAATCAATAGCTCTGAATGTCTACTCTTGGCTTGAGCCCTAGACTGAAGACCGCATTTGTTGTTAAAAAGAATAAACCAACACGAGGACCAGAGAGCTGTCTATTGAGGGGAAAAGAAAGCAATATTGAAGCTGAGAAAACTGAAAAAGTAAGAAACTGGTGTAGTAACAACCAGACATGGAAAACAACAACCAGTGATGACAACCATTGTGAGAGCTGTAAAGAAAAACACCAAAACAACGGTCAGTGACATCACCAAAATCCTCCACAGGGCAGGGGTGAAGGCATCACAATCCACGGTTCGAAGGAGAAATTTAGAAGCCATACCACAATATGCAGATCATCACTCATCAGCAGTAAGAATCAGAAAGCCAGATTAGAATTCGCAAAAAAAAAAAAAAAAAATGCAGAAATGAGCCACAAAATGTCTGGACCCAAGATTAATCTCTACCAAAGTAATGGTGTGGCCAAATTGTGGAGAATGAAAGTATCTGCCCATGATCCAAAACAGAGTCATGGCTTGGGCTTTCATGGCTACTTCTGGAATGGGCTCACTAATCTTTATTGATGATATAACTCATGATGGTAGCAGCAGAGTGAATTCAGAAGTCTATAGAAACATTCTGTCTGCCAATTTACAGAGAAATGCATGGAATCAAATGGACAGGGACTTCATCGTGGGCAAAAAAGTGGATGGTTTTACACTGGCCAAGTCAATCACCAGACCTTAACCCTGCTGAGCATGCATTTCACCCCTGTAAGAGGAGACTGAAGGGAGAAACCCCCAAAACAAATAACAGTTCAAAGAAACTGCAGTACAAACCAGGAAAAGCAACACAAATGAAGAATGCAACAATTTGATGTTGTCAGTGGGGTCACCAGCTTAAGGCAGTTACTGCAAGCAAGGGACAAGTATTAACCAAATATTAACTGTTGTTTAAGACTCTGTTCCAATACTTTACCTAAAACACAATACAATACCAAAAAAATTGGTGGTCTGCCATCAAAGGAGTTGTTTAACACATAGAATAAAATCAAACATCAAAGCCTTTATTTGTCACATATACATAACAGCACAGTGAAATTATTTTCTTTGCTTATACCAGCTTGTTAGAAAGTTCAGGTCAGAGCGCAGGGTCAGTCATGTTACGGTGCCCCTGAAGCAGAGAGGGTTAAGGGCCTTGCTCAAAAGCCTAACAGTGGCAGCTTGGCAGTGTTGGGGCTTGAAACCCTGACCTTTAAGCCAGCGCCTTAACTGTTAAGCCACCACTGCCAACACATCTATATGTAAATATCTAGAGCCAAAACATCTAGAAATTTTGATAGATTGTCTCATTCATCCTTTGATCTCCAACCCAAATGTCTTCAGCGTATACTAAAAACAAGACTTGCATTGCAGTTCTAATACATTTGGAGGGGGTTGTATGCATGTCAATGCATAATATATGGAAATACACACAATTGTTCTGTTACAATACTTGCCTAAAACATACTTATGATTATGATATAAACCATTATTAATATTATTACAATCTACTGGTAATGGTACAAGAGTAAAAACTCTTCTGTGAGGTATTTATCTTGTTTTACTATTGTCTACTACTGTCATGCTGAGTGATTAAGGGTAACATAGATTTACTTTATGGTTTCCATATCCATCTCTATAGCCACTGATACTCAAAGTCCCCATTATATCTAAAAGCACTGCAATAAACTGTCAGTGAATTATGAAAAATTCACTTTACTATGAAACATCAAAACCAAAAATATTTTCATAAGTATGCCCTGACCTCAAAAATGACCTATAAAACATTAATGACTGGAATCAATCACGTCGTCCATGCAATGTGATAATTTATCAACACTCGAACATGATCTCTAACCCTGCATCCACACTAGAAAGAGTTCATTCGCTTGTGTCACTTGTAGTACCGCCTCCAATGAGAGAAAAGTACAGTACACAACCTATTACAGTATATGATTTGTTTGTCTTTAAAATGTACTTCATTCAATCCAATATTTAAGCATGGTAGTTTGATGTACGTTACGTTCCAGTCTTCATATTAGCCATTAGTAACACAAGCTGTACTGTACTAGCTACAAACACTCTCCAGGGACACCAATTATCTTTGCTACTTTATTCAAAGCTTTATTTTTCTTTGTAATGTCTCTACATGCATATAATGAGATATTATATGACAGGATAAGGTAAAAAAACAGATACAAGATTTCTATTTTTTTCCCTGAGTCAAGCCGTAAATAGGAACTAATTGCAAGTTGGAGCTAAAGTTGTGAAAGGAGTGAATGAAAAATGTTTCACGGGCACCCTATGATTGCTCCGAGGAATCAATCGAGCCAATAGTTTAGATTCGTCACTATACTGCGCAATATCTAATTTGCAGAACATCTCAACTTGCATGTCGCTTCTAGCTTGCTGCTGTGACTGACGTCGCTGCTCCTTTTCACATACTTAAATAGAAAATGAATGGTCGTCTGTCGCTTTGCTGCTAGCTGGTGTGAACACACCTTAACTCTTTTATCGGTTAATGTTTGGTTGCAGTACAGAAGAAAATATATTGGAATTGCGAATCACTTCAAAGAATTTACAAATTTTATGAGATTTATATATTCCTTGTTGCTTTCAGCTTTTGTTCCATTAATATCCTTTATTGAGTGTGTGAACACTTCCTGTTCTCTGATTTGGTTTCAAAACGTAATGAATGCGTATTCCTAATCTTAAAACTTGAGTAGCAGAAAGATCAAGCAGGTACCTTGCAGCCCTCGCAAGCATGTACACCGTAGTGGAACCCTGAAGCTTTGTCCCCACATATCTTGCACTCCATGTTTAGTCCCATACCTTCGGACTCATCTCTGCCCAACTTTAAATGATCAGACAACGATAGAGTGGAGTTCTGCAGCGGATCTGAGACACACAATGAGAAAAGAAATGTTGCAATACTATGTAAACTGATAGGAATTTGTGAATGTTTATGAGAAGTCTATGCAAAAGATATTGATGCTATCTAAGCAATAAGTCATTATTTGCTTGAACAAACGTAGAAAACCTAGCCATTCTACAGTATATACACCGTTTCATTTTGCTGCAGCTTTTTTCAAAATTTGCAGAGCTTTTTTTGTGGAAACTTGAATTGGCAAAATTGCATCTGCCCAAAACTGGCCGGATGATATATTGTCCTATAAATAATTGCAATAAACTATATTATTGTCCTTTTAAGACCATTTTATGCAACCAATATAAGGATAATAGCATAGTTTTTGTCTTCTGATGAAAATATCCTTTAATATTTCATCCTCATAATTATTAATTTTAGTCAATTTTACTCTGACAAAAATGGCATTGAATGAATATTATTCAACTGCATTTAAGTTGATGAAAAAACAAAAAAAAACATATATTCACACATTTTAAATATTAACTTCAACACGCAGCAATAAAAATGTGTGAAAGCTATCCGTTGTGAAAACCTGAACTCCTGAAATAAAAACATTACAATGAAAGTGCATGATTGTAATAAAATATTGTTAATTCTTTACGCTTTAGTTATACATTGTGCATAGTTTAGTTACGGAAAATAGCATATCCACCACGTGACTTACCGTTCTACCTAGCGCCTTATTTAAGTTCAAGTTCACTTGTGCAATCATGTCATTTTGTGCAGAAGCAAGATGTAATATGTTTAATTTCTGATTAATCTCAAGTGTGTATAGGATGCGTGTGGATGAGTTCATTAACCCTAGTAAAGTGCTTCAGTTTCCTGGTGTTCATTAAACTGTTCAGCTTCAGCTCAAGCAGCTCAATCCCCAACATACTGACTATGACTGGATAATTCAAAACGCTAGAGCTATTTGTTCTACAATTTTCTTCTTCAAAAAACATTGTTAATATCTTGTCATTTTTTCAATAGTATGTTTTATTTAGAATCAGTGCTAGTGCTTGCTACACCTCTTAAATTCGTGAAAAAAAGGTTTTTGCTTTTGAATGTGCATTTTTATCTTAAGTTTGACGAATAGCCAAAGTTCAGATAGAGCAGACGGGAGGACAGAAGCAGTGCGAATGGCAAAAATGTTAGTGTGTCATGAATCTCCCCCACACATCAGACACTGCATGCAGAAGCCCTCAGTCCTCAGCGTGTGTTGATCTAGTTTTTGTTTTTTCTCATTTGTGTATTTTGGATTATCCCTGCTTTTGCTTTTCGCTGAATGCCTGACCTGTGCCTGTGCTCTGTTGACTAATTTTGATTTCTCTGCCTGGCTCAAATAAAACGCTTAAAATGAATTTGCATCCATCTCATACTCACCGAACATGACATGGTGACCTTCATGCTTATGTAAACAAACACGCATGTAAACACAATGTGCAATAACGTGGTCAGAAAAATAATCGAGGTCATGTCCATATATTGTACGATAAGTCGATACATTAATTCTCGTGACAGGCCGATTTCGCAGTGATATTGGTCTGTAAAGGAGTCCTTTCAGCTGTAAAGATGTTCGACGCACATGAATCATGTGTTGTGATGACGTCACATGATATGTCTTTGCCTAAAATCTGCAGAAAATTTGCAGTAATTTTGAAAAATTGCCAGCTCCTGCGAATAGTGTCATATTCGTGATTTTGCATTTATTTCTGAGACGGCACAATCCTGGAAGGACTAATATGTTAGTGAAATCAGTTGTAGTAGATGGATTTAACATACATGGATGTATTGATTGGTGACAACTACTGCAATAACATGTGGTGGAAAATAGCTAACTATGACAGATAGTTTTGTATTAAGGTTGTAGCCTGAGCAATAGCCTAGTAAGACAGCCAGACTGGGTTTTCAAAAGGCATTTACACACAAAAAAAAAGAAAGAAAGAAAGAAAGAAAAGGTGGCCTTCAGCCAGTGAATAAGCGCTTTCATAAGAAATCATCTGGCAAGGTCATGTTGCAGTATGTCAAGCTTTTCCTTAGAAGATTTTTGTTAAGAAAGTTTTCTGACCAAGCAGCAAACAGAAGAGACTACAGTATGCAACTGACCATAAGGCATTCACTTGTCAACCAGTAGAAAAAACTCCTATGGGATACTGACTCGGGTTTTGATTTTTTTTGTTTGTTTAGGTCAGAATATAAACTAATGCAATTGTTGAGAAATACACTGATGCAGAAGCAAAGTGGTGACTCCATAACTGTTTGGGCGTTCTAAAGACATTCCAGAATAATGAATAATGCAAAACTAAGGCTTTGATTCATAATGCTATCCCCTCAGAAAAATGACAGGAAAAGATTTCTGAAAACTACAAATCTAACAGCCATGTAGGAAAAAGCCAGTTTGTTGTAATAATAATAATAATAATAATAATAATACCTTCAATTTATATACTGTTTTTCTAGGCACCCAAAGCTCAAAGTATGGGGGGGGGGGATCTATGCAAAAACCAGCGTGTAGCATCCACCTGGAGAGTGATGTAGCCAATTTAGGTATTGAGATTTTTAGGTAGCCAGGATAAATAAGGGCCAATGGGGGAATTTCACCTGGGATTTTTTCTAAAAATTTAAACCTGGTCACTGCAAGGGACTGTTATAAGCAACGATAAGGAATGTTTTCTCATATAATATATTTGAATAACAGTGGACTGCTGAAAATAAATGGAATAATTTGTAAACAAAACAGAACTTTATTTAGAACACATGGATTGCTGTTGACTAATTGACTTAACTAACACTTATTTACCTGGACATGTGCTGGTTGTTACAGCAGCACTGTTGTTGTTCTGTAGTTCATCCTTTTCAGCTTCCACCCCATTCTGAGCACATGGATTGTCCCTGGTCTCTTTACTTTCAGCTTCCTTGCCCGAGGCAGAGCCGAGCTCCTGCAGCTCAGAGGAGGTTGATTCTCCTTCCTGAATCATTAACCAGGTTGTGTCCTCAGTAATGTAAGGAAAGTTGAGGTCCGGCTGTGATGACCCTTCATCTTCAGTAAGCCCATCCAAAGCTACAACACTCTGCACAACGCTTAGCTCCGTCAGACTGCCACTCTTTCCTGTAGAAGCTTCGAGCTCGACTCCCTCCATGGCTCTCCGTCAACCTGCCAGCTAAGGTTTGCATCACTCCATCATGCAGCTATTATGGCTACCCTGCAGTTGAGATGAGAAAGGAAAGGGACCACCGTTAACCGGCATATAATACATAACATTATTCATTTCATAAGAAGATACATAATTAAGAAATTATAATGTTATGAGACAGTTGATGCTGGCATATTCTTTTGTCCCAAAAAAGATGGACTGAATTACAAGACAGATTAATATACAACACTATGTAATTAATATACTATATATACAGTGGCCTGCATAACAATTCCCTCCCTTGATTTTTTCCACATTTTGCCTTGTTACAACATGGAATCAATTTAGTTTGCAAAACAACTTCTTAAAAAAAAATAAAAAAAGTATTAAAATGGTTATTAGCATATTTATTTTTAATGGTGCCGGTCACAACGCTTTCATCGCTCCATTATCTCACAATTAAATACTTGCAATGTGAAAACAAAGACATGGGAGAAAGCACACAAAGAATGACAAAAGACTGAGTTTTTAGGAATTAATGGAATCGCCCATTTTGTCTGTTTAGTATTGGAGTTGTGAAAATGACCTAAATACAAATCGCTAGTGTCTACTGCCAAAAAAAACAAAAAACTGTAAATAACAGTGGATGATTTATTAACATTTTAACTTAAACTCTTATAGGGTATTGTGTGATTCGATTACTTTAACTTTTACTTTAAGCGTTAACATATTTAGTGTATAATTATTTGTCACACAATTCCAGTTACCCGCAGCTTACCAGCTGGTTGTTGACCCCGACCAATCCTCCTACAAATTTTTCCACTTATATGAAAAACATGTCAAAAAATTATGCGGGAAAAAATGTACTGGTTTTTAAATACATTATTATTTGTGCAAGATGCTGAAGTGTGTTTTTTTGGCCAGGGGTTCCTTTGGCCCCATGTCAAACCTTTCTGATGAAAATATGGAATAATAGCTTATTGTTTGAATCTGGGCAAATCATTGAAATTCTTTGGTTCTCTAATTAATCCACCTTCTGAAGCAGTGCAGCTTTTAAGCACTGTCCAGTTAATCTGCATTTCACCACAGAACTCACAGCCATCAGGAGCTACGCAGCCTAGCCTGCCATTCCTGTTTGTTAACAAAACTCCTGTTATTCAGAAATGAAATGAAAACTCTGTGAAATGCTCTCCTTGGAAACTGTTCATTAAAATTCAACTAAACTTACATATTTAGTCAGAGTGTAAGAATTTAAGGTTATAATTTATATTATTACAACCAAATGAATGAACCTGTGGCTAAGTTGTAGATTTGCCCTGTACTATCACAATGCCATTATGGAAATGTGATAGCTCCACAACTAACTTCCAACCAGCACTAGATATAGAGTACAGAAATAACACAGAGTGGTCACGAGAAAAATGGAAGGTGAATCCAGATTGAGATCAATGTAATCCACGGAATTTTTGATAAGAACATTATTAGGGCATCATGTAAGAATGTGTGCCTAAGTAATAAACATACTGGCAATTTTATTTAAACATTTTTAGGTTTGTAGCCTATTGTGCAAGGAAACCTGTACAGCAGTACAGAGAGAATAAACATATAGTAAAAGCATCTGTTCAGACTTGTCAGTAACCAGTCAAACTAGTTCTCGGATTAACTAACAGTACTGAAGTTTTCTGGAATACAGAATCACCTACACAAACAGCACATAAATCACCCTTTGTAAGGATGAAGGACACTTGTACCTAGTCTTCTCACTGTTTCATTTTTAAGCAGCGCAGCAGTTCGATTTCCACCCTCAAAATAATTTATGTCTTAACTTTGTTGTACTTAAAAACTAGTAATAATAATAATAATAATAATAATAATAATAATAATCCAATATCCAAACTCATCTTGGTACCCTTTTGATTAAATGGCTTTTTGTTATTATGTGCAAATGTGGAATGAATATAGGATTTATTTTATCATATGTACTGTGGCATAAGCTGATAAGCAGAACATCTCACATCAGGCACAATTCTAACTTTTATAGTGAAACTATTAAGTAAAAATACTTACAGCATCTACTACTTTCTCGGTGAAGAGAGCTTGTACTTCAGAGGGGGTGTTAATTGCGTCTGAACTCAGCTCATGCCTGAACATGTGGACATGCTTTGATTAGTAAAGCATGTAGTACTAGACAAAACTACACAGAGTTTAGCCACATACTATGTTGTTTTGTTTTGCATTTAATATAGCTGTACTTCATGTTTACTCTGGTTATTTGATATATTACATAACACACAATTTGTACAATACTTTGTTGATATAATACACTCTATGAGACTGTACAAGTAAGAACGTCAGAAGTCAATCTACCATCACATTGTTCGACTTGTCTAAAATACATAAGTGCAACATCATACCATCCAGTGAGTGTAAGGGTTCGATATACTGACTGTTTGGTTGTTGTATTAATTGATGAATAAGCTTGACCTATTTATAGTATCTTGTATTTCAACACCTATTTCTATTTTTCAGGCTTGTGTGGCTGCTGTCAAAGCATTTCCCTTACAGAGGCAAGAATGTGTGTGTGTGTGTGTGTGAGAGAGAGCATCTGTCATTAAAAAAAAAAATCAAAAGAATGATCAAATAGTTATCAGACCAATAGCCATATATATGCTGTGGTACCGTTGGCTGTGCTGCTGTTTTTACACAGTTATCCATGTAAATAATTTCCTGTGTGGATTAATACACAGACACATACATAGGACAAGACTGACAGTTAGGAATATCTACTATCACACATGCTTTAATCTATCATATTCCATGCATATGCTTATAGAGTGGAAGGAAAAGTAAAGGACACTGGTGCATATACAAAGAAACACAGGGCCTAGGTGAAGAGAAACACTGCATTAAAATAAGGTGATGGAATTTTTTTTGTGTGACAACCATGAATACAATGTGAAGACACACTCTGTGATTTATGTGGAGATTGCTTATCTCCCATCCCCCCCATTGAGTTTTTTTTGTATACATATTTAATAATATAGGAATAGGCTTTTGTACAGAGATTTCATAACATAAGGTTTATTTCATTTAACTGTCACCACCAACGTTTTTATATGGTCAATAAATATTGTGATCGTTTTAGACTAGGTTATCATACAGTGAAACCATAACACCCCTAGCTACCACTTTTCACTAACGCCATGGTCTCTAAACAGATGAGACACATGGAGAAATGCATGCTGCTTTGTCCAATTGTCTTTAGATAAATAATTTATATAAATGAGTGTGACTGGAAAACTGCAACATAGGATGTGCTACATAAGCTGTAAAGGTTCATGTTTTGAAAAGAACAGGTTTTTTTTCTATACTGTACAGTGAGGTATTGGGACACTTATATTTTTGTTCATTAATATGTCTTTTTTATGTTGCATCATGTTTGTTAATACTGTAAATATGAGCCAAAAAAGTATTTAACACACTTCTTTAAAAAAAAAATGTTTTAAAACTAAATTGATAGAGAAGCTGTATTTACCAATACCAGCTTTGCACCAGCTTACTTTTTTGTGTACACACACACATATATATATATATATATATATAAAAACAATAAAGTACTTGACCACAGCGGTGTTCGCGGGGGGCCTAGGGTGGGGTGGGAGGTTGGTAGGGGGAGGGGTTATAGTGAGGATTTATGTTAAAACAGTTTGATTCATTATATATGTTGTTTGTCTCTTTGTGTTAACTTGTGAAAAGTGTTAATTACAAAACAAAAACAAAATAAAACTAAGTACTTGTTGAATAGCTGGTATTGGCAATTACAGCTTTGATGCTTTTACAATCAAAATTTATTTATTTATTTATTTTGCTGCATTGTTGTTCAATTTTGGCCCATTCTTATTTGCAAATCATCTTTAATTCCCCAAGGTTAGGAGGGTTCATCTAATGGACTCGCAATTTCAAAAATCCTCAATAACTTTTTTATGGGATTCAAGTCAGGAGATTGGCTGGACCATGCGAGGCATTCTTGAGCTATTTTAGCTGTAAGTTAGGGTCATTGTCTTCTTGAAATGTCCAGCTTCTCCCTAGATTCAATTTCTTGACTGATGAAATATAAGCTGTGTCCGTTGTGCCTTGAAAGTGGTAATTAGCAAGTTGTAATGACGTCACTTGCCACCTCGTCATGTTCGACATGCTAACTGGAAAAACAAAAAACAAAACATGGACACCTCCACGAAAGCATGTCTTTTTTGCAGTAATGCGCAGTTTGTGCTTACCTTTCACGCATTTTCTGCACATACTTATGATTTCTTGTTACAATGTTTGTTACTCAAACTAAAACGTAATTAAACATAACTGTGTGGGACCTATTGTTAAAGTAAATGTGTATTTCAGTAATATAGCCAAGCAGGGTTTCAGTTACCAGCATTTATATTGAAACATGGATTCCATGTATGCAAAACTAACATTTTTTAGTAAATATTGATGACTAATCGTAATCGAATCGTAACCATATAAATAAGAATTGAATCGCCAAACCAGTCACAATACCCAGACCTAGTGCAAATACGCTTAAAAAAAAAACTAACTATACCAGATGCTTAACTGTGTATGTGATGTAGGTATGATCCTAAACAGTAGCAAAGATATTATACATATATATATATATATATATATATACATATACATATATATATATATATATATATATATATATATATATATATATATATACATATATATCTAATATATACACATATATATCTAATATATACACATATATATCTTATATATATATATATATATATATATATATATATATATATATATATATATATCTAATATATACACATATATATCTTATATATACACATATATATCTTATATATACACATATATATATATATATATATATATATATATATATATATATATAAACATCCACTACTTACTCTGTCAGCATTATCAACCCCTTTTTAAACATTCTTACCATGGCATCTCTGGGTTAAGCCTGTATTAGGTAAACTATAGGAAATAACGGTCAAATTTAAAGCAACACTGAAGAATAGGACTTTTGATCATACTCTCTGTACGAATTATATTGTGCAGACCTATTTCCATGTCTTATATGGATTTAGTGCAAGTCGTTGTTGTTGTTAAAGCTCTTTACGATTGCTGCAAGCTGCGACGACAACACTGCCACAAACCCTTCCTACAGTGTTTAAAAATAAAGATTCAGGGACACGGCCGCCACACGGGTGTTACTGCTGAAGATGAGGAGGCGTCCCAAACACTGAAGCGGCCCTTTAACTGCGCGGTCTGTTCTGGAGAATAACGCGGCCAAAACAGCCAGGATCAGTTTGCGGTGAACTCAGCGAGGGTGGACTTTAAGAGAGGACAGACATGCTGGCTACTAATCAACACCGAAATGTATTTACCCCGCAAAACTGGAAGTCACACAACCGCAGAGAGGATTACATTCAGGAGCAAACGACAGGGTCGAATTACGTTAACTAGCGAGTTGTGCTGATTTTGTAGTCGTGTTGATTTGGCGGTTTTGTCAACATTTCTTTCTCTAGTTCTGTAAAGCAGCGGTTTGATCAAATTTGCTTTTATTTCTTTGCTATTCCAGTGCACTTGAGCTGCTTTCAGCTACAAAGCAGGACGAGCGAACACAGTTTCCCAAGCGTCTGTCAGAAGCAAACCGCAAACAAGCACAGAAAAAGAACACGTTCACTAGCCAGCTAGCTGCCCGGCTAGCGCTGTAGGGTCCAAGCTACACTGATAGAAAACTTAAGTGTGTCAAGGATTACTAAACTAAACCAAGTTCTTTATAACCTGGACTAAACAGTGTACTAGTCGTACTAGTGCCCAAAGTGGCTGTTTATTATCTTATTTTTCAACTTGCACAGAACAACACAAACATCCAGGTGGTTCGTCATCAGCGGTCCTACCTGCTGTTCCTGCCGTGTTTGGTGTCGTTCAAGGCTCCCAGGACGAATGATGAGTGAACAACTTTCGTTTTCTGTAGAGATCAGCTATTTCCAAGCAGCGGCCGTCTAGACGTAGAGGTCGCATGACCAGACAATGGATAGTTTAAAGTAGTATTTCTCCGCTTGACCATCACATCGCTTCGGTCCACAATATCCGATTTGCCTTTTACATGGTAGCCTGCTGCTAGCTAGCTAAGCTAATACGCGTCGCGCTTTCAGAGGTACAAACATATTAACCTATCGATATTAACACACTTCTGTTGTTGTTTATTCTCTCCGAGTTGAACTTCTGATATAGAGAGAGCGCTAAAAACCGTTGACAAAGTATCCAAGTAAACTTTGTCTAAATCTTGCTCTGATTTCTCACAGGACTGACAGCAAAGCCACATGAACCCTGCGCGTCAAGCGCGGCGTGGCGTGACGGAGACGTGCGGGGGGGACTGGGCGTGGCCTAATGACGTGCCCGACCCATTACTTTATATTGTTATATAATATTATTTATAATAATAGTCATTATTAGTAGTAGTAGTGGTAGTAGTAGAAGTAGTTGTCGATTATTTAATACATAACATTATTATAATATTAGTATGATTGTTATTTTATACATTATTATTTGTTTAGTGAAATATATTACTTTAGTGAAATCTTGCTTCTGTTTAGACGAGTCAGTCTACAAACCAGGTGGAGTCGTAGTGGACTGTTAATATAATTCAATTTATTTCTTAGGAATTAATCAGGATAAAATGAAATGTTTAATATCTACCAGCAAAAACTCGCCCCGAGATCCTGTGCTCGTACCGCTGAGGTACTATGGAAAGCCCCAAGGCTCAAAACTAACGTTTTAACGACTTTTACCTGTAGACCATTGTATTCCAGAAGTGAAAGGCATATTTCATGACTGTCTAGTTATGTTTAGAAAATGGGGCAATAGAACTTATGTTTGTTGTTATTTTTAATGTCTTTATTAACACAAACACCTACTGTTATTTCTTTCAATAAATAATGTTATATTTGTGAGAGAGTTTTCATTTTGAATATTGTAGACTTCTGGAAGAAATGTGTACTCACTTACAGAACTGTGATTTTCTAGGCTTTATATGTGACCATTCTCAAAAGGAACAATACCTGGACATATTGATCATATATGTCTCTTTCCCCCCCTTAGTATAGTTATGCCACAAGAAAGCTCCATTGTCCACTTTAAGTTGTTTAGAGTAAACTAAATCTGATGGTTTTCTGTCCCAACAAGTTTACTGAGAAAGGGTCAAAAGAAATTGAAGATTATAACAATCCTACAAGTTTTTAGCTTTTATCTTTGTCTTAACACCACCTCCATCATAGCAGGGGGAACGTATCCTGACAGCTGAGAATGTAACTGTCAGATACTGAAAGCCTCTTATTGAGCACAGGGGGAACCGTATCTGACAGTACTTTGAAATACCAGCTGTCAGGATGCATTCCCCATGATATGATGGACAACTTTGCTAAGATGGAGGTGGGGTTAAGACAAAGATGAAACCTAAAAACTTGTGTGCATATCCAAAAATCCGCTAGTGGCTTCTCCGTGAACCTCTGTGTACAAGCATTTAAAATAAACATTTTTCCACGACCTCCCTGCTACTGCTTTGTGTACCCCCCCACCCATTGGATTGTGACCCCCAGGTTAAGAACCGCTGCTCTAAACAGCTCAACTTGTGGCCAAATCACACAATTGCATTTCTACAAAAAAACAAAACAAAACAACTGTATTTAGCCTTTTGAGAACGGCCGCATATTTAGCCTAGAAGATCACAGTCATGTGAGTGAACACACACAGAAGTCTAAAATGTTCAAAATTAAACTCTCACACATATAACATTATTTGTTGAAAGAAAAAACAGTAAGTCTTTATGGTAATAAGACATTTAAAAAATGCAACAAACATAAGTTCTGTTACCCCCTTTTAAAAATATAACTGGATAGTCATGAAACATGCCTTTCACTTCTGGAATACAGCATTCTACGGATAAAAGTCGTAAAAAATATTTGTTTTGAGCCCTAGGGCTTTCCATAGTACCTCAATGGTACGAGCACAGCATGTTTTTCGTGCACGCGCGGTTTAAATCGTTTTATTTCGGCAACACCTGTTTTGGTCTTAAGACAAATAAATGTTCTCGGTCTTGCATCGACTTACGCAGACTCGAAATCTTTTTCTATATTAACCGAGACCATTACGTTATTTCCATGAACAAGTACTCTCTGGATGTGGAGTTATATAGCGCCTATAAATTTCAAAATACTTCATCTTCTTATGTTTCAAATAATATAGCACACGAACTTGTAATGCACATCTGTATTTGGTCTCAGAAAGTAGTATCAGCCAAAACCAATTCTAGTTTTAATGCATTTGATTTACCTGCTATGTGCTTAAATCAAAGAAAATGTGCTTTGATTTGCAAACCTTCATATGTGCTGTGCTGGATATTTTTATGAAAAAAGTGAACCTTTCCTATAACTAGACAACTCATTTCATTTACCTCACACCTGCTCCCTAACCATGTGTGCTTTATGATATAAAACTGTTACATTGCAGCACTTGCTTGAAGAATGGCCCATGCTTAACATGGCCTATGTATGTCCTGTGTACTCATTTGTACAAAATTCAATAGAAGTTTCATGTCAGGTTAGGAATATACTACAACCAACAAACTACCACATCTGAGCTTCTGGTCTCGGTCTTGACATTGACTCAGACATGTGTTGTGTTGATCTCGGCAAGTGATGTGTCTAAAACCGCCTCCTATATAGCGCACCATATAGGGTGTCGGCCATTTTGTATTGGTGTCCGAATTCTGACTGAACTTCCCTTCCCTACATTCGTTCACTCGTTTATACCCACAATGCACTCTGATTTCGAGTGTACATCCGATGCACACTCGCCAACGCACTATTTCCCACACTCCAACGCGAGACGGTGATAGAACGCAAAAGAAAAAGAAACATGGCGGATAGTCAGGTCGGATGTGGCAACTTTAACAAATGTAAATGTAACATTTTATTAATTAAAATACATCTGTATCAAGATAGTTCAAAGCAAAATAATAGATTATTGATTGATTGGCACAGTAGCCTATTTATGTTCTGCCACTTAGTTTATGATTAAAATTAACTTTTAAATGAACAACCGAACACATTAAATGATAATTTGTTTGATTGTTCGCATATATTCGTTAACAGTCGTTAACAGTACCGTATTAACAGTATTCGTTAACAGTACCGCATTCACATACATATTAGAAAATAATGTATTGACTTTTTAATTAATAAAGTAAATAAAGTGTGACAGACAGTAGTGTTTTTTTAAATATCATAGTAAATAAACACGACAAGCAGTTTTTGTTCTCTTTGCAATAAACAGTGAGAAAATTAACTTTACTGTTTTACAATACAATAACAAAAATGTCCGAGACAGAGTGCTCTCTGAGACATTATCAGCGTTCAAATTCGCTCATTCATTTTACTTCACTTCTTCCCCCATATAATGGACTGAAATGTCATTCGCTATATAGGGAATAGTGAATGAGTGAGCGGTTTGAGACACACATCGGCCTTGCCTCCCTGTCCCACTCAAGCTTCTTGACTTGGATTTTATTGGCTATGGTCTTGGTTTTGACTCAGTCTTGGCGAAGGTTGTCTTGAAACCAACACTAGCAGTTATAAATCTGAAGGATGGAGATTTGTTGTATTATCTTATGCCACCACCTGGTGTCGCCCCAGCCGTACTGTATTTCCCTAGATTTATTACAGCAATCACTGCAATATCCCCCAATACAGCTCAGCTGCAGTCGACTTGCTTTGTAAGCGTTTTCGAATGGCCTGTAATTGGCAGGTCGTAACAACGTCATATGTTCGTCTTTTGCTAGGAACAAGCTAGTCAGCTAACTGTGATGAGTGGTGTATATTTTCCTCATCAACCAGCGAACTGTAGGACCGGTGTCGTGAATAAAATCAGCCTTTTTAGCCTAAGTCAAAAAATTCCAGAGACAGACAGTTTAGTAGATGTCAAATAGTAAATAAACTTTTTTTAAAACCAATAAAGTCTGACAGTCTGCAGAAAGTTCGAATTACGCATACACAAACATGTCTTTATATAGCTTTCTCCACAGCATAATCTTTGTAGGTGGGGTTTTGTTTTTCCTTGTTGAAATAGAACAATACTTTTTTTTTGTCACAATTAAATACTCATGCCTATGCGTTATCTTACATTTGTGGAACATGCACAGTTAGTTGTTTTTCTTGAAAAGGTTTTATGAGGACAAGGTTTCTTTTACAAAAAGGTTTCACACAGGCCTGTGTGTCTTGATCTTGACTCCCTTCTTAGGCCTCAATGAGCATCTGTCTGTCACTATCAGTTGTCCCCGCTGATATCTACCTCTTTTCCTGAGCCACTCTCCTAACTCCCTAATTTGTATCTGCCTCAAAGTTATTTACTCACACATGGGAATATCTACTGCCCATTTTATTGCTGTGGAGACAAGTGCCAGCTAATACAGAAGAACAATTGTTGTACACTGAAACACAGAGTTCATTCAACTCAAATCCACTCAGAATATAACTTGATCAAACATTGTTCTATGGATTTAGATTATGCTTCTAACTGTTGATTATACATATAGATTATGTTTTTAAACCAATATCGATTATACAATTATGCTCAAGTAATAATTCTAAATGTTGGTTACATATTGAATTCACTTAATTAACATATCCAAATGTCAGTTACACATATTGTTTGCACTTCATAGATATTTTCCATACCGGTGCTATAGGTTTAACAAGCGAAGAAAATACTTGTTAGGTAAGGAGTGCTGGTTTGTTTCTGGTGCTGTGCACAGCCATGTTTATTTGACGTCACTCCGTAAACGGGGAAGGAACTCGTAATTGAAAAGACTACCCCAAGTTAACTGGTCCAATCCTCAAGTTGAGGGGACGTTTGGTTTAGTCTTTACTGGTTAAGAGGTTGGGTATTACGAGTTACGACTTCTAGTTGGATGCAGCATTAAAGGACCAAAAAAAAAAAAAAAGAAGTTTGGGGATTTTAATTGTTCAACTAAAGCTACTTAATGACAAGTTGAATTGATAACGAAAAACACTGTAGGACTCTAACTTTATTTGAAGACTTCCCCCCTTTAACTTTTTTTAACTTATTGATGAGATGATGTAGGCTAAATGGCAAAACGAATCTGCATATAGGTAAACACAACTATATTTTGTAATCAAATATAGAATAAACATCATTTAAAACATTACTTTAGCACATTTAAACACTTCTTTTATTTCTTCTCATATGTGTGGTTGGTTTTATGTATAATTGGTTTTGCACATTTGAATGGACTTTTTTCCAAGGTTGTTTATGCCCATTGGTTCTAACTAATTTAATATCATTAAAACAAAAGCAATTGAAATAGTTCAACACAAAGAATGCTTCAAGTGGTTTCCCCAAATTCACCAGTGGCCCCTCAATAATGGCACACCTATATTTAACATATTAAATATGTTAAATACGATTTTTTCCTGATAAACCTGTGTTGTGTTTGCAATTGTTTGATATCCATGAGAGCGGATTGTTTTTGTGAAGTTTTTTAAACAAATTGATGAAAAGGTTAAACAATAACGATGATTTTTCACAGCCTTCTTTGCTCATATTTACGGGTGCCAATATTAGTGGAGGACACTATACAGGTGTAATGATCTTATATTTTGTTAATTATAATCTTACAATAAGAAATATTCGATACATTTGAATATACTCAAGATATTTTCACTTGCTAAGATTACTTTTTTCTTTTTTTTTTCAGTGTTGGTACTGTTTCTGGGTTTTTCTTCATAGGTCTTACAATATTTCTGTCATCAACTGCTGTTGTTTTCCATGGCAAACCATGAACCTTGCTTTGATAACAGGGACACTGTGATGCTGGAAGTGGTTTGGGCTTCTTAGCTCTAGTAAATATGGGTGTGACGGTCAGGTGTCATCAAATGTTTGACCATATAATGTATTTATGTTAGTAAAACAAAATAGTAAAACAATAAAAATATAATTTAAAACTTCCTTTCAGTTGGGTTTGTCAAACTTGTGTTTATATTATAATGTTGACATAAGAAACTGTTAAACAGACAAGCCTATTTCCCTTTTTGGTCACTGACTTGCTTGTTGATGTCAGAGTTCGGGAGGTTGGAAGGTTGAGGCAGAAGCAAACGCAGATTTTAAGTATTTAATAACGCGCAAACAGACTACAAAACAAGACACGTGGCAAAAACGCTGTGGCATGAGACAAAGAAACTGACATAAACACCGGGGATCTAAGACAACGAAAGGCAAGGAGAAAGTGCAGACAAGGACTATAAATATACATGAGTGCTCATTAACAGAAACGTGAATCAGGTGCATGAGGTAGCGCATGTGGTCATGTGGTGTAGTGCAGTGGCTGATGGGAAATGGAGTCCGGGTTTCCCAGATACGTGACAGTTGAGGTGAACTGAGTTGAAAATATCTCAACTTTAAATAACCCTATATAAATATTTTGGGTAATAGAATTAGGTAAATATGTTAGAAATATTGTGGGGAGGTAAAATAAAAATAAAAAAACTAGTTGGGGTGATTGGTCAAATTTTCTGTGGGAACAGGTATGAGTGAGATTTAAAAAAAATTGCTTGCTTGGAACCCTTTATGATAAGGAAACACCCAACTGTCAGGTTCTATGTAGAACCTATACAGGAAAAAATATCTGGAAAATAAAATATTCGGAAAGCTAATATTTGTGTGATGAATAGAAAGATTTAAAATAGTGCAAACTAAATCAGGCATATGAGGCACACATGGCTGTTTATAGTTTCGTCCTACAAGTAAAAAAAAAAAAAAATTACTTAAACAAGATTAAAAGTTGTACATAAGCCAAAGCAAACATAAACCTTTTCAGCTGACACATTATTGATCAGTCTAAAGTTCTGAGTGCACAACATGGCTGGGACATTTTAAAGCAGAAGTTTAATGGTCTGCAAATATAATAGTCAAAATTACAATTCACAATGCAAGGTTCCAAAATTCTGTATGGTCTAAGAAATAATTTTGGATAAATATTGCCATACATAAAAGGTTTATAAAATATGTCTAAATAAATATCTAAATACAACAGTTAAGCTATGGTCATCTTCTGGCACCACTACAGCAAGTGAGGCCACTGGCCGTATTTCTGACTTCTGTTACGGGAAGTGGGTACAGAAATTACGATAAGGTAACTAACAGCTATATTGATTTCTTAAATCTACTAAATGAAATAATCAAACACAAGATCTGACAAACCTTTTAAGCAAGGGAAAAGCATTTATTGACACAATATATTTTCCAAATAAGGAATATGATGCTTCCGCACATACTCAGTAGGTTACTGTTGTGAACTTTCTGATTGGTCACTGGGAAAGGAGTATTTTGAGACCAGCCTCAAGGCACTTACTAAAAGGAAAAAGCAGTGCCTTTGCCAACAGCATATCTGAAACCTTTCTATTTTTACCATATACTTCAGGTTTTAAAATTTCGATCTCTACATAGGAAGCCAATAATGAGGACAGTAATGCATATTATAATACTCCTTGTGCTTGTGCTTCATGTCCAGCAAACAGGTTTGTATATTATATAATATAATAACAATGGAGTGTAATCTAAATAACTGTTTGTGTGACACTGACAAATCTAAAACAGTGTTTTGTTTTGTTTTTCAGTCTCCAACATGGTGCAATGTTATAGCACTTTTCACCTAACAGATGGAACATGCAGTGATATTATCTGGAATGTGCCACTAGATGACTGTTGTATGAACCCTGTATATGGCTTTCAGGATGAAGACGGTGTTTGCAAGTCTTGCAGGTAAGTCCCTCTAATTTTGGAGATACAGCCATTGTCCTGTAGACAGCAAGTGACTAACCGTTCCTCCAAACCTTTCAAGAAAGGCATTCATTCTGTTATGATAACTAAACATTTTGATGTGCCACTATCACATTATAAAACACACAACAACATTTCATGTGAATCATTCATTAAAACATCAGATCTATTTAAAATCTGTGAGAGATCTTCATTGACCTGTAATTTTGTCTAAATTATAAAATCAGAGAAATCACATTACATTTACAGCACTGTACTATGGATCAAGGTTAGACAGTAGTGTGGGAGATTTGTTGAACAAAGTGCAAAACAAACACAAAACAGAACATGAATAAGAGTTACCAGTGTGAAATGAGGCTACACGAAAATTATTGACTAGAGGTCTCTGAAATTACTTAAACACAAGAAATGACTAGGGAAATGGACACAGACCAAATCATAACTACGATCAATTACATAAATGACTAAGAAAACCATATAAAACATAGACATGTAAATACACTTGGAACTATGTGACAGCATATTAGCAGTGCAGTGACAAGTGACTAAATGAAAGAGTCCTTGATTAGCTGGAGAATGAGCTCCTGCTGAGCAGCTTGTTGGAGTTCTTTAAAAATATTTATATTTTCGGCACTCTGGGGTGTACAAGATTGTTAGCAGCTATAAAAACATACAACATTGGGAAAAAAGGAAGACTGTGCAAAAAAATGTACATAATGTATAAACACAAATCATAAATACTTTACACTGGAGACATGAGGTTTAATAAGTTTGTCTTATCTGAGTGTCTTTCACTACTAATTATCGTAAAGTGTGATGAATAAGGGAACCTGATACGATGCTGATATACCACAAAATGTGCCAGGTATTCAATTAAGAGCATTTGGTGGAGAATTAACCTTTAGTTTTGCCAAGGTGGCCTTGATGCCAGCTTACCGCACATTAACTGCTGCTGTGCTGTGTTCTGGGGTTGCACACTGGCCTTCAAATGCATCATTGGTGGGCTAACAGCACTCTCCTCCAAGGTAAAGCTCAAGTGTAGAGAATGAATGAAAATACATCAGGATCTGTCACTATATGTGAGACAGCTATACTAAGCTATAGTTTTATAGCCGCAAACATCATATGCATTTGACCCATGTTAATTTCTTTGCTCTATGTTCCAATGCGGTAAGGCCAGTTTTCTCTCCTCTCCATGTAACTAAGCAGACTGTGCAGTGTGTACACCTACAATAAGCGTCAAACAAAGCATTGTGTTGTCTGCAGCTAGTTCATAATTTGTAATTTTACCTTCTATGGGAGGCCATTCTTTAATGCCAGCTGTAGTGCTGTGACAATGACTATAACATAGATGACAATACATCACAGTTCAGCCAAAAAAGGGACACGTATTCTAACGCATGTATTTTAACGTTGTTTCGTCGGTCTACATTCTAGATCCATATCAGCCCTTGAATCATTCTATATGGAAGTTTACATTTGACATTATTAATACTGACAAAAAAAGAGAAAAGTTGTTTCCAAAATCACATATATTATTATATAGTGCTCCTTTGCAATATATTCTCAGAATTAATGTATAATTGTATTTAGATTATCTACGAATAATAATAAACAAAACAGAGGTTGCCAAGTCTCCAACATTACTCATAAATTGTAACAGGAGGTACAATTTGTTGCTGGTAAATATAAATAATGTGACATCAGGATTTACATTATACGTACATTCAGGTTTCAAAATAGGAAGGTTTCCTATATTTATAAGCAGTCTGTTTACGTTAATTTACTGACTCCTACTGTCACGCGTCGCAGTTCAAACGGAGATCTTTATTTATAGAAAGGAAAGCAAACCAAACAGAAACAAGAAACGTAACTCAATCAACAAACTAAGCTAGGCTATGCTATGAGCTAGGCTCACTTGGCTAAGGCTAAGGCTAATGCTAAGGCATGAACATGGCATGAACATGGCATGAACATGGCATGAACATGGCATGAAACAAAATGAAGACTCGCAGTAATCGCACTCTAGCTTGACATATATTCAATCATATGTACGTACGTCGCTATATTGAACCGTGCCATGCGAAGCACGGCTCACAGTATATATAGATATATCAGTCATTACCCCGCAATCGCTAACAGCTGCGGGCAATTCAAAACACACGTGACTCTTGACGAGGCGAGACGAAGACATGACGTCAACCCGGAAGAAGCAGGCGCATGCGCGCTGCTTCACGGGGGAATCATGACACCTACACAGACCAACAATCTAATTTAAGACATTACCAAAAAAAAAAAAGCTTTGTAAGTACTTTTTTTATATATATATATATATATATATATATATATATATATATATATATATATATATATATATATATATATATATATATATATATATATATATATATATAATTTTTTTATTTTTTATTCACAGGCATGCTTCATGGACCACATGGTCCCCCTGGGGTTTATGCTCAGTGAGTTGTACTAAGGGAGTGAGACAGAGACGACGTGCCTGCTATGGCATTGGGGAGTGCCCTGACCCTCATCTTTTGGGAGAGATACAAACTGAACCTTGTGAAGACCAAAGCTGCTGTCCAGGTATGAAAATGGACAGATGTATACAGTATACAAAACTAGACTATATGGCTAAAAAATTGTGGACACCTAACCATAATATTCATATGTGTTTGGTGAACATCCCATTCCAGAATTAGTCTCCATTTCTGTTTATAATAACCTCCATTCTTCTGAGAAGGCTTTCCACTAGATTTTGGTTTTGGAGCATGGCTGTGAGGATTTGCTCTTTCATCCACATTAGTGAGCATTAGTGAGGTCAGGCACTGATGTCAGATGAGGAGGTCTGTTGCACAGTCAGTGTTCCAGTTCATCCAAAAGGTGTTCAGTGAGGTTGAGTGCAGTCTCTGTACAGGTCACTCAAGTTCTTCCAATCAAACTTTGGCAAACCTTGTCTTTATAGACCTTGCATTGTGCACAGGGGCAGTGTCATGCTGGAACAGGTTTGTGCCCCTTAATTCCAGTGAAGGTAAATAGTAATGCTACAGCATAAATAGACATCGTATACAATTGTATGCTTTCACCTTTGTAGCAACAGTTTGGGGAACAGACATATGGGTGTGATGGTCAGGTGTCTACAATATTTTGACTATACAGTGTATAACTTTTTCCTTTTTAATAATTTATGTGTGGCAGTATTTAATACATGGATTTTATTTTAGAAAATGGAGCATGGTCTGAATGGAGTCCATGGCAGCCATGCTCAGTTACATGTGAAAAAGGAATCAAAAAGAGGAAGAGGACCTGCTCTAACCCACCGCCCAAATGTGGTGGTGTTTGCCACGGCAACAGCGAGGAAACCGAAAATTGTGACACAGGGATCGTCTGCCCAAGTATAATAACTTTTTTTTCCTCAGTGATGAATGACAATCATATTAATCATGTAAGGAATAAAACACAACAGGATATGTTGTTATGGAAAAGTAATCAATGACAGGGTTGATTATTTTCTGATAACAGTATGTACTGAAGTGCTTTATTCCTCTTATACCACAGCAGTTTCTCACATTTTATAGGTGCATGTAATGTTGTGGAATGTCTACAAAACAAGGTAGTTCCTGTCATCACTTACATCATGGGTGTACAAAGTTTGGTCCCAGAGTCAAATGCTGCCTGTGGACAGCTTCTCTCATAGTATGGATGGGGCATGTCTTACGAGCTCGTGCCTGTAGATGGCGCAATGCAAATAATAATAATAATAATAATAATAATAATAATAATAATAATAATAATAATAATAAATCAGAAAATGAAAGGGCAGAGAAACTGAAGCACCAAGAAGCTATCTGGGCAAAAGCAACTTTTTATCAGAGGAAACGGTCCACAGAATATTACTAGAGCTAAAAAAAAAAAAAAAAAGTGGTGATGCTTCCAACCACTAAGCATGGAAAACCTTTCATGAATTTTTGGAATTGTCCTTCCACTAAAATTAAATTCACTATATTGGAGCTCGGAAATAATATTTTGGTAACCTGCCATCAGGTATTTTGATGTGGTCTAATCTGGCACCCTTTGAATTGGACACCCCTGATTTACATTATAATGGCTATAAACTGCTGCTTTCCACCAGTCCCTCATTGTTTCTCTAAGTTAAAAATACAAAACAACATGCAACTTTCCATGTTACTGATTCTTCCACTGTGGAAAAATTTAAAGAAACAGCATTTTCTTTGTTTCAAAGTTCTGACCAAAACCAAATTCAAGCTTTACTATATTGTATTGTAATGTATGTACATTATTTATTAAATAGCATGGTTTTTTTTTGTTTGTTTATTATTAGTGGCTACAGAAATGAGAATGAGAATGAGTGATTTGGTTTGCAGCTGGTACTCGAGCCATACTGTTATAGAAAAACAATCAACACCTTCTGTCTAGTCAGATTCAAAAATTCAGTCTGACTGGTCAGAAGGTATTGATTGTTTTTTATTAACCACCATGCAACATCAGTAGCTCTGAGACATTAGACAGATTCTATGACCTTAACTTATCTTAAACTTATTTATATGCTATTGTGTTTCATCCCTAGCTCATGGAGGCTGGTCTGCATGGGGTAACTGGGGTGCCTGTGCAGGGACATGTGAAGTAGAGGGGTTTTCACCACCTCAACAGGAGAGACACAGAACATGTACAAACCCTCCGCCATCTGTTGTACCACGTGGCAGTAATTGCCCAGACTCAAGCACAGACAGTCAATACTGCAATGGACTGCCTTTCTGTTCAGGTGACACATGTGTCAGGAGCTTATCCTATACACATATTATTTCAGCCCATGAAAGATACTACGGAAGTTACTTCAACAGAGAAATGACTGTGCTGTTGTTAAGAGAGGAAATTTGTCTCCACAGTAAATGGAAACTGGGGGGCTTGGTCAGAAGCATCTGCCTGCTCTGTCACGTGTGGAGTGGGACTACAGACACAGCATCGTAAATGTGACAATCCTGCACCCAAATATGGAGGCCAGGGCTGCCTAGGGGAAAATACCAAAAAACTGCTCTGCACTATTCCAAAAAACTGCCCAGGTGAAACACATTTATAAGACTATTTGTTTTCCATTTATTGTAGCTTCATTGTATATGGCCGCATTTCCACCAAAATTACCTGGAACAATTAGTCTGAGGAACTTTTTTCAAGGTTCCTCCAGACCTTTCTTGTTTGCATTTCCATTGTGGTCTAAAGTACTCTAGGCAAATTAGTCCAATGGTCAAACCACTTGTTGGTTCGCTGGTTGTAACTGCTCCTGTTATTTTTGTCATCCTTAATTTTCTTGTAGTTCTGTTTTAAATTCTTGAGCTTCTCTCTGCGTAGTTATCCTGTGTGAACAATGCCCAGCTTACTTAACTGCCCAGCTTAAAAAACTGATATTTTTAAGTATACTTTTTCATTGCGGGTCACCGTTTCCAGTTCCAACTGTATTTTGTTCTTGGCATAAATACTTAATATGGCCTGAACCTCATCATCGCTCCATTGGTCCAACAAACGGTGGTTGAAATAAAATGCTGCTTGCACTCAACCAATCAGCATGTTCAGCACCCAAATCCCACCCCCTAAAGTTCCTGAACTTTGAAAAAGTACCATCTTAGGAGTAAAGTCTTTCCGAAGGGGAAATATTTTACCCATAACTTAATTTAGACCTTGGTCCCTGTGGTGGAAACACACAGAGTACCTCCAAAAGTCCCTAGTTCCTGGGGAAAGTTCCTGCAGTGGAAACGCAGCTTATGTTTTGTAATGTAGTATAAGTATATAATGTATAATATATAATCACACCTCCAGGGTCCGGGGTTCGATTCCCGCCGGGGCCATGTGTGTGCGGAGTTTGCATGTTCTCCCCGTGTTGCGGGGGTTTCCTCCGGGTACTCCGGTTTCCTCCCCCAGTCCAAAGACATGCATGGTAGGTTGATTGGCAGCTTGGTAAATTGTCCGTAGTGTATGAATGGGTGTGTGAGTGTGTATGTGATTGTGCCCTGCGATGGACTGGCACCCTGTCCAGGGTGTACCCCGCCTTGTGCCCCATGCTTCCTGGGATAGGCTTCCCCGCGACCTTGAAGCAGGAATAAGCGGTTGAAGATGGATGGATGAAGTAACTATACAGTAATTATACAGTACAGGATGAAGTAACTATAAAGTAACTATAAAGTAACTATACAACTAAGTAACTATACAGTATCTCACAGTTGTTGTCACATGAAAAGATATAATCAAATATTTATAAAAATGTGAGGGGTGTACTCACTTTTGTGAGATACTGTAATGGTTTATTGTTGACTAAGAATATACTTTTAAAAGCATTGTCTTTAATAACATTAAAACATAGCAAACTCCCTGTAAACTCCCTAACTTTGAACAAAACTAACCATTTTTTCTTTCAGCGGATGGTGAATGGAGTGAGTGGACTGCATGGCTTGACTGTATTTCACCAAACGACAGGCAAATTACGTGCAAGAATAGAATGGGGAGGCGAAGGAGACTGAGAGACTGTTTAGGCAGGGAATATGGAGGAGCTTTCTGTAATGGAGACCCTGTACTGTTCGAGCGCTGCTATGATATTGAAGGCTGTACAGGTGAGTACCTAACCAACTAGCACAGTTACTGGTGGTGAGTTGTGTAGAAATTATGTCTAACATTTGTACTTTCTTTTTTGTAATAAGCTGGACATTATCATATAATATATGTGTCAAGATTCAGTCTGGGAACAGAAAACGTCCAGTACTCAATATTTGTTCTGCAAGATGATTCTAGTCCTAATATTAAAGCTAGTTGTAATCCGGGGGTCTTTATTTAAAGCCATATTATTATTAACCCCAAATATCACTCATTTAGAAGAATATCAACCAGAATGCGAAAGTCAAAAATATGCTTTTAAAAATATATATTTTTATGTTATGTACATATTGCATTATAGTATGTGTGTGTGTGTGTGTGTGTGTGTGTGTATATATATATATATATATATATATATATATATATATATATATATATATATATATATATATATATATATATATATATATATATATATATATATATATTTATTTTATTTATTATTATTTTTTTATATATTTATAATTTTATTTATTTATTGGGACAGACGGGGATGGTTGTTTATTGGTTAGCATACCTGCTTCGCACCTCCAGGGTTGAGGACTGCTCTCCCTGTGCCCTGGGGGCCTCCTCCAGTTTAAAAAAATATAAAAAATTTTGATTTACTTTCTCCCTGACTGTTTAATTAACTAGCTGGGCCTGATCAACAAATACCAAGAGCCCTATGGTCAGAATGGTCCAAATGGGGTTACTGTAAACCTGACTGTGGAGAATCTTCAACACAGACAAGGAAGCGGGTGTGTATACCCGACATCTCAAAGTATAGGTAAAGCAAAATTACTTGTTTTATGATGATGATTATGATGATTAATGTTGTTGTTGTTGTTGTTTCACTGTTGCTTTGCCCATAAATATTTTTATGACTGCTCAGGTTTCAAGCATTTGTTCTTTACTGACTTTTAATTTGTACTGTACACATGTAACCTCAAAGGTTTTTGAATTTGGGCAACATGAAAACAAGCAAAATAATGCATTGTTTTTAAAATCGTTTTTAAAATTGTGTTTCTTTTGTATAAATAGATCATGCTTTATTTGGTTTTATTATTTATGATTTTAAGCTAGCTTTCCACTCTCTCACACAGTGATCCGAATATGGAGCTGTTCGCAGGAAACCCGAATATTAACTGCCCATTCTTGGCAGACAGAGAAGAGATCAGACCATGTCTAAATCTTCCACCATGTTAGATCAGGTTTATGGTCATCAGGTGCATTCAGAAATGGAAAATGAAGTGTTAACGGAAGCTTTATCTACAATGTTTCTAATCTTTTCTTTCTGTGATGCCTGTTTGTGTAAGCTTTCTGCTATTTAGTCTACATACAGTGGTGTGAAAAAGTGTTTGCCCCCTTCCTCATTTCCTGTTCCTTTGCATGTTTGTCACACTTAAGTGTTTCGGAACATCAAACCAATTTAAACAATAGTCAAGGACAACACAAGTAAACACAAAATACAATTTGTAAATGAAGGTGTTTATTATTAAAGGTGAAAAAAAATCCAAACCATCATGGCCCTGTGTGAAAAAGTGATTGCCCCTCTTGTTAAAACATACTATAACTGTGGTTGTCCACACCTGAGTTCAATTTCTCTAGCCACACCCAGGCCTGATTATTGCCACACCTGTTCACAATCAAAGCATCACAAAGCACACAGTAAGGTCCACCAGAAGATCCTTAAAAGCTACACATCATGCCGAGACCCAAAGAAATTCAGGAACAATTGAGAAAGAAAGTAATTGAGATCTATCAGTCTGGAAAGGGTTATAAAGCCATTTCCAAAGCTTTGGGAATCCAGCGAACCACAGTGAGAGCCATTATCCACAAATGGCGAAGACATGGAACAGTGGTGAACCTTCCCGAGGAGTGGCCGGCCGCCCAAAAATTACCCCAAAAGCGCGCGACGGCTCATCCAAGAGGTCGCAACAAAGACCCCACAACAACGTCCAAAGAACTGCAGGCCTCACTTGCCTCAGTTAAGGTCAGCGTTCATGCCTCCACCATCAGGAAAAGACTGGGCAAGAATGTGCCTGCATGGCAGAGTTCCAAGGAGAAAACCACTGCTGAGCAAAAAGAACATCAAAGCTCGTCTCAATTTCTCCATAACACATCTTGATGATCCCCAAGACTTTTGGGACAACATTCTGTGGACCGATGAGACAAAAGTGGAACTCTTTGGAAGGTGTGTGTCCAAGTATATCTGGCGTAGAAGGAACACTGCATTTCATAAAAAGAACATTATACCAACAGTAAAATATGGTGGTGGTAGTGTGATGGTCTGGGGCTGTTTTGCTGCTTCAGGACCTGGAAGACTTGCCGTGATAAAAGGAACTATGAATTCTGCTGTCTACCAAGAGATCCTGAAGGAGAATGTCCGACCATCTGTTCGTGTACTCAAGCTTGGGTTCTGCAGCAGGACAATGATCCTAAACACACCAGCAAGTCCACCACCGAATGGCTGAAGAAAAACAAAATGAAGACTTTGGAGTGGCCTAGTCAAAGTCCTGACCTGAATCCTATTGAGATGTTGTGGTATGACCTTAAAAAGGCCGTTCATGCTCGAAAACCCTCTAATGTAACTGAATTAGGACAATTCTGCAAAGATGAGTGGGCCAAAATTCCTCCAGGACGCTGTAAAAGCCTCATTGCACGTTATCGCAAACGCTTGGTTGCAGTTGTTGCTGCTAAGGGTGGTCCAACCAGTTATTAGGTTTAGGGGGCAATCACTTTTTCACACAGGGCCATGATGGTTTGGATTTTTTTTCACCTTTAATAATAAACACCTTCATTTACAAATTGTATTTTGTGTTTACTTGTGTTGTCCTTGACTATTGTTTAAATTGGTTTGATGTTCCGAAACACTTAAGTGTGACAAACATGCAAAGGAACAGGAAATGAGGAAGGGGGCAAACACTTTTTCACACCACTGTATGTACCAAAACACATCTACCACACACTTAATGCACTGCACTGGAAGTGTAGTAATTGTATTTTCATTTGAAATACATTTGTAACATTTATGACAGAGTGTTTTCATTTCACTTTATGGTAGGACTGCAAGCAAAATCGTAGAATCTTATAAATAAATAATAAAATTATACATAGGCCTTTATTATACACTTACCTGACTTTATTTCTCTTTTTTGCTTGTTTTTACTGTATGTTTTCCCTTTTATTCGCATCATATTAATAAAACACACTATTATGTCTTATATTATCACAGTGACAGAAAAAAAACCCATTACATTACGTCATTATGTGTGAAAATATATTAAGTTGTACAGGGTTGTTAAGGCTTCAACCACAACATGCAGATAGTAGTTTAAAGGTTTGTGGCAAGGTGTTCAGGCCAGCTCGCGGAATGGTGTAGAGACAACAATCTATCTCTTTAATGTTGATTAGACTAAAGAGATGATTGCCGACTTCAGGAGAACCACTCACCACTGCACATCAACGGAACAATTGTGGAGACAGTCAAAAGTGCAAAGTTTCTTTTTTGTGCACATGTTCGAGGACCTCTCCTGGACTCTCAACACTACCTACCTAGTCAAGAAGGCCCGGCAGTAGCTTCAATTCCTGCAGAGGCTGAAGAGAGCCAAACTTTCCCCAATGTACACAAGCTGTTGTTTATTATAAGCACACGCCCCCTAAAAGCAACCCTTTACTTTCTCAACAGTCCCCTCGAAGTTTTTCCCCATAAACCCTTCGTCCCTTAAAAACACCCCAAATACTTAAAACCATCTGTACACCATAATAATTGGTCTGGGACGCTTGGGATGCCGCTCAACCATTTCGTTTGCGTTTGCTAACTCCACCGTCTTCAGAAACAGCACGACGGCACTATTCATCCGGGCCGCAGACAGAATGTTGTCGTATCCAACACTCTCCCCCATTGCCAGACAAACCTCCTCAACGCTGGTGGAAGTGGCTACTTTAATAGCATGATGTCGCATGAGGGACTCATATTTCCCCATAACTGGGGCAGCCATGCTCCCAAAACAACACGGAAAAACGCCGCCCAGGCCAGCGAGAATCACACACACTCGGTGTTGGTGTCGTTGCTGGTGCGGGGACGGGTGTCATTATTGTTGCTGGTGCGGGGACGGGTGTCATTATTGTTGCTGGTGCGGGGATGGGTGTGGGTATCATTGCTAGTGCGGGGACGGGTGTCATTATCATTGCTGGTGCTGATACGGGTGTCAGTGTCGTTGCTGGTGCGGGGACGGGTGTCATTATTGTTGCTGGTGCGGGGACGGGTGTCATTATTGTTGCTGGTGCGGGGATGGGTGTGGGTATCATTGCTAGTGCGGGGACGGGTGTCATTATCATTGCTGGTGCTGATACGGGTGTCAGTGTCGTTGCTGGTGCGGGGACGGGTGTCATTATTGTTGCTGGTGCGGGGACGGGTGTCATTATTGTTGCTGGTGCGGGGATGGGTGTGGGTATCATTGCTAGTGCGGGGACGGGTGTCATTATCATTGCTGGTGCTGATACGGGTGTCAGTGTCGTTGCTGGTGCGGGGACGGGTGTCATTATTGTTGCTGGTGCAGGGACGGGTGTCGGTATCATTGCTAGTGCGGGGACGGGTGTCTTTATCTTTGCTGGTGCTGGGACAGGTGTCATTATTGTTGCTGGTGCGGGGACGGGTGTCGGTATCGTTGCTAGTGTGGGGACGGGTGTCAGTGTCGTTGCTGGTGCGGGGACGGGTGTCATTATTGTTGCTGGTGCGGGGACGGGTGTCATTATTGTTGCTGGTGCAGGGACGGGTGTAGGTATCATTGCTAGTGCGGGGACGGGTGTCATTATCTTTGCTGGTGCTGGGACAGGTGTCATTATTGTTGCTGGTGCGGGGACGGGTGTCGGTATCGTTGCTAGTGTGGGGACGGGTATCATTATTGTTGCTGGTGTGGGGACGGGTGTCAACGCTATCACTAGGCACTGCGATCGCCCCGGTAGTGTATACCTTACTGACCTCTTCCTGCTGTGATCTCGGTGAGACATTACCCCCCTCTGCTCTGGGTTCTTGTTCTCCATTGACCTTGGCGGTTGTGGCGCAGTTGGTAGAGTGGGTTGTCCACTAATCGTAGGGTTGGCGGTTCGATTCCCGGCCTGGGTGATTCTTGGGCAAGTCACTGAACCCGAAGTTGCTCCCGATGGCAAGCTAGCGCCTTGCATGGCAGCTCTGTGTGTGTGAATGGGTGAATGAGACACAGTGTAAAGCGCTTTGGATAAATGCGCTATATAAGTGCACATTTTCCTTCTTCTGGCTGTCTCCGCACTGCTGCTGTTGCTGCTGCGCCCCGGCCACGTCTCCCCCGGTTGCACCACTCTGCGTGGGCAGCTCAGCCGCTTGTGTCCGACCTCCCCACACCCAAAGCACCTCAGGCGCTCGGTGGTGGCGTAGACGGTGTAGCTGTTGCCGCTGTGTTTGACTTTAAAGTTTACATCCAGCGTTCGTTCCCGGTTATTTAGAAACATATACACTTGTCTCCGAAACGATAGGACGTGTTTCACCGCAGGGTCTTTAGAACCGAGCAGGAGATCGGACATGGGGCCGATGAACTTGCCGAATCGGAGCAGCTCCTTCACTATTGCCCCGTCTTTTACGAAGGCGGGCACATTGGAAATCACTACCCTTGTCGCAGGAGTGGAAAGGGGGGTAATGTCCAGGAGGTCATCGTTTAGCACTATTACACTTTTACATAGCGCGCCGACGAGTCTTTCTTTTTTCAGGAAGATCACCACAGCTTTGTCCATTCAGGAGACGGAGTGGATGTTCTCACACCCGATCCGCTCTCCCACCGCTAGCAGAATCTCCTCCATATGTTCTCCATTTGCCGGCACACACCTGACGTCCCGCTCACCCTCACCGACTCTCAAGTTTTCACCAACCACTGATAAATCAACAGCTGGACTTTCAAACAATTGAAGAAAAAACTGACAAAACTTGCGGAAAACTTTTGGCAAAAACGCAAACCACTCTCGCGTCCTCCACCCATCACGCTCACTCTTTCCCCGCGCATGCGAAGAGAGAGAGAGAGAGAGAGAGAGAGAGAGAGAGAGAGAGAAAGAACTGACTAAAATTGTTGCTATGTTCTATAGTTTTCCCGTGTGCTTGTAGGCAATCTTCTTCTTTTTCACCACTTGTGGACTGACTAAAACGCTTGTGCGTATGTGCTGCCCCCTTCAGTTCCGGAAAAATTGAAAACTTTTTTAATGAGAACTATTACAAATTATTTTAGTTGAGTTTAAAATGTATGGATAAGGACTTAATGAAGATGAATATTCGTTGAACGGATGATATATATATAGTAGATCAGTGGTTCTCAACCAGGGGGCACGGAAAGATTGGAAGGGGGCGCAAAATGTTTTCAAGAAAAAAAGGCATGACAGGGATAGAATGTGAGTAAATGAAAAACCCAGCGTTCCCTCTCCCTCCCCTCTGTATTTTCTCTTTGCTGGGGAGAGGCCTGTCTTTTATCTAGCTGCCAGTGCAGACCAGTGTTGCCAAATTAGCAACATTTCTAATGACAAATCTAGCGACTTTTTTGGACAAACTTTAGCGACTTCCCAAATGTCGCTAGCTCAAAGAAGAGTGAGGGGCTGAGAGCCGGAGCGGCACATCCCGGCGATCGCACGGCAGCGGACATGGACTTAAATGTAAAAAGAAGCAAGCGCAGGTGTCCCACTGATTGATTAAACAATGTCATGGATAACGAGACGCGCCCGTCCCCCCAATTTACATCATTCGAATGCAATGATACATATGCACAGTAGAATTCTTGCTCCACCGGTCTCTATGTTTTCAGTTTGGGGAATGTAACCCAAACCCAGTTTGGGGAAATGTAACCGAGTCAGTAAACGAATCTTTTAGGTAAATGGTCTCAAATGACTCGAGTCCGTGAAAAGAGTCAACGGCGAATCGTTAAATCGTTAAACAGCTCTACCTTTCTGCTGTAAGTGAGAAAAGCTAGCTAAAAAAAAATCGAGCTTTGCGTTTTGTGAACGCACCATGGATGTGTGTTTTATATGAAATAACATGAGTGCTGTTTCCTTCTTTCATAGAATTTAATTTCGTGAGTTTTTTTCGCAGCTTGAGAACCGAGCACCTATGAAACAAACGAGTTCTTAATAATAATAATAATAAAAAAGAAAAGTCACTGATGTGTTTTGTTTTCTGTTTGTTGTTGACGTGCCAGTAACAGTGACACAACGTTCACGAAGTAGTCCGATCACTAACAGCGAACACGCAGATATTTAGTAATTCAAATACACTTTTACATTTATGGCTATCGGCGCTAAAGCTCTTATTCAGCCTAAAACGCAACATGATTAAAAACAAAAGTATCTGATCCACGTTACTAAGATGTGCCACATAGTCATACCTAGTACTCTTACTTAGTATGTGAAAAGCAATAGAATTATATTCATCTGAGTAAAAACTACCATACGGAAGCCGAAATAGCTCAGTTGGGAGAGCGTTAGACTGAAGATCTAAAGGTCCCTGGTTCGATCCCGGGTTTCGGCAGCTTTTAGATTCGTACTTATTTTGTGAAGCCAGTTAGTAAAAAGAGAAGAAAAGTTCGTAGAACTTCAGTTTCCAGAGACCGTGTGGACTTTCAGATATATTGCGACATATTAAAATCAAACCCTTTATGTAAATACAATAAAAGTTGCCCCACTTGTAAGCTAATAACTGGGGGGAATTATCCATCCATCTTCTACCGCTTATTCCTTCTTCAGGGTCGCGGGAAACCTGGAGCCTATCCCAGGAAGCATGGGGCACAAGGCGGGGTACACCCTGGACAGGGTGCCAGTCCATCGCAGGGCACAATCACATACACACTCACACACCCATTCATACACTACGGACAATTTTCAACACGCCAATCAGCCTACCATGCATGTCTTTGGACTGGGGGAGGAAACCGGAGTACCCGGAGGAAACCCCCACAGCACGGGGAGAACATACAAACTCCACACACACATGGCCCCAGCAGGAATCGAACACACCCTGGAGGTGTGTGCTAACCACTAAGCCACCGTGCACGGGGGGGGAAATATATTAACACACTTAAATTGCGCAGTGAGAGAGGATACTGCATTACCACTGCTGTCAAGTGGACATTAATATTATATACTATTTATTATCCTATAAGTGACACTTCCGTACGCAATAGTTGAGTGAAGTGGATGTTTTGTACACGGAAGTCCTGCACCCCGGTTAGAAACCGGGGGCGGAAACACGTTTTCAACCGTTCCTTTGAGAGTCATAGTTAAAGACCTGAATTTCGATTCAAAATTGCAGTTTTATTTTTTTTTTTATAGCTCTTTTAACAATAGACATTGTCATAAAGTAGTTTTACAGAAACCCAGAGGTAACTTTTCATCCTTAATGAGCAAGCGAGATAGATGGTGCCAAGGAACACTCACTGAGACCATATGAAGAAGCCTTGAGAGGAACCATAGTCAAAAGGGAATCCATCGTCTTCTGGGGGCACCAGATAGTGAGATTAAAAATCATTACTCTTATATAACTCTATCATATAAAGTCAAACAGTATTAAGTGTGTTGATCAGTACCAGCATCACACTATGATTACATCAGCAGTATCTAGATACAAGTATGCAATATGCAGGTGAGATTTATCTACTTAAGCAAGAGTGAGACTTGGACATAAATTGTTTCTGGGAAGTGAAAATCATTAGGGTATCCATGTGGGACCATCCACAGCAGACTTTACCAGAATATCTTTCATAATTATGTATCACAATGTGTATTACAGTCTGCTTGTTGGCACTTTGCACAGAGAGATGAATCTGACCTGGTTATTGAATAGAAGAGACATAACTTCTAAAGTAGCAGAGTGGGAGTCACTTGCTGGATAAAGACTCACTTGCCCTTCAAAAGGAATCACCAAACCATGCTGATCTGAACACCTGTGGTATTTTTAAAAAAATGTTCTACTTAATGGGGCACAGATAATGTGTTCACATGAAATGAAATCCAACAAAAGCAATTTTTGGTCACTATAATTTATACGAGATTAGGTTGGTAGTTATCATTACATTAGTAATTGGGGGAGCAACAAAAATATGAAGGAACAATGGCATTTATCACAATATAAATAACTTACAATGACAAGTGATAGCCTTATTAAAAAATACATTTTTTTAAATGTTATTTCATGCCTAGAAACCTTAAGAAATTAAGGTTACTTGTTCAAACCGTAAATGAAACTAAGCTGGTTTATCTGTTTATTAACAAATAAGAGGTGGCTGTGGCACTGATACCAGCTAGTTTTCATCCAAACAGACCACGCATTACATACAATGTTTTTTAGCCACAAAATATCGGCATGCATTTACTTGCTCTATTACTTTTCCTATATTAAACCCTCACATACTATAAAAATCAGCGAGATACAAAGTTGGTCTTGGATGAATTTATTGTATAAATACAGATATTGCTAGCATTCAGTTCCACAAACCTCTCAATGGGAATAATTTAATGTTCAATAAAGCTTTTAAAAGGAAACACAGAAGGCCCACAATGATTGCATTTTCAAGGAAAATTCCTTTGGCCCATGTCTATAAAGGATTTCAACACTTCTTAGAAGAAAGAAAAATAAAAGAACACTTGGTGTTAAGACATGTATGGAATCCCAAATGAAATATGAGGAATGATAAATATGAGTATGCATTTATTTTGCATTCTGTGAAAACTAAAGACATACACTATATACCCCGCTATTAAAATGCCCAGTTTTGTGATGTAAAAAAATAAATAAAATTAAACCAAGATACTAAAGATACCAAGATACTAACTAAAAATACATTTTGGGGGAAAAAAAAAGAATAACCTGGTAATATAAAATATACATACCTTTTTAATAGTGGGGCATATGAGCTCAGAATTAACCAATCATCTATAAACTCACGTTCAAGACTAATTATCATACAGCTGTCATCAATGAAGTGATTCTGATTAACCAACCCCAAATAAACAATCTGCTTCTGTAGAATTTTCGTGACTTTTTCTTGGTTTCATCTGACTGCTGGTCTGCAAAAAGCCTACAAAGCATGTACAGGATTTCACTGTCAAAAGGTATAGATCAGGAGAGGGTTACAAAAGAATTTCCAAAGTATTAGATGTACCATGGAAAACCAGGAAGGCTATTAACAAGTGGAGAAAATGGTGGACCATAATGAAATTACCAAGAACAAGATGTCTTTCCAAAATAGATGAAAACTTGTCAGAGAGGCATCATGCTATGGGGCTGCTTCTTCAGCTGAGACTGGGGTTCTAGTCAAGATAAAGACAGACCCTTCATGAATTTGAGCATGACCATGATTACAGAAATGAACGCAAAATCAAGCAAACGGCACAATATTTGGAGGAGCTTGCAATTTTTCAAAATTACCACATATTTTCTGCAGATTTGGAACAAGACACATCATGTGACATCACAACGTGCATTCAGCCAAAGCCCTCGATTCACATGCGTCAAACATGAGTACAGCTCATTTACTAAAAAACATCACCACAAAAGGCTGTGCAAAACAATTTCATGCAATTGCATTTTCTCAATTACGCAAAGTATTTTGCAAGAAAGCAGCAAATTGCATTACAAAATTTGAAAAAAGCCTTCGCAAAATCAAGGATTTTTGGTCCACCAATTGCAAAAAACTGAATCCTGTAAAGGGAATCATGGATAGTTCCAAATGCCAATACAAATACCAGCACAAAACCTGCAGGACAGCTGAAGAGGAAGAAAGAAACACAAACACAAATCCAAGTCAATAAAGGAATGGTTTCAGAAGATGATGATGATTAATGTTTTGGAGTGGCCCAATCAGAGACTAGACCTACATCTAATCAAAAACCTGTAGAATGACTTGAAGAATGAGGGTTATGCACAGTAGATCCCCTCGCAATCTGATAGATCTCAAGCATTTTTGCAAAGAAGAGTAAAATAAAATGATGTGCCAAGTTGGTAGACTCTTTCACAAAAAGACTGAGTGTGTATTACAAACATAAGGTGTTTTAAATAAAAAGTATTAGTTAAGGGGACCCTTACCCAAACAGTTTTTTTGTTTCATTTCCCCCCTAAAATGTTTCCATTTGTTTTTCGCTTGAAATTTGTTGCTCGTTATATCACATTAAAGGTGGAAAAAGATTGTACATGATTAATCTTGGTTTCATTTTTAACATCACACAAACCTGCTATTTTAACAGGGGGTGTAGACTTTTTACATTCCATTGTATTCATTTAAGGTCAATACATTAAAAACAACTGTTCAAGCAAATGAGACCATTTTAAACAAGAGTGGGCAAAACTGGTTTATCAGACATTTTTGGATAATATTACTATTTGAGCTGTACATTTAGGACAATAGTGGTGAATAATAAATTACACAGTAATCTTCTGTTGATACATATGGAAGAACCATAGGCAAATGCATCAGATGTAAAAACAAAAAACGAAACAAAACCAAATTTCTTCATGATTCAGATCCAGTAAATTATTCTGGCCTCTCAGAACAATAAGTGTGATCATTTACACAATCCAACCATCATTTACACAATCCAATCCATGAATATGTCCATGACATTTCTATTCAGCTAAGCAAAATGGAGAGTTCCAACTGATAGACATCTGATTCAAACAGGAAATGCAATCTAATCAATCTGAATAGATTTAGGCCTGAATAACTGGGTTATTTTCCTGTACATTGGAGATGTACCAAAATAAAATCATTCAATGGGATCTTGAATCAACATCAATGGATGCAATATGAAGATTAACTGGACCAGTGTCTCCAGGTTTGTAAAAGTCAATCAAGCATTGCTGCCAAATGTCATGCCGTTCTTTTCGGGGATTTTATTTACACAGTTGAAGCACAAATTAGACAAAGAGTAAAGTGCAAGAAGTAACATACAGTACAATAAGTGGCATGCAAAAGTGTAGAAAAGAAATCTTAAAGGCATTGGTCACACAGGAAAAATAAGCATACTGTGCAAAAAAATCTAATACCAGCAGAATGATTAAGAAAATAAGTGCTTGTCCAGCTTTGGTTTGCCACGTAAACAAAACTGGTAAAGCTGATCATGAACACTATAATAGATTATGACTTGCTTTCTCGTGGGGATGAAACTTGTTCAGATAAAATTCATCAGGACGATGAGGGAGAGAGATCATTGGGGGTTGTAGGGGAAGGGATTGTAGAGGCCAGATTATAAGTAGAGTTTGGGGAGGAGGCCATTGTGGACTGCAAACAACTGGTTTTGGGGAGTGTTTGTGGTGAGGACGCAGCTGTGGTCGGTGAGTCCAAGCTGACCTCGTCACCTTCCTCTGAATCCCACACTTCACTCTGCAGGTAATCAGCAAAAAGGGCCTTGGCACGCTGAAGAATACGGCCAAGGTTGTGCTTGCGGACCAAGCGATCAAAATGCATGGCCAGCTCATTATAATCCAAACTATTTTTAATGATATGGTCACGGTGCTCCAACAGGATGGAAAGGCACAAGAACAGCATGAAAGGATTGCCCTTCCCAAACTCTTGAGGAGGAGGAAGGGAACAGGGTTTAACACCACTAGTGTCAGGTTTGCCTGTAGTTGGAGTGCTTGCACCAGTTCCTGAAAGTTTGCATGGGGATGAAAGGTTGCTGGAGTATGGTTTGGGTAGTGATGGAGACTTGGCAAAGGATAAAACAGGGGAAGACAGCAGTGAGCGATTGTTGCCCAGGGATGGAGAGGAAAGTGCAGACTTCCCTGTGGGGGTTGATGGTGAGTACAATCCAGTTCCATTAGACAAAGCAGCTGAAGACACAAACCTCCCCAACGCCTTATCAGGGGATACAGCACTACCAACAATAAATGAAGAGGAGACAGACTTCAATCCTGGAACATCAGGACACACTGCTCTCCAGCTGGACATTGAAGGAGATGTTGCAGAAAACTGAGAGCCGTTTTTAAAGTTCAGTAAACTTGGAGGAAGGGGAGAAATGGTTTGCCAACTGGAGGAGTTTTTCTCCTCATTCTGAGGAGATGAAAGCTGGTCATTCCCGCTTATCAAAGGCTGCCGCTCACCAGGATCATCCTCACTGTCCTCTGTGGACTGGCGGACCGTGAGAGGTAATGAACGTGTGGACTGAAACTTCACTGAAGATAACGTAGGATCTGATGTTTCATTTTCGTTAGCTTCAAAACTGTCCTCGTTTCGTGCACTGTAGTACTTAAATTCTCCAAAACTGGACTGCTTCTCAAAAAGAGGTGCTGGAGCAGGGTCTTCAGTTTTCACCACACAATCCACACCATAATCTCCTTTGTCCTCTCCACAAGATGGCTTCTCTTCCTTTCGGTCTGCCACTAATCCGAGACTGTGTCCTGCATCGGCCTCTTCTCGGGACGGCCTCAACATGTGTCGCCGCCGCTGCTCGGTATGTTCTTTTTCCAGCTTTTCATTCTCCGAGTTTGGGTAGCTGCTATCATGACTCGGGGACTCGTCTGCTTCAAGTGGTAATCCAAGAAGCTCAACCTCGGTCTCAGGTGGATCTGGAGGCAGAGAGCTCCAGGTCACCTCCAACATCCTCAGTGCATCGTCAAAAGCAAACTCCCGCTTTAGTTCAAGAAGCAGCCAGCGGTAACAAAAAAAGAGGTCGTCAGCACCTTTGGAGACCAGGTAGGTGTAAAATTCAGGATCTGAGTATTGCAAGAGCAACTTAAGGTGCTGGAACTTAATAGACATTAGTTGGCCGTCAGGGCGGAAGTTGCCTTCGAGGCGCTTCATGATACCACAGAAGCAAATAAAGGCGTGTGCTTCATTGTCCATGACAGCAAGGATCGGAGAGGCAATATCACTCATACCTTGACAATAAGACACCTGTAAGTCGAACAATTTAAAAATTATTATAGCAACAGTGATTTCCAGCTTTTATATATACAGTGCAATGAAAAAGTATTTGCCCCCTAGGATAAAACAACATGAGTAAACACAAAATATAGTTTTTAAATGATAACACTATTTATTGAAGCAAAAAAAGTTATCCAATAGCAACTGGGCCTGTGTGAAAATGTATTTGCCCTCATAGTTACTAATTCCACAAATCTTTGAAACTGCATTCATAACGGGGTTCAGCTGGACTAGACACAATCAGACCTGATTATTGCAAACCCTGTTCAATCAAATCAACACTTAAATAGAACTTTTTCAGCAGCATGAAGTTGGTTAAAAGGTCTTGCCCAGTAACACACTATGCTAAAGTTCCAGAAATGATGAGGAAGAAGGTGATTGAAATACATCAGTCTGGGAAGGGTTACAAAGCTATTTCAAAGGCTCTGGGACTCTAAAGAACCATAGTGAGAGCCATTATCTTCAGAAGGAAAAAACTCTGCATAGTATTGAACCTTCCCAGAAATTCCTCCAAGAGCACTGCATCTACTCATCCAGCAAGTCACAAAAGAGCCAAGGAGAACATCAAAGGACCTACAGGTCTGTCTTGCTGGGCAAAAATGGCATTCATGGAAGAGTGGCAAGATGAAAATCACTGCTAACCCAGAAGAACATAAAAGCTCATCTGAAGTTTGCCAAAACACACCTTGATGATCATCAAACCTTTTGGTAGAATGTTCTGTGGATTGATGAGTCAAAAGTGGAACTGTTTGGAAGACAAGGGTCCTGTTACATTCCTCAATAATTGAGAGAAACATGAATTCTGCTCTCTACCAGAAAATCCTAAAGGTGAATGTTCGGTCTTTAGTTTGTAAGTTGAAACTCAAGAGCAACTGGATTATGCAGCAAGACAATGATCCAAAGCATAGGAGTAAATTCTAGTCCTAGAAGTAAGTGAAAGACTAATCTCCAGTTATCAGAAGCATTTGGTTGCTGTTATTGGTGCTAAAGGTGGCACAACTAGATTTTAAATTTAAGGGGCAATTAGTTTTTCACACTGGTGATGGGGGTTGGATAACCTTTTTTTTTTTTGCTTCAATAAAAATAATAAACAAATAAATACCAGTTTGTGTTTACTCGGGTTTCCTTTGTTTTGTTGTATTTCATTTGAAGATCTAAAGTATGAGATATACACAAAACAGAGGGAATCAGGATGGGGCAAATACACAGTGCTGTGAAAAAGTATTTGCCCCATCTTAAATATTTACATGAAAGGCGTTAACAGGGTCAATATCACAAATTTGCTTAATTTTAAATAATTGAATATTCAGGATGTTGCAAATTTCCGTTTTTTATTTATTTATTGGTTTGTTTATTTATTTATTTATTAGAATTTTCAACCATCCCAGATTTTTAATGTGGTCTCAGACTTTTGTGCCACTGTATGTGTGCAGAATTTTTCTTCTTTCTTTTTTTTTTAAGGGCTTCTCCCTTTTTAAGAAGGCAGAAAAATAATATTTAAGCAAATATGAAATATTCTTGCCCACCTGCGGGTGTGTGATGGCAAAAGTGGTGAGGAGGTCAGTCAGTGCAGTCAAGTGGGGACTGTCCTCTGAGCCGGCATAATATGAATGGGCTCGGTCAGTTCGAAGCACATCCTTTAGAACATTTCCTCTAATGAACTCCAGAATCCTCTGGGCTCACCCTGGATGTCCACTCACTTTTCAGCTGGTCATATTCTCTCGTTTTTCTCTTCATGTAGTCCATCCTCTCCTGTCCTGTCAGGCCATCTGGGTACACATTTAAAAGGTAACGCCACACTACCTATAATGGGGAAAAGGATAAATGATTAGACAAATGCTACAATGTGTATGGATTTAAAAAAAAAAAAAAAACCTTAACTTCACCTTGCGCAGGGAAGGCTCGACCCCGCCATGATAAATGCGGAGCCGCAACTCCTCTGGCCGTGTCAGCTGACCCTGACTGTTCAAGTAATTGTGAAATTCTGCATCACTCAATGGAGGCTTGAATGGCTTAACCTCCTCCCCATATGACCAGCTTAACGCTTGCTGAACCCTAGACAATGTCCGACCCATCTGAAAGAAAGAAAAACATAGATAGAGAAAAAAAACTGTAGCTGTATGTTGGATCACAAATTAAGTTCAATCATCATTCATTCATACGTTGCGTTCATGTAATCTAGCAGTTAAATTATATTAAAGTGGCACCATGCTGTTTCCCAACTATAGTAATCCTAACATGATAGGTAATGCCTGGAAATCTTCATAGCATGCTTCTTTGGGAAACCGCCTTTGGTTAAAGTGCGATTACATTAGGAGATGAGGAACCTGACTGAACGCAGCAGAGACAGGCTGGTAAAACAGCTGGCTGACTGGATGAAGAACATCATCAGTAACCTGGGACAGCAGGGACTGGGTGAAGGGAAGAGCCGTAGATGTCAGTGACCTCTTCTCCCCCTGTAGCTGATCTGAGCCAATAACATCTTTCGGGCTTATGATGTCCCAATCCTCAAGAACTGGACCTGAGAGGACAGGGAAACCACAGAAATGGCTGCTAAGACTAAGTGACAGCTATGCTCTTCAGTAATCTCCACTACCCGTCTAATTTAACCTACATTTAAACAGCTCTCCTGAAAGACCCCTTTGTATCTGTAGGCATTTCATGTCTTCAAATAGTTGCTTGAGTTTCAAGTTTTTCCACAAATATCAACAAACCATGAGGATTTAATCCCCTTTACTGACCATAACAAACAATTTACTCACTGTCTTCTGATGGTTTGATGTCCATCTTAAGCTGGAGGTAAGGCTTAGCTGCACTGACAAATGCTGCATCTAAATCCCAATCAGACAGGAGGGAGAGGTACACCTCTGTTCCCATGCGATCACGGGACAGATAACTAATGTTAAAATTACGCCTTCTGTGGAGCAAAAATATAGATATAATTTTAAAGACTTTAGATAGGCAAATGTTATCAATCTTACTTAAAAGAAATACTTAAGCCTTTTGCAATTTACAATTTAAAATTGTCAGGTAGAACAGTAAATGTGGAAAATTCTGTTAAATACAGAGGAAAAGAATATGTAATACGCAAGCGTATATATTTACATTCGATGCTGAATTCCTCCCAAATTCGTAAATCTGTAAATCTGTAAACAATGCCTTAAAGTTTACTCAGCTGTTGAACTAAAAACATAAGGGAAATGATTAACTTTACCTAGCTAAGTCTGTGTGTAAGCTTATCTGCTATAAAAGAAAATAACCACAACACGTTAAGGCCAGAATATTACTCCAAAACATTTACAGAATTAGAAGTTATTCCACAGACAACACATTATTCTACTTCCCAGAGAATGTTACAGAAAGTTACTCTAATAGTCAAAAGTTAAAATCATGGGTACATGTTATTTGATACATATATAATCAGTACCTCCTCAGTCATAGACACACTCACCCATTGAGCTCAAAGGCTCGTATTAGTATGTGCTGCAACACCTCCAGTGATGTGATCTGTGGATCAACGGCAAAAGAGCGGAATTCCACTGGCTGCAATTCCTCACACTTCTGCATAAAGAAAGACAAGAAAAGGAGAGAGACTGAATAAATGTCATAAGTCCATTGCCTGCGCCCAAGTCACACATTACAATCTCAACATAAGCAGACATTTCAGTTGATTTGCTGGCAGATTCATTCATTATTAAATATTACTTAATTCCCCCAAGTCGTTCTAAGTCTTTTCTGACTCATTGGTGACCATGTATGACACTTAAAATACCACAGGATCCTACACCACAGTACAGCTGTGAGATGGGTAGCTTATTTCACACTTGCCCCTTAGTGTCTGGTTTGTAAACTAAACCAAATGTTTTGATTTATGCAAAGAAAATACGTATGTTATCTTCAAAATCTTTATGTCGTTGTTTTTAGGCAATAATATCAGCCTCGGTTTAAAAAATTTCATACAATTATGCACAATTGCTACGCATCACATCTGGGAATATTCAGATCTAAACATATTCCTTTTGAGAGAACTTCAAGTTTTTGCTTGCATACTCTTTCAAAACAACAAAACAAAATCCTACTGACTCAATACGTTCATGTCACAGATGTAGTTATTATGGTTTGTTTGATCACACAAGCACTATGAAACTATGAAATCATTTCAGACACCCAATTTTGTTACAAAGGTGCTATTGAACACAGCATAGAAAGTATTTGAAGCCTACTAGAGAGCAGTCTGAGGATCAAATACTTGCATTTTTTGGAGAACTTTCAAAAACCTTTGAATATAGCAAAGAGATTAAAAAAACAAAAACTAAAATTAAATAAATAAAAATAAGGGGTCTTCAGGACAGAGGACTTTGTGCTTTGAGGTTTCTTGGTAAAATGATGAGCTGAGTTTCTGTCCTGTGAACTTCAAGAGAGGAAAAACAAAAAACAAAAACAAAAAGAGATGCTGGTGAGTGAACAGCCATTTATAGATATAGCTATAAAGGGATAACATGAACTAACTTTTACATAACCTTAAACGTAAATATACTCACTGGCCACTTTAACAGGTACACCTGTACCCCTGCTCATTACACAGACATCTACAGTATGGTAGGGCAAATACCAACTTTTTACAGTCCATACAGGATTTTGCAGAGTTTTTTTTTTTTTTTTTAACTGTTGCGGCCAAAAATGATTTTGCTGCAGCTTTTTTCAATATTTGCTGCGTTTTGCGGAAAACTACTTGAATTGGCAAAAATTGCAATTGCACAAAATTGTTTTGCACGCTCTCTCACAGCTGTGCTTGTTGGTAAACGAGAACTTTTAGCTATACTCATGTTTGACACGTGAATCGAAAAGGGCTTTGGCTGAATGCGCATTATGAGGATTGTGTCACATGACACGTCTTGGCCCAAATCTGTGGAAAATCTGTGGCAATTTTTTTTTAAATGGCAAGCTCCTCTGAATATTGCGCAGTTTGCTTGATTTTCATTCATTTATGTGATCGCAAAATCACGAAATCCTGGAGGGGTTGTCTTTTCAACTGTTATGAGCAGAAAAGCAGTTCAGAACACACACGTCAAAACCCCTAACAGCACAAAACCACCAAATCTAGAACAAAATGTCTTATCATATTTTATTTCTACGGTGTTTATTGTGATAACTAATTTTGTGTGTTCTTATATAAAGAGTTCATGGCAGTCTTTCCTGACAATTACCGGATAGGACTTCTCTTTTTCTCAAAAACAGCAGAATTGTTCTGCCAGCAGACTGGACTCACCTGTGTTTTTTATAGCATTGTTGCTGCGCTATATTTTGAGCATTAGAAATGTGCTTTTCTCCTGTGAAACTACAGACATCTGGCTGAGGAGTGAATACAAGACCATCGCTTTCAGTCAAAAATCCCAAATTTATGTCTCTAAAATTTAGACAGAATGGTACAATAAAGAAACATCCAGTGAGTAGCAGTTCTGTGGATGGAAACACCTTGTTGATGAGAGACAGAGATCAACAGAGAATGGCCAGATTGGTTTGACTGGCAGAAAGGCTACAATAACTACTCTGTGCAATTGTGGTGAGCAGAAAAGTACCTCAGAAGTCAAACTTTGAGGCAGATGAGCTACAACAGCAGAAGACCATGATGGGTTCCACTTCTGTCAGACAAGAACAGAAAGCTGAGGCTGCAATGAGCACAGGCTCAGCAAAACTGGATAACTGAAGACTGGAAAAAAGTAACCACTGTCTGATGAATCTCCATTTTTGTTGCAGGCATATGGTTCCTCGGAATTTGGTAGGGTCCTAATTTGGTACCAACAGCATGAAACCATGGACCCAACCTGGTTGGTGGAGGTGGTGTAATGTGTGAGGAATATTTTTTTGGCTCAATTTGGGCTCACTAACACCAGTGATCACTTGAATGCCACAGCCTGTCTGAGTATTGTTACTGACCATGTGCATCCGTTCATGGCCACAATTTACCATCTTCTGATGGCTACTTCCAGCATGATAATTCACCATGTCTAAGCAAAACTGATCTCAAACTGGTTTTATGAACATGACAATGTGTTCAGTGGCCTTACCAATTACCGTATCTGAATCCAAAAGAACACCTTTGGGATGTGGTAGAACGAGAGATTCGCAGCATGAAAGTGCACCTGAAAAATCTGCAGGAACTGCATAATGCAATCACATCAGCATGGACCAGAATCTCAATGAAATGTTTCCAACATCTTGTGGAATCCATGCCATGAAGAACTGAAGCTGTTTTGAAAGTAAAGGGAGGCCCTACCCTGTATCAGTGTAGTGTTCCTAATAAAGTGCTCTGTGGGTGTATATTAAGATACATTTTGATGACACCTAATGACCATGTATCAAATTGTGTGTGTACTCAACACTTTTAGCTATCTGTATCAATTTTGCTGAAGGGTGTGTGAACTATTAAATGTAAAAGAAAAGGACACAAGGGCACCGACATCCACCTTGACACTGTATAAAAAAATAAAAAATAAATAAAAAATACATTCTTGTTTTTATATCATGTTTCACGTTTCCAGCTGAAAGTATGTACATAAATGGTGACAAAGAATGGAACCCAATGTGTGAAGACCAAACTGTCTTCTTTAAGACTCTGCTGACTAATGCGCAATGTGTACATCTTTGGATATTAGCACTTGAACTTGGATAGGTAAAACGGGTCCAATTTTGGCTGATGCACCAAGAATTTAATGCTTACCAAATCACTGAACAGTCATCAACCAAGTTATTTTCAGTCGCCAAAGTATTTACCTTTCACACTATAAATGCAAGCAAAATGACAGCTGTGAAGTTATGCGCAATAACACAATCGCCATGTTATATTTGCTTAGATATATGTTTTCAGACACCAATACAAAATTGTAACATTTGCAAAATGGTGTAATATTACACACATTTCCTTGAAAATGTCTCCTCAATCGAACAAAAATGTAGAACATAAACGGTCTACTTGAAAATCCCCACTGTGTGATCACGTCCATATAGGCTTCAGCTTAGCCAGAGATACTGGAAAATGTCCACGATTCACCACAACCTTATACGGTTCCCAAAAAAGGAATAAAAATAAAGCCACATGTGAATTAGTTTGTCTGATCATTCTCACAAACATCATACGAGCAACATTCACATGAAATATTCAATCAGGGATACACTTACGAGAATGACATCAAGCTAAAAACCTGACACCTCAGTAATCAGAAAGTAAGAGATACACTACCTATAATATTACCTAAACTAGCCTTGTAAAAAGGATCTTCAATACTACAACGTGGCAAACAATCCAATACTCTAACTTTCATTATTTTCAAGTCCTTTTTTATGGTAAAATGGCTTGGACAGCCAGAGCTGTTTAGATAAATAATAAGTGCCTTTTGTACAGATTGAACACCAATAGATTCCATCACAAACAGCTTTATTTAACAAACGTGCATGTGGTTGATAGACAGATGGGTTGATAAATAACTCACACTATAACCCTACTATAATCATAATATGATAAATTAATTGCAAACGAAATGTGCTTCCAGGGCCATTAATATGTATATTTACATAGAAATTAAAAGCTTATGCTACTACATAAACATATATACATATATATACACATACATATATATATATATATATATATATATATATATATATATATATATATATATATATATATATATATATATATATATATATATATTCTGTATTCGGTTTAAACACTGTGTGATGAAGGTCAGTGTAGTTTTTTTGTTGTTTTTTTTTTCATGCAAATAAAAAAAATAGATTTTTTTTTATTATTGTGACAACATTAACCAAACAAAAAGGTATTTACATTACATTTCATTTAACTTGACACTGTGTTTAAGTGTAAACCGACTGTTAATAACAAAATGATACAAACATTACAACAACAACAACAACAACAACAACAATGGGAATCAACAACAAAAACCACGAACAACAACAACAACATAAGAACATCATCAACAAAAGCAACAACAACGGGCATGTGAAAACAAGCTTTAATAAACCGGTAAGGGCTGCTGTCGGAAATAAATATTTACAATGGCACGAAAATACCCAATCAGCTAGCAAACATGTGTTTACCACTGAGGTCTTTCCCCCACATTTGAGCAGAAATGAAGTTATCACTTGACCATACAGACACGGTGCAAGAGTGTCTCAGTGTCTGCGGTGGAAACTATAAGGGAAACCTCTCCTCTGAGGTCGACTACGTGGAACACCGTTAGCACCAGCTCTGTTATTGTTCTCTGTTATTGAGAGAGAGTGGGAGAGAGAGGGGAGAGGAGAGGAGAAAAAGTGTGTGTGTGTGTGTGTGTGTGAGAGAGTTGTGTGTGTGTGAGAGAGTGTGTGTGTGTGTGTGTGAGAGAGGGGGGGGGGGGGGGGGGGGGTGTTTGTGGGTGGGGGGGGGGGTTTTTTTTTTTTTTTTTTTTGGGGGGGGGTGTGTGTGTGTGTGTGTGTGTGTGTGTGTGTGTGTGTGTGTGAGAGAGAGTGTGTGTGTGTGTGTGAGAGAGAGAGAGAGAGTGTGTGTGTGTGTGTGTGTGTGTGTGTGTGTGTGTGTGTGAAAATGTGTGTGTGTGTGTGTGTGTGTGAGAGAGAGAGAGAGAGAGAGAGAGAGTGTGTGTGTGTGTGTGTATTTATTTCAGACTCCCACCCGCTGCTTCCCCACAATTTCTCACCTTGACTTTGACTCGAACTACCCCCCTCTCCTCCTCCTCCTCGGCCGACATGTTGGGGTAGTTCACTCTGTAAATATCCCCTTCAGGAATCCTGATCCTCCATCGATAAAATAAACTCAAATTTGGGTTCAATAACAGCACGGATGCTGCGCGGTAACACTGTGTATCTTTGACAGATTCAGGAGAAAATCCTCCAGAACTCACCGAAATGACCAGATTTCAAAATAAAAGCTGATTGCTGAAAATAAACCGGGTTTATAACCGTAGTATTTAGTATCATATATTAGAAAAATCGCCGATGTAACTAACAACGAATCTTTCATTAAAAAAAACGTGTTACAAGCGGTCAGGCTTTTAATTAAAACGCTGGGTCGATGTTACATTTCTACACACCCGCCTCTTTGTTTGTTCCCGCAGCCTTTAGCGTCAGCGGCGCTGCTTCGTATAACAGGATATGACATCATCTGTGTCTGACGTAATTTGATCGCTGCAGTTAAAAATATCATCAATCAAATATTCAGGGATAAAAATGTATTTAGATAAATCTTTGTTGTTTCTCTTAAAGAATGTTCTTTTACATAGATAGAACGTGTTCCAGTTGAACAAAAGTTAACATGTCTTGGGATAGTAATTTGTAAAAAATGAAAAACAGATGAGCCAATTCAATTTTGACCCAATTATCGAAGAAGAAAAAAAGCCCAATAAACGTTTTATTTGTGGCTAATGAGGGATTTATCAATATTTGGGAGGGTATTATTCTCAAAAGTGGAAGGAAAATCTAGGTCGGTGTATGTTTATTTATTTATTTTAAAAATCATTTCTCCCCCCCTCCTTTACATCCTAAGGTGATTATGGATTTAGACGAGATTCTTTATGACTTCATATGTAGGAAAAATCCACATTATTTATAACATGAGGTAATCTGTAACACTAAAGAGCAATATAGACTTGAGGTCCTAGATTTTGGACCACTGAGTGATAAGTTCACAATTAATGGTTGATAGAGTTTATGAAGAATAAGAAAAGTATTTGCAATGTATTTCTCCATTATATTTTAATGGAGATTATATTATATTTTATATACATATATACATTATATTTTAATATAATAATATACATTATACATACATTATATGTTAATATTGGGATATATTTTAATATCACCAATATTCTTGGGGATATACACTTTTTTGTTGTAATTGCAATTGTAAGTGTAATTTTTCTGTTGACAAAATTCCTGCCAATTTCCATAAACAAGCCATGCTAGCATGTAATTTGATCCACAAGCACGATTTCTCACCACACAGTTGTTTCATATGGAACAACAAAGACATACTATTTAATTTCAAAGAGTGTCATGTTACTTTTAAGGGACTCTAGTTCAGTGGGACTCAACATTTATGATTTTTGTGCACATATTTATATCAATAGTCTTGATGTTTTAAAACATCACTGTAGCCATAAGGTCATAATAAATGCTCTTTATTCTGCTTCATTTCCTGCAGCAAAAAAATTCTCTTCTTTATTTAGTAGCAATAGTGTGGAAAATACTAAATAAATTTTGTATCAATAGCAAAATTAAAGAAGTATATTACAAAATACTGCATATGATTTATCCAGGGAAGCATGTTTTGGAAGAATTCAATCTGAATATTTCATATTCTTGATATATACACATGGATTTTGTGGATTGGAAAAAAAAACAATTATGCATTTGTTTTATCACTTTATTTACTCAAGATTATTTTGGAATGATTTAGAAACTTTTATTAATAGAAAGCTGGGATGTATGATAGAGCTTTGTATATTTGATGTGCTTTTTTAATTTCAAAATGATATTTTGGAATATAAACAACAATACATTGTGCAGTAATTAATTTTTTTAGGGAAATATCACATACACAATAAATGGCACATATAACGAATATCTATACATTATAGATATTCGTTATATGTGGGTATTGTGATATTCGTTATAGGGGGTATTGTGATTTTGACTGCAGACTATATTGCAACAGAAAGGGTGATGAATGCAAGACTCTATAAGAATAAAATAATGAACTGCGGGGTGGAAAACAAGTCAACCACATTGCCGTGACCCGGATTCGAACCGGGGTTGCTGCGGCCACAACGCAGAGTACTAACCACTATACGATCACGGCAAGCTAACTGACAGTGCAGCGCTTCATGGAGTGTGTGAGAAGGGGGAGAGTGGTACGGGACTTGGGAAGGGAAACTTGAGAATGTAAAATAGAAAATAAATAGTTAAAATAAGCAATAATCTTTCTTTGTATTTTTCAAAGGTATAAATTATGATATAATTTGTAATATAATTACATATTAATATGTGAAGGGAAAAAGCACTGCCGATATCACATTGCCGTGACCCGGATTCGAACCGGGGTTGCTGCGGCCACAACGCAGAGTACTAACCACTATACGATCACGGCGAGCTACCTGACAGACGTAGGACAATACATCTGAAAATTACAAGTCATAATATTTATTCTCCCCCAGAGGCAATTTTTGATAGTTCTCTGCTATACTCCGCTCCTTGTCGGTGTTGTTCGCCCCCACAGGATATGGCTTGGTATTTTTGGTTGAGCTACTTTTATCACCTGAACGTAAAACATTTCGGTCTCTGAGATCAGTGACTTTGACTGTGGCATTGTGGGTGGCAGACAGGCTGGTCGGAATATTTCAGAAACCGCTGATCACCTGGTGTTTGAGTATGTAGAGTTGTCACAGAATGATGCAATAAACAAACAAAGAAAAAAACAAACATGCCGTGTTAACGCCGTTAATGAGTGTGGTCAGAGGAAAATGGCTAGACTGGCAGAAGCTGACAGGATGACTCCAGTAACTCAGATAACCAACTCTTGGAAAAGACCATTCCCATTCTTGTTTGACATGAACATTAACTGAAGCTCTTGACATGTATTTGCATTATTTTATTAAATGAGCTGCTGCCACATGATTGGCTGATATGATAACTGCACAACTGACCAGCTCTTCATATTAAAGCAGCAAGACAAGACAAGACAAGAAGTAGCAAATTCTCTTTTGTTTATTCAGAGTAGTAGAGAAAAGCTCATAGATGGGATGTGCTATTTTACTTGGTTAGTTTGACGAACCAATGCTAAGACTTTGTTAAGGATTATCAAAAACATCAACACATTAACACAATACACAAGGGTGTCACAAAGGAGGGGTAAGTGGATAAGCAGCCAAGGGCCCTTAGTGGACATGGGGCCCAAGGGCACCATAGGAGACAAAAACTGTCCAGAATGAATACTGTCCACAGCACCCCTGACAATAAGTACATCATGGTTTGATGGTTAAAAAAAAGAAAGAAATCATATTTAAGTGTAACAGATTACACCGAACTTCTGTGCACTTCTCTTTCTTTTACCTGACAAAAAAGCAAGCCAAAAACATGCAATGTTATTACATTGTACCTTGCAGAACAGTTAAAAATAAAACAGGCAATCAATGCCATTGTAAATAACTTCCTAAAAAATTGAATATATTTGTGCGTTACAAGCAAAAGAGGAGGTTTCAATTTCCTTTCCTTGTAAATGTAGAAAATGCAGTGTAACAGAAGTTCCAGCAGATGGTGCAGTTATGATCAGCACACTAGTTCAAAAAAGAAAAAGTCCCTAAAGATCAGCACTTTAACTACATGGCTCTTTCCAGTAGCGGTTGGTTTTGATTGCTTGGTTGCCTTACAGTTGTGGTTGAAGTCCTGATATTCAAGGAAGGTGATCATTTTTTGCTATGCACACATCTATAACATGACCCTGATTAACATAAGAGTTTGTAACACATGGCATGTTTGCAAGTTGTTTTAAATTTGTGCGTGACTGGACAGCGTGTGTAGCAAACAGTTTAGCGTATGTGGGCCATCTCCTCCAAGAAAGGGGTCTTCATGCAACCGGTGCAGAGTTGGTCCATCCAGAGGGGCGCCTCGTGCTGCAGAGGAGTGCGACGAGGGTAGAACGTGTACGAGAGATCGTAGTTCAGAAGGCAGCTGATGGAGGCCATGTAGAGGTCAGAAAAACGGCATAGTCGGCGAGAAAAGTAGGTAGGATTGTGGCATGTACGGAAGATGCTGCCAAACTGGGGGTTGAACAAGTTTTTGGTGAGAGCCCTGTAAAAAAAAAATAAAGTTGGTTGGAAAAAAAACCCAAACGTGTGCAAAGACCATATAGAACAACAACAAAAACAACAACTTTACTTTTTTTTTGTGCAGTTTTGCAATTGTAAAAACAAAAACAACAACACAGGCCATTCTTTTTTATTTTAAACTTTTGTTTTGATTATATGAGACTTTGCTTTTGAGACATTTACACTGGACAAATCCCCAAAACAGATCTGAGTGGTTAAAAAAAAAAAAAAACATGTACATTCTTAAAAGGACTAACAATAATGAAAAAACAGAAAGGTTGTAAGTCAACCCATAATCCCAAAAACAGAAGTGCTGATTATGCCAGTCCCACACTCCTTCACATTACTAAACTTTCAAACAATAAAGCAGAAGTGTCAGAGAGACAAAGAAAAAGTTGTTTTTTTTTTACCATAAAACCCTAGTGCGTGTTGGTGGACTGGACAGCTTAATGCTAACAGCATAAATGCTCAAATATATAGTGACTAAACTGATGTTTAACAGCAATCTGCAGAAATGTGGCTGTCCAATCTGTAGTCTGGCCCATGTCAGATGTTGCAAATTATATTAAACTGTAGCGAAAGATGCTTTGGCTGACATCTTTGTAGATATTTGTAGAAGTGAACGCTTTTCCCCCTTAGATGAGCCCCAAACAGTTATTTTGTTTGTTTTGTTTTTTAATACAGACAAAATAGTAAGGCAAAAATGTGGTGTGACCGTCACTTCATAAATAGCAGTTCCGCAATTGTCTTTCTTACTGGACGAACAGACCACAGATCCACTTTCTTGTTTTCTACTATTTTTCTATAGCTGAAAAAGTGGAAAAAGCTTAGACTTCCAGTGTCCCCAGAATCACCATAGTAAGGGCCAGTTCACCACGGGACGTTTTTCCACAGTGCGTTAAACGGTCAGTTTTTCGACACATTTTACTGAGTACACCCAGGTGTTAAACGTGGGCGACGCTGAGGGAAAGTGCAAATTCACTCCCTGACAGTAGATGACGTTTATTGAAAAGCAGAACCCAGCAAACAGTGGACGTCCCGGGACGTTGTGAACGTCCAACTAGGTCCACATTTGGTCCGGTTTAGAACGTTCACTGGTGGACGTTCCGAGGACAGTTTTGTACGAGTGCCATGAAGCCATACTTTTGAGTAACTCCAGGCACGTGAACAACAGTGTGAATCGCATTGGTCGGCCAGTTTTTGAGATGGCGGGTCAAAAAAACCTAACCCGTTGATAGAAAAAATTTAAAAAAGGGTGTGAACACATTGACGGCCATTGTGGCGTTAAACAGACTGTTTGTCAGGCTGCAAAAATCATCCCGGTGTGAACAGGGCTTAAGCAACCAAAAGTCGTAAATGCTATGGCTAAACCCTAGATGTTGACACTTTTCCAATAAATACAATAATTAAGAGAAAGTAAAAGAATATACTATATTGCAATCTGAGATTGCTATCTCCCACAGCGTTCATAAAGTAGTTCTCACAAATAGGACAGAATCATCAATATAGGATTGGCATGTAAAAGTTTGGGAAAAGAAGAAATAAAATAAATAAATAAATAAGTAAATAAAGGGAGAAGTGTAGTGCTATGAAACTATCATAGTATGCATCAAATGCCATCTGGCTTCTTTCTCACATGAGCCAGAACTCTAGTGATGCTGATATTACTTAGTCAGTGTTCTTTGTACACATAATCAAGGCCACTCACCGAAACTCTTCTCTCTCCTTCAGCCATTCTTGAAGCACTTTTTTGGACTCTGGATCACGATACATCTGAAATAAATGTGAAGAATAACTTAGTCATAACTAAATACACAACTATGGTTCTTCGAGAGATAAGAGCAAAGGGAGTCGAAAAGCAGAACAGGCTTTAAATAGATGAAAAGCCACAGAATGCTTTATAGTGAAGCTCAGCCAGGACTGCCAATAAATGTACTATTTCAAGTTGTCATACAACAAACAATGATGAAACTAAATATGAAAAGGGCAGTGACATTAAATATACATTTTTTATTCTTTAGATGAAAGTCCAATTAAAAGGTACTTCTAGGGCAACTGGTTATATACTGCTATGAAGTTGGATGTGGTTAAAATGTTTCCCAACACTCTGTGTTTTGAGTCATGATACCGTCATTGAAGTTTGGGAAATGTATTAGAAAGTCTGACGTGTTTTGAGTGCAGTGCAGCTTGTACCTGCATGCGCTCCAATAGGCCGGTGAGAGCCTGGAGCCAGGTAAGACTCTGTGCATACTGTTCAGTGTTCACCACCTTTGTCTCAATCTCCAGCTCAGGAACAATTGCGCCAGTCCTCCACCCATGGCGCAGCATCAGGTCCTACACATATGTCAATTAGTATTACAAAGGATACAATTTTTCAGCATGCTAGAACTTATTGGAGCTTATATAAATCCAGCCAGAAAGGATTCAGACAAAAATCAGTTGCAGAAGGAAACTGTATCATGCGACACTTTATATATAATGTTTTTATTTATTTATTTTTATTTTATATATATATATTTTTTTTTTTTAAAGTGTCGCATGATACAGTTTCCGTCTGCAACACTGCTATCCAGTGGAAACAAATACAAAAGAGAATGACTCACTGCCAAGTCGCTGTAAAGATGGTCCCCAAAATAGAGCACTCTGGAGCCACGCCAGCCTGTCAGCCTCAGAAAGTCAACAAGGTTTCCCTGAAAAACAAGAGGCGAGAACAAACGTTAAAGTGTCTTACACACTGGACGACTAATGACGAGCCGGGCTTTGAGTGGTTGACACATTAATTTATTGTACTGCCCCCATCAGGAATTGGAACTGGTGTGGTAAGTTACTTTGCCAGACTAATGCCAGCTAATGACACAGCAACCCACTGTTCACTGGCTTTGACCAATACAACAATAAAAGCTCACAGTTCAACGAGTGCTTGGGGCTGGCTTCAGGCCAGTCTTTTAAATCCCACACAGAAAGCAATTTAGAAGTCCTCAACAAAGAGTTTAAAGAAGCGGTGATAATGTGCCTGGGCTTGTAAAAATATTAACAAACAACACCTAATATGCATTCAAAGTGACGTGGTTTCAGAATGGTCTTCTACACCTTTAGTAACTGTTGGCTGAAGTACCTGCCAAGGCACAGCGATTCACAACAACAAAGCAAGACCCACTGGCAGGGAGCAAGAAGAGGTCATTCTCACAGCAAGTAAACCATCAATGGGCAGTATTTTGAGATCACCAGCCCCAAAGGCATTTCACTTTAGGTTAATCAACATGTGCACAACAGACTCACAAGTAACTCCGGAGAAGTGGGTTAAAAGAATTTATATTCAGAGATGGAAGTTGCTTTTAGAAATACCCCCCCCCCCCCCCAAAAAACAAAACAAAACAAAGTCATTAGTCAGTCTTGAGTTCAAACAGGATCAATCTGGGAGAATAAAATAGATTTCATAATAGCTCCTGAGTATCTTATTACTGCCTCTCACAAAGAAAGTCATGAGCATTAATGGGCAAAGAGCTTTACTTGCTTGGTATGAGTAATTCCTGGTTTCAACTTGTCATCCATGACTAACTTTAAATCGCACGTAGATAAACATTTTGAAAGGCAGCTTAAGACACTGTGGACTGGCAGGGATTGGCTAATATGTTTCATGAATAACACCGACTCAGCAAAAAGCTGCCAATTTTGCTCAAAATACATGGCATTAATACATGTCACAACAAAACAAAACTTTTTTTTTTTTTTTTTTTTTAAACAGTAGCATACCTGTTTGTAAACCTGCCCTTTGTCCAAACTCTTGATCTTTTCCCACTGGAGGACTCCATTACTGTCCAGTCTTCTGAAAGGTCTAACATATTGAGAACAAGAAAAAAAATAGTCAAATTATGCAACACATGTTCACAATTACATCACATAGACTCACTGATATCAGTGGTCACCTCGCAGTCTAATAACTTCATGGCAAACCATTTTACTAGCAGAAAGAGGTATGGAAAAAAATATTTCTAGCAGAAGACTTACTTCACACAGTCATTAAAAAAGTGTGGCTTGTCAGCTTGAACAATGACAACATCAAAGAAGTCCCTCCAATCTTTTCCCACCATGTACTTCATGCCTTTGTCTCTGAAAAGATTCAAGAAAAATGAAAATATGCACATGCACCCATAACAGCACTGTATCAATTATGGCTGGTTGTTAAAGATTCAAGAAGCTCCAACATGTCTGCACATGCTGCATCACAAAGTATCCTACAAGAGGGACATAGTCCTGATCTCCACAAAACTCACACAAAGCTGAAGGGGCTGTTGGTAATAAGGAAAAGCTTTTTCCCGTGGCTGGCTAGTCGATGCAGTACTGCATAAGTCTCATCTCCTCTGAGAATATATTTCTCTGGGGGGAGAAAAATGGAAGGAAAATAAGTCACTTTATCAGCACTCAACGTAACATTATGGGTTTGTACAAACAGTAATCATTTCAACTCATGATTCAGTGGCAGCAATCAGTGTATATGCCTGTTAATGTTAAACTGAAAGATAAGACCGGTTACATGGTGTGCGTGGTAGACAGAAGTGCATTTATGCACGAGTGCAGGACAAAGCAAAAACTCATGTGGGAAAACCCAAATACATCATTATTAAAGTTACCAAATGCTAGAAAAAAATTAATCATGGCAGCATGCACATTCTAGCCAACATACACAATTTCCATAACTGTGCCTCTGTACACCACCACAATGGCTTTGAAATGCAGCAGTGAAGATGTGATTGAAGTGAAGACTTTCAAGAGGTTTAACAGAAATATTACATTAACCGTTAAATAATTACAGCCATTTTCACAGGCTAAAAAGTAATTGGACACTAACAATTATAAATATTAGGATAATTTTTAATACTTTGATGCAAATCCTTCGCAGTCAATGGTTGCCTGAAGTCTGGAACCCATGAGCACAACCAAATGCTGAGTTTCCAGACCTTTACTGCAGCCACCTTCAGTTGCTGTTTGTTTGTGGGTCTTTCTGACTTCAGTCTTGTCTTCAGTAAGTGAAAAGCATGCTTAATTTGGTTGAGATCAGGTGACTGACTGCCATTTAAGAACACAATTTCTTTGCCTTAAAAAGCTCTTGGGCTGCTTTCAGGGTATGTTTTGTGTCACAATCCATCTGTACTATGAAGTTTTGCAGCATGTGACTGAATCTAAGCAGAAAGTATAGCTGTACACACTTCCTCCTGTTATTTCTATCAGCAGTCACATCATCAATAAACACCATTGACCCAGTTCTACTGCCTCCAGCATGTTTGACAGATGATGTGGTATGATTTAGATCATGAGCCCTTCCTTTCCTTCTCCATACTCTTCTCTTCCCATCAAGTTCATCTTGGTTTCATATGACTTACGAATCTTTTCCAGAACTGGACAGGCTTTTTTTTTTAACATTTCTTTTTTTAAGTTAAGTTGTTTTCTAGCAAAGTCTAATCTTGCCTTTCTGTTCTTTAGTGTTACCAGTGGATATCATCTTGAGGTACATCTTCTGTATTCACATTCATGAAGGCATCTCTTGATTATAGACTCTGACAATGATACTTCTACCTTCCCCAGAGTGTTCTTGACTTGGCTAGATGTTGTGAAGTGGACAGAATTCCATGATAATCCATTTTAGCGGTCTTCCGTTGCTGAGCTACAAGCCAGTGCATTCCTTCATTTTAAGGACCTGTTTACACTAGTGTGTTTAAAAAAACAAAACTTCTACTATGGTTACGCCTGTCATTTACACTACAGCGGCGTTTTTGACCCTCGAAAACAGAGACTTTTGGAAATGCTGAAGACCGTTTTGTTCTGTCCACTTCATCGACACCTTTTTGAACCACACATTGAGCGTTCCCATGAACAGCTACCAAATGTAAATTCAACAGTTGAAATCAACTCCAGACCTTTTCTCTCTTTGATTTGTCATGAAATACTGAGGAAAGACACCACACCTAGTCACGAAACAGCGTATCGGGTCAACTGTCCAATTACTTTTGAGCCTGCAAAAATGGAGGGACTCTGTACAAATGGCGATAATTCCTAAACAGAAACTCCTTCAATTAATGCTGAAAGACTAAACTTCAGTCACCATCAATGTACACATTGTCCATTGGCTAAGCATATATAAAAAGACCAATTGCTTTTTAAGCAACCTCTAATATTAAAAGACATTTTCTAGGAATAAGTGCACAGAAAAAAATATTATATTCACCTTGTAGCGATATCAGTATTGTAGTTATATAACAGTGTAGCTATATTAAATATACACACCAGCATTTCATTCAACCTCCACTGGTTTATGCCATTTGGTTTGCACAATATACACAAATCAGTCAGATTAAAAGCTGTGTGCAGAACACAACAGAACGCGGCATACTAGTGTTAAACATGTTGCCTTTGCTCACAATGTTACAGATCGAGCTTAGTATAATTTTTGAAATAAGGCACAAATTTATTTTAATTTTTAGCCCTAAAACAGAAAAATATTGATTATGCACCCCCCATATATTTCTGTGTAAATGAGTCAGCTGGTTAGCTGTGAAGAAAACTACCATTTACTGCTATAATGCTAACTAGCTACCATTAGTTGACTAGCATGCCACAACCTAATGTACAGGAAAAGCTATTCTAAAAGGACCCAGTGTATGAAATTTAATAACAATCTAATAACATACATGTTGCTAAAATGAGCTAGTAGCATATATTAACATATATCTTGTATACATGTTAAGCATATGAGTGGCTTTAGCTCACAGCACTGATACTGAATCCATGTCTATACATGTTAAAGAAATGGCTCCTTACAGAAAGCGGTGTTTTTCTTTGTTAAATAACACTTTTAAAAAATAACAACAAAAAAAGTTACAATTTACGGTTAGGCTTAAATAATGTGAGCATCTACCAAGTCCATGTGGTTTAGCACTTACTATGGATACATAGCGAACACATTAAAATGCATCATAAAAATAAGCATAAATCATATTTAGCAACTGCATGTAATAATATTTTGCTAATACTGATATAATTAAATACAAGTTTGTCATGCATGGTAATTATACTGCTAACATTATCAATACTGATCGACACTCACGTCCCCTCTCTCGAGATGCACAGTGGTGCACATTACTCCTACACCATATTTGACAACACATTGTAAATAAATGTATTAATATTTTAGTGCAATATTTAAAAATTGATGCTCAATTTTCACGGTATTATCATTTATTTACTATTACTTTACAACATAGATTTATCATCTATTAATAATTATATATAATTATTTTCTAAAAACAATCCTCGGTATAGTGGTGGCACAGTTACATTTAAGGCTTCAAAATATAAGATTTAAAAATTTGTCTTTCTTGTGGCGAGCACTAGCTTCCATTCTTGCCCTGAGGGGTTGCCCGGCTGTTATCTCACAGTGAACTGCATGCACTGGACCGTGAGCTGAATGCAGGGGCTTTCCCCAAGCCTCTGTGCACAACTGATTCAACAGAAACGTTTTCCTCATCAACGCATAAATGTGGTATTTTTCAGCATTTTGCGTCACATTGAGTCAGCACTGACTTCCGTTTTCCGAGGTAAGTCTCAAATGGCTTCACTACATGTACTGCAATACACTGTGTACAATGCCATCATGTGGTTGGTTAAACAGGAAGTCATTTGGGATTCAGCCCAAGTGCTTGTTTGTGGGGCTTAAATAATAAAATTATTCCTTCATGAAGACAGCTGATGACGGTGTCTAAATTGTCTCTTTTTTTTGCACAATAGTAATTTTATTATTTGCTTTTATTTTTATTATTTGCTATATTTTGTAAAAATACAAAATACAGCAGTTATTGTTTTGCTTATTTTTATAAGCAGATTCTGCAACACATCCATACTTGCCTATTTATTTTTAGTTTACATAGTTGCAAACACTGCAAGCTACACAGGAAATTCTGTTTGCTTAAGCCACAATTTGTTTAGATTTCACATACATGCAATGCCTAATGCTGCTTAGTGCGATGTAAGCAGAAGTAAAAATGCTTCAACTCATGTGTAACAAAAAATTAACCTGCAATTATTGTTGCAAAATACTGAACTCTTACCCAAGTCTTGCATTATCCACTTGTACATATACCCCTTAATATGCACCATTCCAACAGCTTCCTGTGAAAACAAAAGTTCATGTGTCAGTGTCCACAATAGCAGCATGACATCCTGACAAAATGCTATAGACGGCTGCTGTCTGACAATCAAACTGCCACAGCCTCAGTTCCTGAATAGGAAACATGCCACGCATTTCCCTCCTTCTCTGCACTCTCCAATATGTTTTCTCAAAAACCAAAACCTGCTTCAGATCAACTTTTGACACACTGCCAGTTAGGCGTGGACAGTACACTGTGTTCTAGACTTGCGTGTACAGTATAAACATGACGAACATGGCCTTTTCAATATGCACTGATCAAGAGATAGCAACAGTCTCCTTCTGTGCCACTACTGAAAATACAAATTTTGTCTGTTAAGCTAATCGGAGTTTGACAACAGAGTTGGGCAGCAGCAATATAAACAATTCAGCAGAACTTGTTTCTGCTCACTTCTGCTCAGTGGGAGAAAGAGCAAGCCCATCAGAATGGAGGGGGGATGGGAAAAGTACAAAGAAAAGACTTCAAGCTCTAGCTGAGAACTGAGCAGCAACAAAACAAAACACCCTGGAACCAAATCCTGCAAGGACTAGCTTCATTTGGCTGAACGAATGGGGGATTTGTCAAAAAGTCATCCAAAAATGTCTAAGACATTACAAAACACTTTTCTGATGAGCTTAAACCAGTTCATTAAAATAATTTAACATAAATGACATGTACATAAATAATATACATATAAAAATGTTTTAAAGAAAATGTTTTAAAAGCCTATGACTCAAGCGTTTACCTGCCTTTCTTTTTTTAATTAAAACACATTTCTCAAATCCCACAAGTGTCATAAAACTTTATACAAAGAACTTAATATTTATATAATTATAATTAATATTTATATTACACTTACAGAAATATTAATATTAACATATATAATTTCTTGACTTGTTATTGTGAGTGGGTGCACACTTACAGACACATCTTTGTAGAGGTGCTCAGGGTCGTATTCTATGTCGTTGGAGATAAAATAGTCATTAACAGAAGCCAGGAGTGTCATCTCTGGGATGGAAAACACATCCATGAACTGCTTCATCTTGGGTCCCTGAAAAACACACAACAATTCCATTACAAAGAAAACTGGGGTGAGATCACACAAACTGAACAATAAAGACCACTATTTGTTCACCTTTCAATGGAATAGAACAAAAGAGACATCGCTTTAATAAAAAAAAAAAATAATAATAATAATAATAATTTTGAAGTGACATAAGTTAAAAAAAAAAAGTTTTTTTTTGTTTTGTTTTTTAAGAAAACACTTCCCTTCCATTTCTGTCACTTATTCACAGGTGTGTGTAAATAGCTTCAGTATATACCTAATGAACCACAATAATATTAAACCTAAACATCTCAAAACTGGTGACAGACAAGAAGGAACATTAACCTTTCCATAGAAGCCGCTGACTTGGTGAAGAGGGATGTGATTAGAACCTCCATACAACTGCATGACCTCATCATCTGGAACAGGCTTCAGACCCCTTTGAGAAAACATCTCAATTAGGGATCTGAATTTTCTTTAATATTATTTTCCTCTTGGCTAATTCTTCAGTGGTGGTTAGCTTTAGCAAACAATATTCATAGTGTAGAAGTTAAGCGTATATATTAATGTCAGGACAGATTAGCGTACTGATCTCACACACACGCGCACACACACAAATTAAAAAACAAGTTGGGACAAAATGGAAAATGCAAAAAAAACAAACAAAAAAACAAAACAAACACAAAAACAAACAAAAGTAATTTGAAAATTCTATTCTACCTGTACTAAATTGACAACATAAACATTATTTTATGTTTTACTTATATTAAATATACACTCATTTAAAATCTGATGACAGCAACACACTCCAAAAAACACACTCCAGCAACACACAGTCGTCTGTTTATCACGGCGTAGCATCACTGTTTCTTTTAATAACACTTATTAAATGGTTGGGCGCTGAAGACACCAGTTGGTTAAGCAGAATTTCCCCCAATTCATCCATTATGCATTTCTTGAGCTGTGCAACTCTACATGACCTTCATTGCCTTATTTTGCACTTCATAACGCACCACACAATCTCAATCAGAGACAGGTCAGGAATGCAGGCAGGTCATGCTAGCACCCGCACTCTCTGCTTACGCAACAATGCCCTTATAATCCAGACAGTATGTGGTTTGGTGTTGTCCTGCTCTAAATGGCAGCATATGTTGCTCCAAAATGTCTCTTTCTGCATTAATGCTGCCCTCACAGACGTGCAAGTTACCCATGCCATGGGCATTGACACCCCCATACCATGACAGGCGCTGGCTTTGGGACCTGATGCTGATCACTATTAGTCCTAAATTGCCCCTTCCCATATTTTTTTTGAACGTGTTGCATGCCTCAATTTCAAAATAAACATTTACCTTCCAAAAAATAAATAAATAAATAAAACTATGCAGTTGATTAGGTAAAAAAATTAAATACCCTGTCTTTATACATTTTTTTTGTTTCATTACAAGTCAAATGACATTTGCAAATCACTCCTATTTGTTTGTATTAGCATTTTCCATATTGTCTCAAACTTTTTCGGAATTGGGGTTGTGTATATATTTTAAAGAGCATTTAAAAATAAACAAGCAAGCTCATTTAAAATAGATTGGCACCAATCACAAAAGCAATTTGTTGAAGTATTGTTATTGGAGGTCAGACAGTTGAACACTAACACATCCCCCGTTTCACTTTGATAATGAGACATTACAGTAATGTGGCCAAAACAACTTACCTATACACAGTGCCTAGCTGAATATAATGGAAAGCGTCAATTTTCATCAGCAGTCCCTATGGTGCAGAAACCCACTTATCAGTCACTGGTACATATGTATAGGCATGTTAAATGTACTTATTGTATTTTACAAGGTTGTCTCAGAATATACCTTCTGGATATCATAATGAAGGCCTCGAGCCGCGAAGTTGGGGATGTATCTATACCTGCTGATACCCTGAGGATACTACACAAGAAAAAAGTTCAACATGTCAATCTTGACTGTCCCACAATCAACATCTTATTAAGCCATGATTTGCTAAAGTAACTTCCAAATCATTACAAAAGTGAACCATGATCAAGTTACTAGCACAGCAACTGAAAGGGAGTTCAGAAAATCTGATATTTATTACAAGACCTCAGAATTAGAACATTCTTTCTTGAAACCTGAGAGTGATTTTAAGACAAAATATTGTAACCATGAATAATGTTAAACTAGATACAATTTTGCACTTTATATATATATATATTTTATGTAATACTCTGGTGTTCAAATTGTCACATATATTTGGTGCCAGCTAAATGGCATGTTGGCCAAAATAAAGTCAGGTAGAACCATGTCATTTTCAACTGTTAAGATCTCAATTGCATTTACACACAGACTACTACTTTTGTTTTTGCTGACATTTTCCATAGTCACAGATTTCCTAAAGATCCACACACCTTGTAGTGCTCTATGAGGAACTCTCTGGCTTTGTCGTAGATCATCTCATCGAGAGCGTTTGAGTAGAGGGCCAGCGTGTAATCATAATCGAAACCATAGATGTCCACCTCTTCCAAGTTCACCTCGTTGTTCGCATAGATGGTGGACGGATTGAGAAGGTTGCACACCCCGGGAGGAATCAAATCTGAAGAAAAAGGCATGTTAGAGAAAAAGGCATGCTTTTATGCATGTTGGCTTGAAACATAGCAGAACCATAAGGCAGGTACACAGCATCAGTCTGTGTTCTGATCATAAATAAACCCTGCAGCAGGGAACTAGGATATGTTTCGATAATGGGATTGCTGTATTCGGGGGCTTATGGTTACGCCCCTGACCTCACGTGTTAACTTAATTGTTTATGGCGAGTAGACTTCCTTATACATTCTTCTAAAAGAGAAGACGCCTCTGGAAATCCGAGATTTGAGCCCTGTTATGGCTGGGACATATTTAGCCCCTGAAGGCTCATGACTGGCAGCTATAATAAGCATCTTTAACTATATTAAATACAACAGACAGCATGATTCAGCAGGTTTAATAACAGTAATCTTAAAGTAAGCATGAAGTGATGCAGGCGTGCACAGCCTCTTTAATCCTGCTCTCCTTTAACGTGTGGTTGCAAAACAAAAAGACAATTCATCAGACTTACCGTGCACCAGGCGTTTCATTTCGTTGTACCTCGCCCATAAGTAAGTTTTCTGTTCGATCTGTGGGGCGGTAGAAGAAAACGACCTCCCGGATTTAGTAAAGGATTCCTCGCCCTTTGCTTTTCCATTGCCATGGTGGTGTCTGAGCGGGGCGGCTGCTGTGTTTGTGGCACACTTTTGTCCTTCTTTGCAGCATTTCTGCTCGTTTTGTGTCGAACTCGTGGCAAAGCTGGCGCATAAAGCGACTGGGCTTCTTAATCCCCCACTGGTGCTTTTCTTCCACAAAGCGCAGCCTACATTTAACAGTCTTCTTCGAGACATTTTCGGAACGCGCGACGCTTCGCCCGACTGCTGAGCTTGTTTACCACACTGCTCTGCTCTGCTCTGTTCTGTACACTGTGTACATTTAGACAGCAGCTGCGCCCGAACAGGAGGCGTTGGCCTGCTGTTTCAAACCAATAACGTAAAGGCGTGAGTATGATTGACATTGGACTGAGCCACTGGCCGTGGAGAATGCTTTTTCTATAAGTAAGGGGTTTGATTCCCGGAGAAAACAACGTGTTTGTGTGCCAGTTCAGCCAATACGTGGCAGCTGTGGTAACGTGAGCCACATTACAAGCGCGGGGATTGGTCGAACGTCGACATGATCGACAGCTGCTCCAGCCTACATGTGCTACGTGACGAGCACGCATGCTTTGTGTGTGCTGTTTATCGCTGGGGTCTCGGTGTACCTTCTGGGTTCGTGTGGAAGTTGAAGTGCTAGATAATACTACCACATAGTACTACTAGATAGTAATACCACGACAACGTGCAACCATGAGAGGCTGGTGACAATAGATTTGGGTGGGGCAGGAAGATTAAACCCCCCCCCCCTCCCCCAATATTTTCTTGAGAAGAAAAACAAACCTCCTGGCACATCGCAACATTACCATTCTCATTTTTTATCCTTGCATATACACACAATGTAGAAAAGGAAAACAACTTTAAAAAGTACAAACAACAAAAACACACCCCACCCCACGAAGACTTTAATTACGACATATCCGAGGACAAAATTCGGCCAAGAGCCCTTTAGTAGGCAGCTGAGAGCCGACAAAACATGAACGAGCCTGTCCACCAGTTTTCAACTAGACAATAAAGGTGTGAGGGCCGCAGAATAATAGCCTGAAATACACTACGACTTGCTTATCTGATCAAACTGAACATCTCTGACAAAGTACATAACACGAATACACGAAGTACTTATTCTATTTTTCAGATCTGCAAATTTGTATTAAAACTACAAATTTAGATGCAGTTAGTGCCATTATTATGGTTGCTCGTAACAGCACCCCAGTGAGACCTTTACAACCTTTCTAACCGTTCCAATCACATCCTTTATGATCTGAGAAATGAAATGCAATACATTTAGACATGTGCCAATTGGACATGTGGACAATGTGCCACACTGAAAAGCAAAACCGGCATTACTTGAATTTGCAGTGAAAAACAGTCGGCGTGGTAAATGTTGAATGCGCGTCAATAGAGATTAGCATCTACCTTGAAAAGAAATGCATGCTGCAGCATTAGTTTTCTTGGTATCATTTTTTTTTTGCCAGCTTGAAAAGCAATCACAGGGTGGAAAAAGTGTGAAACGCAATACACAAATGGTAATGCTTTACATGACTGAAAAGGTTCCACTCTGAAAAGCAACTCACTCATTGCATTGCTCTCCAGCGACAAGCAATCTGCAGGGCATTGTTTTTAAGCATTAAATGCTGAAGGCATGTCAGAAATGAATGTAATGTTACTTTGCTGAAGTATCATCAGAGTATTATTCCAGGACATCTATCCATCCATCCATCCATTTTCTATACTGCTTATCCTACAGGGTTGCAGGGAATCTGGAGCCTACCCCAGGGAGCACCAGGCACAGGGTGCTAATGCATCACAGGGCACACTCATATACACATTCACACACCCCATCATACACTACGGACACTTTGGACATGCCAGTCAGCCAACCAAGCATGTCTTTGTACTGGGGGAGGAAACCGGAGTACCCGGAGGAAACTTCAACAGCACAGGGAGAACATGCAAACTCAGCACACACAGGGCCACGGCAGGAATCAAACCCCCCACAACTGGAGGTGTGAGGCCACCTATTCCAGGGCAATAATAATCAAAAACACCCATCATAGCAGGAGTCATCAACTGCTGGACTGCAGTCTGGATGCGGACCCAGCAAAGTTTTTCAGTGAACTGAACGAAGTTCATGAAAAATAATTTAGCAGAGCAGATCAATGTATGAAATCACTGGTTGTCGCTCAGTGACTCAAGTTTTCAAAACATGATCGATCAGGGCTTCTGTAGCAGATCCTCTGTTTCATCTTATCCAAGCACATGCATTTTTCAGATTCTTCTAGAGTAGACTGTGACACGCTGTCTGAGCCACAAGATCTATGTGCATGTCTGAAATTGAGAAATTCCAGTCAAACAGCTAGCTTACACAGCTAGCTGAATCTAGAATTCGGTATCTTAAGTAAACATATCCCCTTTAGGTCTTGAACCTAAAATATTTGAGCAACAGATGTGTATTATTTCACAGAACTGTCAGTCACATTTAAATTTCTATTTACATACTTTCTTGTGTTTGTGCATCCAGACTTTCTAAATGTTTAACTTAAAGGGAACACCTTAAACACTATGGGGACTAGCTGGGGGGAGAACACATGTGGGTTGCTGTATACTAAGCAATCTTGGACTTTTTACCTGGAAAATTTATGTTGGACTTTTTCCTGGCTTTGTTTCTTTTTCAATGTTTTCAGGAAAACCTACCTATCTAACTGGATGTCATACACAAAATCTGGGTCATTTTCACTGCACTGGTTGCGCTCAAAAGGTCCTCAGTCCTACACTATGTCCATTATGTGCCTTCGGTATGTTCAGCTCTTCATTGCTTGTTAAGGGCTTCCTCTTGTGGGTAGGTGCTTTAGTTTCTCTGCAGCATACTTGTTTCTTTAATTGCATACAGTAGAAAGCCCCAGTGATGTAAGGCTGGATATCAATTTATGGATTGCCTCTTCCCCAGACCAAAACTGTTAGATTTCAATGGACGTTTTAAGCTCACCGGAGCTTCAAGTAATATGAGAAACAGCCTTTGTTAGAATTCATGTACAATCAGAGTACATGATACAGCAAATTTTCAGAAAAGTGGGTATCTAGGAATGTCTCATTTGCTTGTTTGTAATGCTCTAATTCACACTGGCATGAGTGGTTTACCAATGCAAATCATTTTATTTAGTCCCCATTTTAATTAATAGTAAACATAAAAATAGTTTACACCATAATAGGGACAGGATTTCTATGAAGTGGCTCAGATCACTAAAATATTTATTAAATGAACAATAAATACATCTGAAAACTAAGACAATAAGGTTTGTCATTTGCAAATACACACCACAAATAGGTTCACAGGTGCTAAATATCTTGGTGTTCAGTGTTAAACTGGAATATTTTGATTAGGCCTTTGCCTGGTGACAATTAACCGAGCTATAGTGGTAACAGCTAAGCTACCATTCTTTTTTGGGTAGTTCTCCAGAAGGTTGGCACATCTGGATTTGGAGATCTTTCCCTTCTTCTCTTTGCAGGACTTTTCAAGATGGAAGAGCTTAGTAGGTTTTTGCTGATAGACAGCATCCTTCAAGTCTTTACATAGATTTTCAGCTGGATCAAAGTCAGGGCTTAGACTAGGCCACTCCAGAATATTCACCTTATTCCTAGCAAACCACTCCATGGTAGATTTGGCTTTTAATAATTAATAATTCCTTAGATTTATATAGCACTTTTCAAGGCACTCAAAGCTTTTACGGTCATTGTACTGCTGAATATGAATTTCCAAACCATTTGCAGATGTTTTGCAGATTTCATTAGGTTCTTCACCAGAATCTCCATGTACTTGACTGCATTCATCCTCTCCTTAATCTTAACACGTTCCCCAGTCCCTGAAGATGAGAAACATCTCCACCACATTATACTTCCAATACCATGCTTCACAGTAGGGGAGGAAAAAAAGTTCTGCTTTGGTTACGTCTGACCACAAAACCTTGTGCCCATTTGTTGCAGGATCTTTCAGTTTTTGTGCAAACTTCAAATGGGACTGCAGATGGACCTTTTGGGGGTCTTCTTACCACCCTCCCATACAGGCCACATGTGCGCAATATCTTTGATATTGTTGTGTGATGCACGTTTTCCTCTGTTGGCCATAAAAAGTTGCCATCTGGTTCCTGGTGGCCTGTGACCAAGTGAATTCTTTTCCAGTCATCTAGTTTTGATGAACGGACAGATTATGGCAGATTCTTGGTGGTGCCATGCATAACAACAACGCTTGTCCACTTTTTCACCAGCCTGGGCATGATGCAGGACCTCAGAAGGTACTGCGTGAGCTTTTCTAGAAATGTAATTATCAAAGCTATTTTATATGTAGGGGTGTAGCCACATGGAAGTAAATAAGCTTTGCCACCCTGACTGCCACCTCAAATCACTAAATATGCATTTTGACATTAAAGCCATCCTTCATAGATGCATGTAGCTGCAGTAAAAGCTAGGCCTGTCACAAAAATGAAGTTATTGACTTATTGTACGATATATGGACATGACCTTGATTTTGCCTATTGTGTTGCCATAAGAATGAATGTCACCAACATTTCAGTCATTCGCACAGCTTCTTTCCTCTCGTCTGCAATAGGGCTTTCAAATAAAAAAATCTTAATTTGAATTTTAATTAAAACATACTGTTGAAAAAAATTACATGCAAGATATTAAAGCACTAACAATGTTTTTTAAAGAAGAAAAAACTTGAAAGAATAATTAAATAGTACTTCAAATAATCCAGTCAGTCAATAATGTCAGGGATTGAGCTACTTAAGCTGAACAGTGAATGAACACCGGTAAACTGAAATGCTTTACTAACGGCTTAATTAACTCATCCAAACGCATCTTATACGCATGGGATTAATCAGATATATACACACACACAACATGAACATAATATTACAACTTGCTGCTGCACAAAATTACACAAAAGCACAAGTGAACTTGAATTTAAGTAAGGTGCTAGGTAGAATGGCATGCACTAAAACATGGACGATGAATAACTAAAGCATAATTGAATTCACAATATTGTATTAGAATAGTGTACTCATTGTAATATTTCAGGAAATCAGGTTCACAACAAGAGCAGTTTTCACGTGTTTTTGCTAATATATAAAATGTGTGAATGTTTGGTTTAATTTGAGCATTTTCTCATCAATTAAAATGCCACTGAATAATATCGAATGCCATTTTAGTCAGAGTAAAATGAATAAATATGCCACAACGAAATACTGATTAAATGTAAAGGATATTTTCGTCAGAAGACAAAAAATATTTTTAACATTCCAATAACAATGTCTGAATATTCTTATGAATTAAAAGTTCATCGCTCTTTGAATGAATGTACCTTCATTATTATGCTATTATATTATTATCGGTGGCATAAAACTGTCTTAGAATGACAATAATTTCGTTTATAGCAATATTTCAGGGACAATATATTGTCCAACAAAAGTAGTTATCGTGACAGGCCTAGTAAAAGCCCAAGTTACTTTGCAGCGATATCCAAAACTAAAGCCACTTCTACTAATTAGGAATAATATATATATTTTTTTAAAAACAAGTTAATAAAAACAATGTTCTCTTTCTTTGGAAGGTTGCCCCGGAAGACTGACTCTTAGTCCCTACTGTAGCTTCCATAAGAAAGGTCTCCATTGTGTTTAGAATTAGCCTTGACATGTTTATAAAAATAAATAAATAAATAAATAAATTTAACTGCAACATTGTGTGCAAATATCTGTGTGGCTCTGATGCACTGAAATTCTCTTTACCCAATTCTATCTAGCCACCTCTACATGGAAACCTGCATAATGACAAATGACAGAATGAATGATAAAGAAATAGAGTCTTTCAATAAATACAAGTAACAGAAAAATCATCATCAAAATTGTTGCAGTGTTGCAAAGGATACATGTCAATTTGTCTATAACAAACTATGCAAGTTTTGTATCCTGAAACGTCAATCTTGACTTTAAGAAACTGATAAGAATTAAGCAAACGCTTCCTGTCTCTGTATCCTTATCCATGGTTTGCCTTACTGATTAGTAGCCCAGCTGATGAATGTGCGCTCACGTACACTGTCCTCAACACTACACCTGGACTTAAGAGGATCAATAACCCTTATGTTTACACCTCACATTTATGTTTGTGAGGACATTTCTCAGACAGACACAAAAGCCTAATATGATAAATATTTCAGAGGAAATACAAAACACTTATGATGTATTAATGTATGTATTATTATATCAGTATGCAAAAGTACACAAAATTTGAAATACATTTCACTAATACTTCTTTTTGCATTCGTTTTAATCAAATGAGTGACAAGAATTTCACAATGGTATAAAAGAAGATGGATTTTCTAAACCGTTCCTTTGTGGAGATTTGCTCCATTTTTGCACATTAGTTGGAACATTCAACAGGGCCTAATGATTTATTCTCCAGCTAATCTGCAGTCAATCATTCTGCCACAGATAATTTGCAGTACAAGAAACATGGACAATTTATTTGTTCGACTAAGTATCCACATATGACACGTTGATTAAAAAGAAATTGGCAACCATTGTTTTTGTGTGTGGTATCTCTAAAATCAAACATGTTCGAGATTGGCTCTAATTGGAAGCCATTTGGAGATAATACTCGATTGGATTTATAGTTAGTCCTAATTCTCTCAGGATATGAGATGTAGGAAACAATCAGTGTTCTCAGCTTAACAGTTAAAGACAATGATAAGCTTAATCAATTATATGACTTGATTGACTGCTGTAGATCAGAGGCAAACACTGATTTTAGATCACCTCTTGCAAATTCATATTGCAGTTCAAACCGATGTGTAAAACACTACGTAGATGTTATATAAGATCTTACATAGCATAGATGGTACATAAGAAGGGTCCCACTGAAAATATTTTTAAACTAATGCATAGCTTCCTAAATTCAACCACATCTCTGTAAAATTCCAGTGCTCTCGTTAGCAATTATGACTAACAAAATTAAATCGGGGTCACAGTTAATGGACATTTTTGGCTACACAATGAACTTGTCATTGTATATTTACAGGCAAAGCATATGTACCGATCCTTCTTGAACCACTGCAGTCAAGGCCAAATGTGGGGGAAAAAGAGAAGATCAGAATACATTCAAATGGTGCCAACATTTTCACAACAAACTAAAATTCTTTCATTTTGATACAAAAGAGTATTGTGTCCACCTCTCCAGCCAAAAGCAGCTTTGTAGCTGTTTGGATTGGAATTGTGTTGGATCACAGATGGCTCATAAGCTTGGAGATGGAGTGACACTAGCTTTAACATCAGAGCCGATCATAGTGTCTGTATAGTCCTGGTAAACACTTCCCCGTTTGAGTTAACCTTCTCTTATCTTAGCCGCTAGGGCAGAGTTTTCTTGTCGAATAGCCTTGTAGTCTTCCAGAATCTTCTCCAGGTTGCTAACAGTCTTTTTACCATTTTCAGTCTCAATCTACAGAAAGGAGGGACAAAAGACTGAGCACTGGAAATACAATTATTATATAATATATATATATATATATATATATATATATATATATATATATATATATATATATATATATATACATACACACACACACACACACACACACACCATTCATACAATATTTTGACTGCATACTGAGATGAATGATACCAATGAGTGCAAAGCAAATATTTTGTTTATATCACTCTACACTCCATAATGACAAAGCAAAAACAGATTTGTGATAACAGTGCAAGACACATGAAAGCCTGCTTAGAATTTTATTTTTTGGCAAATTCCAATCAGGCTTTCATGGTTCTTATATCGAGGGCAGGCTTCTGTCTGGCCACTCTGCCATAAAGCTCAGATCAGAGTGTTGCCGTGATGGGTGACCTTCTGCAAGTTTCATCCATCTCCATAAATGATCTCTGGAGCCCAACAAGAGTGACCATTACGTTTATGGTCACATCTCTTACCAAGGCCCTTCTCAGCTTATTGCTCAGTTTGACCAGGTGGCCAGCTCTAGGAAGAGTCGTGGTTGTTTCAAACGTTTTCCATTTAAGAATTATGGAGGCCACTGTGCTCTTGGAAACCTTAAGTGCAGTAGATTTTGTTTTGTAGCCTTTCCCAGTTCTGTGCCTGGACATAATCCTGTCTCTGAGCTCTGCAGGCAGTTCATTGACCTCATGGTTTGCTTTTTTCTCTGATATGCATTTTCAAATATTAGACAAGTGTGTGCCTTTCCAAATCATGTCCAATCAATTGAATTTGCCACAGGTGGATTCAATCAGAGTGCAGAAACATCTCAGAGATGATCCAGAGAAACGGGATGGACCTGAGCTAAATTTAAAATGTCATAGCAAAGGGTCTGATTTATAATATCAATGTAATATTTTTTTCTTTTTTAACACATTTGCAAAGTTATTTCAAATCTGGTTTTTGAGTTGTCATTATGGGGTATGAGGTATAGATGTGGATGTTAGTTGAAAAAAATTAAGCATTTTAGCATAAGGCCCCAACATAACAAAAGGTTAAAAAAATGAAGGGGTCTGAATACATTCTGAATTGTACTGTTTATCTAACATTTTATTTCTAGTGAATCAAACGACTAAAGTCCAGTTGCAGATTCAGCAAAGTATTTCCGCAAATCAAAATAAGCACTTGAATAATGCTGCAGCAGAATCGATCAGTGTATAAAAAAAACTGGCTGTAGTTCAGTGACTCCTCAGTGGTGATCCTCTGTTGTGGCCAATTGTGCATTTATGTAAATTATTTACTGGCAAACAGTTGGAAATCAACTCTGGTCTTCTTAGTGGACAACATTGCTTACTCAAAAGAAAAAAAATTAAACAACAAAACCTTTAACGAAGACTGGACAATGAAGTATGCATTTATTCTCTGCTTCAGATACAAAACAGAGGTCTCATCTGCTATTGCATTATTCAAAATTTTTAACATGGAAAAACAGTATGAAAAACACAAAATATTATTGTGTCTGTTTTTATAGACATACATTTGCAGCCATTTTATAGCCATGAACTAATCACTAACAGCATCAAAAGGAAACGATTGTCACTATTCAGTCATGTTAGCTGCTTATCCAGACTTTATAGGCATGGGATTTTATTGAGCTGGACCTTAACAAATTTGAGATGAATGTTCCTGGTGTAGAGGATACTGCACTATTGAGCATAATCGCTTTACTTAATCACACAAAAAATGGTCAGAAAAAGAATTCCTAATGGTTCTAATGTAGACGGATTAAAAGATGTGATTGGACAATTAATGCAACACACTATTTGTAAAATGTAAAGTTCACACACCTGTTCCTCCAGATCTCTGATCTCTCTCATAATGCTGCCTGTGTCCTCAATGGTCTGAATAAGCTGGGTGCAGTTCTGAGAGGAACAAAATGAATCAAAGAAAAAGTAAGAAAATCACAGAAAACTACACTTAAGATCTTTGTGTATTCACACTGTAATTACCAGACAAAAGTTGAGCAACTGTTCCTTATTTCCTGTTTCAACACACTGACATGCAGTACCATGCTTACAGTATTTATATACACTCGCTGGCCACTTGATTCATATTCACGTCAAATATCAGAATGGGGCAAAATGTGATCTTAGTGACTTTGATCGTGATATGGTTGTTAGTGCCAGACGTTTAGTAATAGTTTGAGTATTTCAGAAACTGCTAATCTCCTGGGATTTTTATGTGCAACAGTCTTTAGTGTTTACAAAAAAACTAAAAAAAAAAAAACATTCGGTGAGTGGCAGTTCTGCAGGTTGAAATGCCTTGTTGATGACTGAGGGTAGTGGAGAACGGCTAAACAGGTTTTGCGCTGATAGGAAGGCCACAGTGACTCAAATAACCACTCTTTACTACCCGGGTGAGCAGAAAAGCATCTGAGAATGCACAACACATTGAAACTTTAGGCGGAATTGCTACAACAGAAACTGAAGAAAAATCAAGGTCTAAACTTGTTAGCCAAAAGCAGGATTCTTATGCTACAGTAGACATAATAAGTTCACTGAAGATGGACAACTGAAGATTGGAAACGATGTCTTCTTTTTCCAGTCTTCAACTCTGCACTGCCACATGATTGGCTGATTAGAGAATTCCATGAATGACCAGGCATACAGATGTTCCTAATAAACTGACCACTGAGTGTATATATATATATATATATATATATATATATATATATATATATATATATATATATATTTTTTTTTTTTTTTTTTTTTTTTAAAAATGTTTTTTGTTTTTTTTTTTTTTTTGTGTGTTTAGAGGTTTTCAATGTGCCTTTACCTCATGTAAGGCAGCCAGGTATTTATAAGATTTACGAACAGATTCATCTTTCTTGGCATCCTGAAATATTAAAACAGAAACACTAATTAAATAAGCTTCCCCCTCTACCTGAACTGTTTCAGTTACTCAGTTGCTTAGGACTAACCTTAAAAACCAGTTCATCTGTTACAGCAAATGTTCTGTCGAGCTTTCCTGTAAGTCCGTTAATCTCTTTCTGCAGATCTTTAGTGTCCGACAAAATCTGCCGTTCACAAGAAAAAGTTGTAACCACAATTCAAACTCCAGCAATTCGAATATATTGATAAACCATAGAGAGAAATTAAAGCTATCAAAAATAATTAAAACAGCATTATACAGGAACTGAATAATTAATAAATAAAGACCTTTGTGATTTCCTCCTTCTGTTTCTTAATGTTGCCGACAATTTCTAGGATCCTCATAGTGTAGGCTGAGCGGGAGACATCTTTAGGCAAAGTCTCGTACTCTGTGATCTGCATTAATAGCACAAGGAAAGGAATGTAGGACACATGTTAAATCAGGAAAACAAATTACTGAATATGCACACAAAAACAAGAAGTTTTTCTTTAAAATACAATTTAAAAAAAGGTTTCTTTCCTACCAGCTGTTTATATAGGCTCTCCTTCTTTTTGGCCTCTTCAGCAGACTGCCGGATTTTATCATGAAGGTCTTTGATTTCAGATAACTTTCTGGAGGACTCCATCTAATTACAGATTTGAATAATAGTATTTGTTCCACACACATCTCATCCATAAATGCACAGGTGTCTGAATACCCAGGACATTGTTTGAGGTGCAAGAACACTGAAACTACTATTAGTGTATTGTCATGCTCCACGTCTAGAGAAAATCAGACAGAAAATCTGAAAAAGAAAAGCTGTGTCTGGCATTATTCTGATGGATGGAGCAGCAGTGTTGAGGTGTGAAAGTTAAAGGTGCATCGGAACTGAAAAAAAAAATCTCTGGTGGTTTTTACTCTCAGGGAGGCGGGAGCATGTATCAGATATGAAGCTTGTAGTTGTGGGACGGGATAATATATTTCCAATAATCTTCATCAGAAAATCTGTGGCAGCTTATAACTTTTGGTAAATTTGAGCCAGAGTATGCGCTGCTGTTGAGGGCTACATGCTGAAATATTGAGCTAGCACCACCAAGTAAAGCTGTCATTCAGTAAAGCTTTTTCCAGGGAATTAATATTTGTGTTCAATATTTCTGTAAATTAAGCAGTTTTTTCATGAAGGGTGTGGCCAAAAATGCTAGCTTTGGTTGCGGCTTTTTTCAAAATTTGTGATGCAACTTGTAAATGTGACATTTTAGCTGTATTCATGTTCGACGCACATGAATTGAAGAGGGCTTTGGCTGAATGTGCATTGTGATGATGTCACACCACGTGTCTTGGCCCAAATCTGCAGAAAATCTGCTGTAATTTTGAGTTAGCTTCATTTTCAGTCCCGCCAGGATTTTGTGATTTTGCAATCGCAGAAATGAATGCAAAATCAAGCAAACGCCGCAATTTTCAAAAGACTATTTTTCACAAATGACACTGCAAATGGGGGGTGTTTCTAGGTGCAGCAAACTCAAGCATCTTTGGCTGCAACAATCCCCCAGCATATATCTAGAAAAATGACCGGTCTTAACTAATAACATAAGAATTTCAGTAATATGTTCTTTATGCTAAAAGGACAGAACAATGAGTATATATATATATATATATGTATATATATATATATATATATATATAATTTTTTTTATGAGAAATAAAGTGGCTCACCTCTCGATTACTGCAGAGTTCTTTGAGTCGGCGGTGTTCATCAATAAGTGGTGTTCTGTGTTTCTCCCACTGAGAGGCCAAATGAACCACTCGCTTAGAGCTTGCCTCCACCAGGCTCTGAAACACACACATTGAGAATGCAGGACATTTCCACTAAGTTTAAGGTTAAAGACCATGGTTTATGAGGACGGCTCTCATACCTGTAATTTGATCAGGTTGTTCTCAGCATCTGGTAGGAGGTCGATGGTCTGTTTTTTAACCCTGATGGTGCTTTCCTTCTCCGAATTACGTACCTCTCTCTGTTTCAGCTCATCTGACACCTATCAAACCAAATTCATATAAACATGTAATTTTCAGGTATTACTTCCAAACATCACATTTTTGAAAATCAAATGCACAGTTTTCAGGGTTTATTCTCTTATTAGAAAACTATATTCAAAAGTCTGTAATATTTAGCTAATATTACATACCACTTTCACCTTGAATTATTTTTTCATCCAAAAAAACAAACACTGACATATTTTATTAAGGCAGTTATTTGTAATGTGTTTAAAAGTGATACTGAGCTTGCTAATATTTGCAAGAATCAAACGGGGGGTTTGGGTGACCCCCAGAGCATTCACACATGAATTCTGACATGGAAAGTGCAGCGGAAGCTATTCAGAACACACAGCAGTCATTACCTGGTGAATGGACACTGTGAGCTGCCTTATGTCTCCGCCCACCTCCTCCATTTGGACAGAAAGCTGCTGTAATTGCTGCTGGATTGCAGAGAGTTCTGCCTCCTGCTGAGCCTTTAGGTCCTCCTCTGATTGGTGGGAGCTGGGAAGTGCACTTGCTGCTGCTGCCATCTGCTGAGCAGATTTCTCAGGTTCCTGCAAAATAAAGACTCCTGGTGTCTGGTTTCGTATAGCCGCTAGGGGGTGAAAGGCATCATAACAGGATAAAGAAACGGTATATCATTTACTTTATGTTATACTGATAGTTATGTCACTTACAATGCAAATTTCTTAATCTCACAGAAAATGTATTTCTATACATCATACTGTATTTATAATGTTTTGATACATTAAGACATAACATGCCACTAATTTAAGGCAACAAATTAGCAGTTCCCCAACCAGAAAAAAACAACCCTGGCATTGTTGGATTGTTCTGAGTCTCATTTGCTTTGAATTTAACTCAATCAATAAAACATCAGTGGATTTTCTACAGTTTTACTCACACTTTCCTAAATGTTCTTGCTGAAAAAAAAATAACAGAAACCCTCAGAGAATGTGTAATGGTTACAATGGGAATTGTTTAGGTTTTTAATGGGAACTGTAATGGTCTCTGTGTGTCTCAACTGGTAATTTGTTTCCCTAAATTAGTGGCATTTTATGTCATGTATACCATTAAGTGCCAATAATGGTTACAGTTTTAATGGTTAGCTGATGGCTTATAATGGTATTTGTAGTGGAAACTATTGGAATTTCTGTGATGAGTCCTATTGTGTTTTTAAAAGCAGGATTACTTAGCGGTTAAAAGCATTAGCTTGTCACATGTCCACCCCATAATTGATTATGCGGAGATAAATTACAACTTCTCACAAAATTGACCCAAATTTATTTAGTGATGTAAATCTGGATGGAAAATAAATAAATAAATAAATAAAAATATATACAGCTCCTCTCCACAAGAAATAAGCACTGGGTTTGAGGTTACCTTTGCTAGTCCTAAGTGTCTAAAGAGAGAGTTAATTAAGATGCCTTAATAAATAAAAAATCCAGAAAGACACATGTCAAAAATGTTATACATTGATTTGCATTTTAATGAGGGAAATATGTATTTGACCCCTCTGCAAAACATGACTTAGTACTTGGTAATGACTTAGTAATTACTTTTAATTGTCAATGCCCTGGCTGAGGGAAGGAGGTTCTCTCCCAAGATTTGACGGTACATGGCCCCGTCCATCGTCCCTTTGATGCGGTGAAGTGTCCTGTCCCCTTAGCAGAAAAACACCCCCAAAGCATAATGTTTCCACCTCCATGTTTGACGGTGGGGATGGTGTTCTTGGGGTCATAGGCAGCATTCCTCCTCCTCCAAACACAGCGAGTTGAATTGATGCCAAAGAGCTCCATTTTGGTCTCATCTGACCACAACACTTTCACCCAGTTGTCCTTTGGTAGTCAGATGAGACCAAAATCTTGGGTGAGAACCTCCTTCCCTCAGCCAGGGCATTGAAAATGAAAAGTAATTACTAAGTCATTACCAAGTACTAAGTCATGTTTTGCAGAGGGGTCAAATACATATTTCACTCATTAAAATGCGAATCAATTTATAACATTTTTGACATGCGTTTTTCTGGATTTTTCTTGTTGTTATTCTGTCTCTCACTGTTCAAATAAACCTACCATTAAAATTATAGACTGATCATTTCTTTGTTAGTGGGCAAACATACAAAATCAGCAGGGGATCAAATACTTTTTTCCCCCTCACTGTATGTATGTAATATATATGTGTGTGTGTGTTTTGGTTTCTAATATCACACAACACTAACAGCTAGCTGTAAAAGTTTATTCCCAAACAAATGTAGCTAGCTTACATTATTTACATTACATATTTTCAATAATTAAAAGATACAGAATATGGCCAAAGCAAGCTAGATAGAAAAAATATCCTCAGCTGTCTAGTTTGCCTTACAAGTAAGCCAGCTGGGTTTATGTATGTATTCGCTTATTCCTTTAACAAGCTTGGAGAGAGAAGTTTATGCACAGCTACTGTATACAAAAAAATCTGTCTCGATCCAAAATCAGCGGTCTGTACTTTGGGGACACTTTTTTTGTCTAAAAAGGCTAAGGGAATTTACTTGGAAAAGCTAGTAGCTTTCTGGGAAAGCTTTTTGTTTAATCAAGCCGACATATACAGTGCCCTCCACTAATATTAGCACCATTGGTAAATATGAGCAAAAAAGGCAGTGAAAATTTGTTTTTAGTATTTAATCTTTTGAACTTTGTTCAAATAATTACAAAAATACTCTTCTTTCGTGGATATTAAACACTTGCAAACACAACACGGGTTTTATATATATATATATATATATATATATATATATATATATATATATATATATATATATATATATAACACCTTTGTTAAATATAGGTGTGAAACAATTATTGGCACCCCTATAAAATTAATATGAGAAAATACATTTGAAGTATATTCCCACTGATATTTTACATTTTGTTAGTACACCTGGGTGACTCGGAACAGGTAATTGCTCCACCATGGCTTAATGTTTCATAGGGGTATAAATATGAAAAACACATAGGCCAAATTCCCATAGTCATTCATAAATAAGACCAAAGAATATAGCTGTGATTAAGCTTCACAAAATGGGAAGTACCTATAAGAAAATAGCAAAAGCATTTAAAATGCCCATTTCCACCATCAGGGAAATAATTAAGAAGTTCCAGTCAACTGGCAATATTATGAATCAACCTGGAATTGGATGTGTGCCTATATTGTCTCAATGCACTGTGAAGAGGATGGTTCGAGTGGCCAAAAAATCTCCAAGGATTACTGCTGGAGAACTGAAGTTATTAACTGATGTCAGTTGCATCTTGGGGTCAAAAAATCCAGAAACTACAATCCAAAGTCACTAGAAAAACTACAATCCAAAGTCACCTACATCACCACAAGTTGTTTGGAAGGGTTTCAGGTACTCATGTTTCAGAAAGTAGAAGCCTGTACTCTCATCCAAAAACAAACTCAATCATCTTCAGTTTGCCAGACACTACTGGAACTTCAATTGGGATTGGTTTTTATGGTCAGAAGAAACCAAAATAGAGCTTTTTGCAATAAACACCAGTGGTGGTTTTGGCGCACACAGAGAGGTAGCCATATGGAAAAGTACCTCATGCCATGATTAAATATGGTGTTGGCTCTTTAATGTTTTGGGGCTGTTTTTCTGCCAGTGGACCACGACATTTTGTAAGGACATGGCATCATGGACTCTATCAAATATCAGCAGATATTAAATGAAAAACTTGACTGCCTCTGCCAGAAAGCTTCAAATGGGCCGTGGTTGGATCTTCCAGCAGGACAATGATCCAAAACATACATCAAAATCAACACAAAAATGGTTTACTGACCACAAAATCAAGGTTCTGTCATGGCCATTCCAGTCACCTGACTTGAAACCCATAAAAAACCTTTCGGGTGAACTGAAGAGGAGAGTCCACCAGCATGAAGCTCAAAATTTTAAGGATCTGGAGAGATTCTGTATGGAAGAATGGTCTCAGATCCCTTGCCATGTATTCTCCAACCTCATCCGGCATTATAGGAGAAGACTCAGAGCTGTTATCTTGACAAAGGGAGGTAGCACAAAGTATTGACTAAAAAGGTGCCAATAATTAAATTAATTTAAATAAATATAAATAATTTTTTTTTTAAAACTGTGTTTTGTTTGCAATTATTTGATATCCATGAGAGCAGAGTACTTTTGTGAATTTTTTGTACACAAGAATTTTAAACAATCGTCTTTATTCACAGCCTTCTTTGCTCATATTTACCTAAGGTAACAATATTAGTGGACCTACACACACTGTACCTGTGTGAAGGTGAATTTCTCAGAGTGGGTGAAGCGTGTGCCTTTGGTCAAGACATCTCCTCCTGCTGTAGACCCAGCGAAGGAGTTTAACAGCTCAGAAAGGTCAGAGGTTGAACGTGTGGCGTTGTGTGTGTCGAGCCGAGGCTGGGCAGCCGCCCTCAGCTGCTCCTCTATTCGCTTCTGCAGACGCATTCTTTTCCTCGAGCGATAGTCCTGTAGAAATGAGAACGAGAGAAATGCATTTTGTCTGTCCGTCATGTTAATTCCATATAAAATGAATATGTTCTCAGATAATAACCAACTTTACATGAGATGATCCTATCTCACTCTGCCTAATTTACACTGATGGAATTCAGAAGAAGCACAGAATTCTCACAAATATCAGCTAGGATTAGCACGTGTTGACTTTTTCAGGTACAGGAATAGCTGTTTGTAGGCTGAAAAGAGGGTGAATATCGACATGAAGTGTGAAATGTCAACAGACAGATGGCTTAGCAGACAGGCCTGAATGCTGAATGTCACATTAATGTGAGGGAAACAGCACTGTGGCACCTCTTAAACATGTTTATCTCTGTTTTTAGCACTGAGCCTTAACGGGGGAGGCAGAACAAACTTAGCACTATTCCCAGAAATGAACGCCTATTTTGAGCTGCTCAGAACAAGTACATAAGAATTATAATTATATAGATCCTTTCACATAAAGGAGTGACTCAAACTAATTCTTGAGAGAAAGTTCATATATATCCACAAGTATAAAATCATTTCATAAAACTATAAATTTTTTCTTAACACTATATACAAATTAAAATCTGTTCACATGCGTCAATCCTTATGAAAATTAAAGTAAGATTTTAAGGTGGGATTAGTGTTTTAATCTTTTTTTTATGTCTTCATCTGTATGAAAATCAAACCAATTCCATCATAACATTTATTCATTTGAATTAGTAAACTTGTTTACTAACATGATTTTTTTTCTCTATTCACATCAACTATAAATATATAAAGAGCAAATGTAATTTGAGGCAATCTTTCTGCAACAATGATTGGTTGTAATATGCATAAACACAGGCATGGATTTGTTTGGATGTTGTAAAAGGTTAATTTAAAAAGTACTTGAATTATCAAGTAAAAATTATATTTGATATAAATTTTCATTACATGTAGATAAAGTACAAATCCTTTAAACTAAAACACGAGTAATGTATATTCATAAAATCCATTTCATAAGAAACTGTGAAATGTTCCTCTGACATCCCTGACTTGGCGTACAGCTCTGTTATGTGCCGGTGTCTATAGTGATTTATGAATGCACCTCAGGAGTGAGTCTGGAGAGAAGGCCTTGGCTGTTCCACTCGTTCTCCCACTCCTGTGCTGCGCTGAGTTCTGAAACATGGTTCTCCAACAGCGAGGCAGGCACTGAGGCGGCTTGGGAAGGCTGAGATGTTACAGGCAGCAAATACTCCCTCCAATACTCTTTCACTTCTGAGAGAAAATTATAGAAGCATTAGAGCAGATGTATTCAACTACAATTTGTAAAGGACCAGTTGCATCTAATTCTTTGTTTACAAAAGGTCTGGATACTAAAATTTCTGAATGGTGACAACAGTTATCTTTTATGTTGAACCATTAATGATTAGTTTATGGCTGTAAATATCAAATTAAACTACTTTTTTAATTATTTGCTATGCATAGTCTTTTGTGCAGAAAACTACTTAAATTGGTGAAATTGCAGATGCAGGAAACAGTGATGTTTGTTGGTAAATCAGACCTTTTAGCTGTGGAGGAGAAGGCTTTGGCTGAATGCACATTGTGATGACATTACATGGTGCCACTTGGCCCAAAACTGGAGAAAATCTTCAGTTATTTTGAAAAAATTGCAAGATCCTCCTAATATTGCGGTGTTTGCTTGATTTTGCGTTAAATTCTGCGATCACTAAGTTGTGAATGGACTGATTATATGCCCAAAAATTTGTGGAAAACTGACCATCACACCCATATGCACTTTTTGAAAATCTCATTCCAGATTTAGTCCCCTTTGCTCTTCTGGGAAGGCTTTCCACTAGATCTTCTACAGTAGCCACGTTCATGTTTACAAATCTAGAGTCAGTTAGATACACAAGCACAGCCAGTTCTTTTTTCATACAGTACTGTGAAAAAGTATTTTTCCTCATTGCTTCTATTTTTATCGTATATCTTGCGCTATATAGTTTTCGATCTTCAAACGAAAAACAACATAAAATGAAAGCAGCCTGAACAAACACAATAGTTTTTTATTTATTTATTGAAGTAAAACAATGTTATCCAACACCTACCACCAATGTGGCAAACTAATTGCCCCCTTAAACTTAAAATCCGGTTATACCACCTTCAGTAGCAATAACTGCAATCAAACACTTCTAATAACTGGAGATCAGTCTTTCACTTACTTCTAGGACTAAGAGGCTGTTCACACTGGGACGTTTTTTGCAGCGCGTTAAACGGTCCATTTTTCAACGCCTTTTTTTGTGTTCACACACAGGGATTAAACGGGGTAAAGCGCTGAATGAAATTGCAAATTCACTCCCTGACAGTAGATGATGCTAATTGAAAGCAGAAATACCCCGGTACACAGGGCAGCGCTGCACAGCTTTCCGTTTCTGACACCTGCTTATCACTGAGAAGAAGAAGAGAGCCAGTATTTACATCTTTAAGTCGCTCACACGGTTTTGCAAACTCGCTAAGGCACGTATGCACTTTTGTGACATATAAGGTATTTGGTGATTTGGCCACTGCAACAAATACTTCTTTAAAGCTAAATCCTTAAAGTTCTCATTTTAAACAATATACTCTTTTTAAATAAGTAATGATTTTAATTAATTCAAGGTCACAGAAATAGCATTCACATACTTATGTGAAGACCCAGACTGTTTTTTTGGGGAGGAGATGGGTATAAGGCCCAAAAAATGTTATGTTCCTGCAAACTGATGAAGTGTTGAAAATGAATAGACTTTTTTTGTTGGAGGAATTTTGGAAGGTCAGTCACTTCTGGGAAGGTTCACTACTCACTACTCTGCTGCTCTGTTTTTCCATCTGGAGATAATGGCTCTCGGCTGTGGATCTTTGGAGTCATAGAACCTTTGAAATAGCTTTGTAACCCTTCCCAGACTGATGTATTTCAATCACCTTTTTCCTCATCATTTCTGGAATTTCATTCAACTTCGGCATAGTGTGTTACTGGGTAAGACCTTTTAACCAACTTCATGCTTTTGAAAAAGTTCTATTTGAGTGTTGATTTGATTGAAGTAATCAGGTCTGGGTGCGTCTAGTCCAGCTGAACCCCGTTCTGAATGCAGTTTCATAGAATTAGTAACTACGGGGGCAAATACATTTTCAAACAGGCCTAGTTGCTATTGGATAACAGTTTTGCTTCAATAAATAAAATGACCATTAAAAAACTGTATTTTGTATTTACTCAGGTTGTCTTTGTTTTATCTTAGATTTTGTTTTCATTTCTGAAGCAGCTTAGTATGATATACACAAAAAAGAAGAAATCAGCAAATACTTTTTCACAGCACTGTACGTTTAGCTACAGTAATCTTTTCAATATTTTGTTCTGTATGCTGAAATATTTAGCTTAGTTTCTCATCCAGACTTTTAGATTATTGCCTTTTCAGTTAAAGTTGTCTACAACAATATGAGCACATAAAAAAGCAGATGAATTTACCTTTAGACTGTTTCTTGGCAGGACCTTTCAGGGAGTATGGGAGACTCAGTGGCTGGGCACGGAAACTGTGACATGGACCAGGACTCTGAGGACCAATTCCCATGATTATTAATGTTACTTAAGCAACTTGGATAGATATCCATCAACATGGTTAAGACCAATTTTCATTAAAGAGACATGCTTCAAAGAATTGATTTTTGTAAAAAAAATAAAAAAAATAATATATTACTGTACATATAAAATATTTAACCTGTGATATTTAAATGTAAACCACTGCAGCCCATCCTCAGTGGTCATGTCGTACCTGGGTCTTGCGGTGCAGGGGCAATCTGCAGAATGGAGGGAGCCAAGGCAATGCCAGCTGAGCTTTAATCTGGGCTGCTATGGCTTTCTGCAGGAGAGCAGACTTCCCTAAGAGAGAAGCAATGTGTCAATAAACAAAGGGAAACATAAAACAAGCTGGATGTTTCTATTTATTCATTCCAGGAATGCAAGTATTCCTAAAATCAAGACACAGCATGCATTAAATGATCAGGAAAAATCCGGTGACTCCCACCACTGTGCTTGTGATGTGTGGCTTTGAAACTATAGCTATAAATTGTATAGCTTTACAAAACTCTTCTATTTGGGTTTACTGCAAAAAAATAAACCAAACTGAATTCCCTATGAATTGTTGACATAACTCAAACAATAGTATTATTGAACTAAAAACAGCATCAAAAACACAGTTACAAAAAGCTTATTACTTGAATGGAGTTTACTTTGGACATTTTCCAAAAGACAAGCTCACACACAAACACATTTGAGTGCAAAAGTTTGCATAGTCTTAGGAATAATTAAAACAAAGAAATTCAGCATACAGCAGTAAGACCATTAGTAGTAAATAGTCAAAACAGTGGTATATTTAGTCCTCATATGCAGTGTCTGAGACCAAAATCTGTTGTTTCTGCTTTATGTTTGAATTGTTGTCTTTTTGCAAGGTACAGATTTAAATTTTTCATAACATTTTTTGCAGATAAACTGTAAAGAACTATTTTATGGCAAGATGCATAAAGGGCATTAATATGAAACAACTGATTAATAAAAAACAATCTTCATTACATGTATATGTGCAAATGAAATAAATAAAATGAACCCAAACTCACGAGCTGCTTTAGAGCATGAAAGGTTTTCTAAACTTATGGGATTTTCATGAATTACAAATTTATTGGGTCAACACTCCTATGAAATACTTACATAGATTAAATTAATTCTTATCCAGCTTGATAAATGAGGGCCATGATTCAAATATAGTCCTTTAAAAAAAACTTTATTATTATTATTATTTTTTAAATTAAACCACTCTGATAAGATATGCATAGAAGAGAAAGCATCTGATTCTCTGGAACGACGGAGCCGTTTAGCAGAAAAGCAATATTTTCCAATGATCAGCTCTGTCTTCAGATTTGAGCCCTTTTCCAACCATTTTTCATATTGAAATTTGAGAATATAAAGTAGGAGCAAGACCCTTGTTATTCTGTATAGTGGAGGCCTCACAGGCATTTTACAGAACAAATTGCACCACTTCAGAAAACATTCTGAACAAATATTGTATTACTGAAATGATGTGCAACTTCAAGATGCTTAAGCATCTTCTATTGTCTACAGGATATCCTGTACAATGATGCAGTGATTGTTTTGTTTTATACCTGCTGGTTGGTCAGAAACCTCTGCACTCTCTCTGGGCAGCTTCTCCACCAGGAACATGAGTAAAGAGCGGATCTCTGGCTCATTACTGTATAGAAACGTCTGGTAGCCAATTTCTCCTTTATAGCCCAAGTCCTACAAACAAACAGACAAACAGCAGATGTACGATCAATTAATCTGATGCTTTTCATTGATATTTAAGTAACAAAACTATATTTAACAAAATGACTGGAATAAATCTCTCATTAAATATTTTGATAAAATTTAGTGTGAGTCGTCTCTTTCAAGATTTACAACTAAAAATGCTTTATTTTGTGGGTAAATCTGTGCATGAAAATTCATTTTACTTTTTTATTATTTTGAACTTCCTCCACAAGCTATTGTTCAATTACCGCTTACTGTGAGCCAGACAACTTCAAAAGCTGTATCATGAGCATGCTTTCAGACATTTTTAAACTATGGACAAACTGTTTAAACTATTTAAACTGTGTATTTGTAACTTCAGTTAACAAAATAATAACGTTTATTGCTTTGTTTTTTTTAATCTAGGAACCCTATGTATTTGTATTCGCTCTCTATCCGAGGACAGCTAAATGGTACAGTTGACCTGTAGAATAAATTTCACTGACCCTCACCAAAGGTTTATTTTATGTACATAATCCATCTACTCAAACATTATGCCTTTTAATTAAATGTGTGTAATTAATAAGAATGTTTTGGCTACTTACTGGCATTATAGAACTTTTTATTTGCAAACTTTCCACTAACATTCAACTGGCCAGTCAAAAAGCTAATAACTACAAGACGACAATAGTAAATATAACTTTATTAAAAGTAAATTGTGATTTCCTTCAATATAACTGAATTACAAATGTATGACTCAAGCCACCTGTCTATGCTTCAAGAACCATGGTTCTAAGCTATCCTGTCCTAGCTCAGACACCTCTTGAAGTCATGGTCCAAAAGGGCCTAGTGATCCAATGACATGTGGAATAGACATATTTAATCAAAAATACAATATATAGCCAAATGTATGTGGACACCTGACCCTCATACATATATGTAATTTTCGAACACCCTATTCCAGATTTAGCATCCCACTGCTGATATAAATAAGCTCCCCTCTTCTGGGAAGGCTTTCCACTAAATTTTGGAGCGTGGCTGTAGGGATTTGCCCATTCAGCCACAAGGGCATTAGTGAAGTCGGGCACTGATGTTCCAGTTCATCCTAAAGGTGTTCAGTGAGGTTGAGGTCAGGGCTCTAGGCAGGTCACTCGAGTTCTCCCACATCAACCTCGGCAAACCTTGTCTTCACTGTCATGCTAGAACATGTCCGAGTCTCTTAGTTCCAGTGAACGGAAATTGTCATGCTAAAACATAAGGATGTGATGGTCAGGTGTCCACAAACCTTTGGCCATACAGTGTATGTTAACCAAAAATAATGCATAGGAGACATGTCCTGGTCAATCTCAGATGATCTAGTCTAGTGAATTTGTGGGAGTTCTGATGAATCATATAATACTGCAATATAGTATTTTTGCCCATGTCATGTGGTCCTAGCTGTAATCTAGACACAAAGTTTTTAATCGCTCACCTGGCAGGCTTGGGCCAGGCTCATGCCCACCCTGAAGCGGGCAGACATACCAGGCGGCAGCATGGGAGAGAGTCCACTGCCCACACCAGGGTCAATCACACGCAAGCATCGCACCACCGCCTGCACTATGAGCTCACTGGAGAACTGCTTAACACTCTGCACATCTTCATCTATATCACTGCAGGACAGAGGCGAGAGATGTGTGGTTTAACAGGAAACATTAAGGCATTTAGAAAGAGAGAGATATTGAATTTAAAGTACAACCCCAATTCTAAAAACGTTGGGACGCTGCGTAAAATGTAAATAAAAACAGAATGCAGTGATTTGCACATCTCATAAACCCATATGTTATTCACAATAGAACATAGAAAAGATATCAAATGTTTAAACTGAGGAAATGTACCATTTTAAGGAAAAAATTTGGTAATTTAAAATTTTATGGCAGTAACACATCTCAAAAAAGTTGGGACGGGGCAACGAAAGGCTGGAAAAGTTAGTTACTACAAAGAAACAGCTGGAGGAACATTTCGCAACTAATGCCCCCCATACCATCAGAGATGTAGGCTTTTGAACTGAACACTGATAAAAAGCCGAATGGTCCCTCTCCTCTTTAGTTTAGAGGACACGGAACCCATGGTTTCCAAAAAGAATTTTAAATTTTGATTCGTCTAACCACAGAACTTTCCCACTTTGCCTCAGTCCTCATTTTAAATGAGCTTTGACCCAGAGAAGATTGCAGTATTTCTGGAACATTTTCACATATGGCTTCTTCTTTGCATGATATGAGATTTAACCAGCATATGTGGATGGCATGGCGAACTGTGTTTACAGACAATGAGTTCTGGAGGTGTTTCTGAGCCCATGCAGTGATTTCCATTACAGAATCAGGCCTGTTTTTAATACTGCGAGGGCCTGAAGATCACGGGCATGCAATATTGATTTTCACCCTTGTGCACAGAGATTTCTCCAGATTCTCTGAATCTTTTAATGATATTATGTACTGTAGATGATGAGATAGCCATAGTTTTTTGCTATTTTATGTTTAGGAACATCATTCTGAAATTGTTCCACAAATTGTAGACGCAGTTTTTTGAAGATCGGTGAACCTCTGTCCATCTTTACTTCTGAGAGACTCTGCCTCTCTAAGATACTCTTTTTATACCCAATCATGTTACTGACCTGTTTCCAATCAACCAACAGCAGTTTCTTTTTACTAACACTTACTTTTCCAACCTTTTATTGACCCGTCCCAACTTTTCTGAGACGTGTTGTGGCCATCAAATTCAAAATTACCCTAAAAAAATGGTACATTTCGTCAGTTTAAACATTTTGATATCTTTTCCATCTTCCACTGTGAATAACATACAGGGTTTTGCGAATCATCGCATTCTATTTTTAATGGCATTTTACACAGCGTCCCAACTCTTTTGGAATTGGGGTTGCAGAAGGATGCAAGGAGGAAGGCACTGCACACTCATGCACACAGACACGGAAGCAGACTGACAGTTATTTCGATTACCCAATCATTTCAAGCATATTCCACCCAAAAAAGGAGAGAAAACTGCTTTCGTCTTCTACAAAGAAATCTGAAGCAATACTGTCTGACTCACAAGACAAGTGATACAATCTACTGAGATACTAACGCAAGGAAGTTACAAACAGCACTTCCTTACTGCGCACTGAACATGAAGATGTATCTCATTTTCAAAATAAGTAGAAGATTTAACGTGTGACTGAACCTAAAGCTTCTGTAGCTGCAGGTCAGTGATCTAAGAGCAGGTTGGAAAATAAACCACAGTTCACATCTTCAAAACTTACGTGCCAGCCTGTCTTAGAGAGTGGATCAAAATCCTGTCAACTTCTTCCATTACTGAAAGATATTAGAATAAAGCTGCAAAATCTTCTAACAGTACCAGAGCCGCCACCACGTTCAACCAAATGACTATCATAAGGCTGTGTGGACTCGCTCAGAGCTAACCGACATTAGCATCGCCTCATTGTACGGTAGCAGCACGGCTGCTAACTAGGGTAAATAATTCGTCCTAGCAACCCACAAACACTGCATTCCCATCGTTAGATTGGAAAATATTCATTCCTGTGATGTTTAATGCTCTGCTCAATACTCTCGAAGAAAGTGGCACTGAAAAAAATACAAGGTTTTTGCGTTCAAGTGTAATTTTTTTTTTTTTTTTTGCCAGAAGTGAAGAGGAAGTCATATGAAAGGAGTGCCCGCCGGCGTGCACTATGGGATATGAAGTTTTGTCGGACCAGAAATAATTTGGCCTTTATTTATAAAACTATGGCATCAAAACACGCTTTCCCACAAGGCCTCGGTGTTCAAATCTCATGACTCAAATGACGCTGGAGCACGTGCGCGCTGGTTTATTTATTTATTTATTTGAAAAATTTCATCCATCCATCCATCTTCTACCGCTTACTCCTTTTCAATTTAAATAGCCCAAACCATGTCCAATTCAAAACAAATAACATATTAACATTTAGGATAAGGGAAATAAAATAGATAGTAAATTAAATACGCTACCCTGCTGGGAAAAAAATCACCCCAAACAATAGAAACCCTCATAAAAGTTGTAATCGTTTTACTGGTTATAATGGGAATTGTATTGGTTTTAATGGAAACTCTAATGGGTTTTAACTGGTCATTTGTGACCTTCTATTGGTGGCATGTTTTGTTTAGAGGACACTAATAAGGGTAAATAATGGTATTGGTTTTAATGGTTAGCTGATGGTTTGTAATGGTATTTGTAGTGGAAACCATTGGAATTTCTATTATGATGTCCAGCAGGGTGGGGACTAAAATAAAATGACATCAATGAAAGTAAAGCTAACTCTGTGCCACAACGTAATTTGTTAGGCTATTACTATAGGTTTATAAACATGCTTTTCATATTAGTGCATATATATTTGAGGTGTTGTCTGATTTATGGTGCTAATTCCCCTGGGGGGGGGGTTGGGGGGGGCATTTCCTTCTATCCAAATATTGCTGAAATCAGATAGATATAATTATTTATTGATCATCTAGTCCCATAAAGGAAATTTTATTAGATAGTACCTAGTTTCACCTAGTGAAAATGATGTCATCTTGCTTATGTATTGTCTTTGCTTGATGTGTTAACAAACTTAACATCTAGTCTATAATTTACAAATTTTGAAAGTCTAAAACAAATTTCACATGACACTTCATTTCCTTTTTTAAATGAAAGCATTTTCTGTGTTCTCTTACCAATCATCTTCAACCGAACCAGCAGAAAAAATACTGCTTACATTTGACATTAATTTATATTAGGTTAGAATTTTCTCCCCACATTCCATATTACAGTATACTGACTCTACACATCACACACCTTAAAACAGATTAAAGTATTAATCCTTTGGTCTAAATGAAACTAAACCACACTTGAAAAGTGGCTGACTGCCATGTAATGCTGACATTGGTAATAATGTCGGAATTGAATCCAACATGAATATTGAATAGGGGAAATACTCGACAAGATGTAAATGAGTACAAAGTACCTATTTACTTCAGTTATTTGACTCACACCAAAAATATTTAAAGCTCATGCGCACTTAATGGTAGACTTTTCTGAATTACCTCAGATTTCCAACATGTGGCACAGTCATTTAGCTCCATGGGTGAGGAACAACAAACTGCAACTAATATTCCATTCAGAGATGATCGTCATTCTAGCACTATGTTTTGAAATGTCATCGGAAGTACTTTACATCGCCAGACTGCCTCAATTCTAGAAGTAGGCAAATGTTTGTGTTAAATCATCTGTGGCACAAATGTATAATTCTGTCAATAATGCTTTGTTTTGTTTTTGTGTGTGTGTGTGTGTTTTTTGTCTTTAAAGGGACTTAAATGGATAAAATAAGATCTTAGCAACAGGAAAGAAACTATAATTCTACACCTAAACTCATTGCTATGTAAAATGACAAAATTAAATGACAAAAAACACTGAAAATGATTCAGTTATGGGAGGAATCCACATGAACATACAGTATTTGTATGAGTTCACTCACACATTACATTAACTGCTGAATCACAGCCACCAATTTAAGTAACTATTAAACTAAAGAAACTAATAATGGATGGATCAAACTGAGCATAACTATTTTTCTAACGAAAAATATATATGTTAATATATAATTCATCTTTATTGAAACACAACTCATTTTTAGCATGGTGAGCTTTACATGGACAGCAGTAATCTAATTATTGACCTTACTCTAATTAAGATAATAATGTGATTAAAGTGTTTACATGAGTTGCTTTTAGAATACTCCTGTCATATTCCCGTTTTACATATTCTAGATCATAATTAGATTGACAGCCACCTTTTACGTCACTGCACCACGCCCTCCCTCCCGAATTTCACGTATCAACGTAGTTCGTCTTCGTTATGGTACCGTATACAGTTCTGGGTGTCTTCATTTTATTAATTTTTTTACGAACACTTTAAGTGCACTTAGTTATTTGTCATGCTATACTAAATTGCTTGAAGCCGTGGGCTGCGTCTGAAACCGCGTACTTACCGTCTATATAGTAGCCGAGATACATGTATTTTTCCCCACTACAGGCCTATAGTAGGCAAGTATGCGGTTTGGGACACAGCCGAACTCTCTTGTTCGCCGTAAAACGTAAAACTGCCGTGTGTGATCGCGTCCTGTCACAAAATGCGGTGAAAACTCTCACATGACCTTCATAATGTGATTTAAGGTGTATACATGTCTGTAATACACGTCCATAATGCGACTAAAACAGGAGTACTCCACCTGTCTTAATTCGATTATTGCTTACATCGAGTATGACCTTAATTAGATTAAGGTAATTAAAAATGGCTGTTTACATCGTAGTTTCTTAATCAAAGTATGCTCTTAATCGGCTGGATTGTTTTTGTCCATGTAAACGCACTGACTGTCTTGTTTTAACTTGCTCTAGTGACTTCAGTAGTATGTGTGACATCACATGAAATTTGAGACTGGTTGTGAACAGCCCTGCCTTTCAGCTCTTTTCTTCCTCCACACATGTGCTTTCTCCCCCTGCTCACTTGCTCCCTTCACTGGATCTGTAGTGTCCTCTTTTCTTTTGGCTCTTCTTTTGGTTTCTTCTCAATTAGAGTGATCAAAACCAAACATTTCAACCAAGAAAACTACCCAGGTAATGTGTCTCCACTTCAACATTTGAGAAAACGTCAACTGCAACTTCAAAAGGTAAAAAAAAAGGTGAGAGGCTTTGTTTTTACAACTAATATGCCAGAGTGCATGGGCCATTAAACAAACTGCCGTTCTTGAAAGGAAGGGCTTGGAATTTACATGCACGTATACACCCTTTAAAATTATTATCATCCGCCAGCACACTGTTTTCTGTTGAGCTCTTAACTGTCTAATCTACCCAATATGGTTGCAGTAGTAGAAACTAACAAAACAGCCATAACACCATTCTTTTTCTGCTTGTTAAAAAAAGCAAAGGAATTTATGGAAATTTGTGTGATAGTGATGGACATTTTATATAGTATAACTGAATTCACACAGAGCACTGTGATATTTTGATGTCATGTATTATAAATGCAGGATCAGGGCACAAGATTAAAGCAGTCACATTTCTAAAAAAAAAAAAGAGAGAGAAAGAAAGAAAAAAATTACAGAAACATGGATTTGTATATAAATGCCTGTATAATCTAAATACAGTCCTGTTCAGTTTTGCAAGTTATAAAAATCAAAACAATTGTCTGACAACCTACATGCTGACCTGACCCACTTGCGTTTATATCACCTGGGCCACTAATATTTTTTTTCAGGCAAGAGAGAAGAACACCTAGAACTGTCACACAGTAAGGTTTTTTTTTGTACATTCAGACCATCCTCCATAGGTTTATGTGGCCTAATTTCTCAAATCTTTGTGTCAAAAGCAATAATTTCCTTCCTGCTGTTGTTGCCTCATGCATTTTCACTGCTCTTTTTGAACTATTTTGAATAAGGAACAAACTATTAGTACTACTAGTGAAAAGTTGTCCTAAAAATAATATTTAAAAAAAACCCTGAAAATTGTTGAATCAAAACCTACATTCATTCATACAGATTCTAATACTCCGTATTTCATTTACTGTGGGAGTATATGGATAAATGAAATAACCTCTAGCTAATAAGTGTATATTTCACTGTGAAAAAGTCGTCATAAGGCTTTGGTGTTAGTAACAGACATTTAAATGTGACAGTGTGAACAATTTGATAGAATGAAAGAGTGAATCATAATTTAAATAGTTTGGAGGTGTAACCACAAGCCACAAGCAAAAACACTGTACTGTCACATCTGGTAGCAGCCATGTTCGTAGAGCCCATGTGGGAAAGAACATAAACAGAGCCTAGTGTTGTTCTAGCAAACCAAAACATAGTTGAATTGTGTGTGGTGATTGTGTAATCTGTGTTTTGTAATTTGTCAAGCACTATGTATTGAGAAAATTGTATAGAACACAACATGTATCCTAAAATTGTCGTAGCACACCACTATTATCAGGGGAAATCACTATCAAGTGGAAACCACATGGAATGTGGCTAATTTATTTTGTTGGCTCTCAAGGTATAACGCTCACACTAAAGTTGTGGCCCACACAATTGATTTGCCCCAAGTGGCTTCCTCATTTATACCGAGCGGATGTCCTGGTCATATCCAACCTCTACTGTTGTGTCTAAGGAAGTTCAAGGGATGGAAAAGGAATATGAGGTGCTGATAGACAAGTCTTCATGTAATCAACAATAATGTCTTGAATGCTGTTAGCACACCTCATGCTGCTCAGTCACATGTTTGATCAAAATGAAATGAGGCTTTCTTTGTTATTTTTATCCAGCACAGTACAAGCCGTTCATTTTGGTTTCATGGAAACATATCCAAGTTCTAATTGCAGAGGGCATGCTCATGGTTTATCTGAAGCATATATATGTCTGGGGCCTTGTGATCCAGCCAAGCGAAAAATTTGCAGTATCGCTTGGGTACAGGCATTCACGTACAGGCACGCCCAATACGCCTGATATGAAAAAACTAATAGTGTAGAATTAAATGCATCCGGTTTGCCATTCATTTTTGTTTTAGTGAAGCTTGTGTTTGCATGACTATGGGAGCAGGAGATCGTGAAGAGCACTAGAGAGAAAGAGAAAAAAAAGTCTTTTAAGAATGTTAGTGAAATGGGTGGAGAGCTCAAAGTTGTTTAACTTGAGGAGCAAGTGTGGAGTATTATATCCAAAGTAAGCACCTCCCTTCATGACTTAAAATGCTGCTTAAAATAATGTCTGCTCACGTCAACAGAGCTGAACATAAACATTGTGGTTCTTAGCAACAGTTAAATATGAATACAGAAGTGAACTCATGAAGTAACCAATGTTCTATGGAACATGGTGTGCAGTGTTTATGTATTTATCTCTTGTAATTATCTCTAGTGTTTCACTTCTAGCAGTGTTTCCGCACCCCCTCTTTTCCATCGAGTCTAATGGCCCAGTATGTCTTCAAACCCCTAAATGTTTAAACTGAGTGTTAAGAAGGTTAAGCAAATAACATTGATTTCAGTCAGACATTTGTCGCTGCTCATCGTTGACTGATTTGTGGGTCTACAAGGTCCTATGATATCCAGTGACTTCCAGGTTGTGAAAAGAAAAAGGAGTAAGTTGCCTCAAGGGATCATGGGCCTGGACTGGGTTCTTTTCGCTCTTGATCAGTGAGGCACTGGGAGGAGGGGTGAGAAAACAAGGATAGTCTTGCATCAGAAAAGTTTCTTTCCTTTCTGTTCACTCCTCCTTTCCATTTGCTCCTCCTCTTGGTATACGCAAGAGACATTTTGTGGTTGGCATACATTGAGATTAATGGCAGATATTTCCATGTGATTGTGAGTGTTTTTTGGTTCAAATACAGTTTGAGTTTCAATGGTTCTTTGTTCTGTAAATACAATCCAACTTGCTGAACTAATATATATTCCAGATATTTTGGCAAACTACACAGCACAGTCTGTAGGTAACTTGACAGTAACACAATTTATGTCATTTTTGCTTTTTACCTCAGCTCATTGGATTTTAAATGAGGTTTAACTCAAAATATATAGGTGGCCCATACAGGAAACGCAGCCTTTTTCAAAATCATTCCGGGAGGGCCAAAACGGGGGGCCAAATGCCTGCTTATTTTATTTATTTATTTTTTGTTCAGTTGTTCATTTCTGCTTTGTTTGTATTTTAAGTGTAAGATATTTTTTATAGGCTGTAAATGTTATTTGGATCATGAATCTGTTGCTATTGTCTCTAAACATAAAGCTCAATTACATGCCTATAACTGTATAACATTTATATTCATTTAAGAGATGGGATTAAGACTAATCTGTATCAGTGTGATGAAATGAGGAAAATGTGCTAAAATTAACTCACCACATCTGTGTGGCATATGGCTGCCACTAGCGTCAAAACATCTCACCTTATTTTCCAGCAGGCCAATAGCCTGAAACATCTTATTAACATAACTGTGGTGTATTTCAAGGATAAAAAGTGCAATGTTCTTTATTACTAGCCAAGTTAGAAACGAAATAGACAAGTCAAACGAAACCAACAAGAACTGGAAAATGTTGCATTATAGACCTGGTACTGCATCACCACAGGAGATAACCAGCATTTAATGATACTTGTGGGTTACAAGCAGGTAGTCAGTCATTTACAAATAGGTACTACAAATGACATTTGTAATGATTATACATGCACTTCTGTGTATACCCACTTCTGTGTGTCTCTTTTCACCTTTTGAACACTGACACAATGAGCATTTAGAATTGGATCTAGTGCCTGTGGTTGGTAGGTGGCTTTATGTAACAGAGAGAGGAGCTTGGTTTTGGGGTTTTCAGTTTCATGTCTGTAGGTGTGAAATGGATGAAGAATAATGCTCAATGAGCTTGGCATGGGTTGAAATGGGTACCTAACTTGAGGTACTCGAGTAACCATGAACAGGAGGACTATGAAGGGATAGTGTGCTCTCTTATTAGTGCCACCACTGTAACCTGTTTGTTCAGGCCCCCTAGTGGTGTAGATGCCAGCATTTACAGTATGACTATTGTGCAAAAATAGCTTTCCTATGAAGAAAATAATGACAATATCAATAAACAATGTCATCTTTTAAGTTTTAAGTCTTAAGTTATAAGTTAAAGTAATAAGTTATCTATCTGCATATGAAATTTGCGCTTTTACTTTCTCATTGCTATGGAACACTCAATAATTGAACAGGGTGTTGCCTCGGGAAATATTTACAGCCTGCCGGAACTCCCAATGTAATGTGGCAAAGTATGTGGGAAATCCCAAAACAAATAGTTTTACCATCAAAAAAATTATGTAAAACGGGTAGAAACAACAGTTATATCGTAGTTTCTTTAGTAAAATAAAATCTTTTTTAAACCACGAAGTATGTTGGTACACATCTGTCCTTTCATTTTATTGGGTTATCATTGGTGTGCAGTGCTTAAATTTTGGGGCAGTAAGACTTAAATGTAATTCGTAAAAAAAAATTCCCTCTGAACGAAGGGTTAAAGGACAGTCTAATGGCTTAATTTAAGTGGGTGATAACCTCTGGGAAAAAATATTACAAGAAGGCATTCCCTGCAGTGGGAGAATATACTAGTTGTGTATTCCTGTTCCTGACACATCTGCTCACATTGTTGAAGTATAAGGACTCTGGTGAAATGACTCAAGTCATTCAAATGCTTTGGAAGTGGTCGATTTCTTTTGTTTTGCTGTGCTAGAGATGTCCCACAAATAAACCCACAAGTAAACTATCTATACAAGCAAAGCTGAGGAACTTTAAAAGATCCTCTGTGTTGTTTGGTTGTCATCATACTAACACAACTTCAATGTGTTATATTTTACATCTATTCACACCGACAGCTTATTGTAATGTCTATTTATTGTCTAGTTTTGTGTATTGATTGTCCTGCACTCATGGTTCTGGAAAAACACCATTTCATTCCTATGTATACAGTACAAGCTATGACAGTGAAAACCCACTTGATGTGACAGTTTCTGCTGAAAGGATATACCCCACCATAGGATTCCAGGTTTGAGGAATTTTCACTATAACATACCATATATATGTCAACAAAAATTATTCCTTATTTACCCCACACAAATTATTACTTAATGTCTAGAAAGTGAATAGGGCATTGATAAGATCAGACAGCATATGACTGTGCTCAAAAAGCTATCTGCCAGTAACAAATGTGGCCTTACATTCTTATTAAATATGGTATGCAAGCGTAATTTGTTGAACACTGTTGCTCCCACTCACCTGTTCTATGACTGCAACTACTACAGGTAATAGATAACAATTTTTAGTTATTGCATTTAGATCCAGATAGTTAGTGCATACTCTCTAAAAACACTGGTCTAAAACAAACTAAATTGGTTGTTTTTAACCCAATGACTGGGTATATATAGGCCAGAACACATTTTGGGTTAAACTAAACCATCAAATTGGATTGTTAATTTTAACCCAAAAAAATGGGTTGTTTTTCAACCCAAAGGATGGTTTCATTTTTATTAAAAAAACAAAACAAAAAACTGGATTTTATTTCATAAATGGGTTAATATTTTCAGGGTTATTTTTGCCCTTTGAAAATGTCACATATACCATATTATAAACAAATATGTCAACATGGTATCTCCTTTGTTATACACAAGAAGGTGTTCAGAAATGTATTGCTAGAACTGCTAAAGTGTTTATATACAGACTGAAGTTTAATGACTCAAATAAGTAATATATTTAAGACAAAAACATCAGATTTTTATCAAAAGAGAAGTTTAAAACATCCGAAATAACTGAGTAACCAACTTACTATTGCTGAGTTAACGTGACTCCAGGAGCTGGGCTGAGGGGTGTGGGAGGGGTGCATTGATTCAACTGTCAGTGAAAATGACCCAGCCGCTAACCCAACCGTTGGCCTACTCAAAACTACCCAAAAAACTACTCAAGATTGGCCCAAAAGGCTTAAAAATAACCCATCATTTTTAGAGTGTAGTTAAGTCTGTCTGTGCTTTGTTTTCATCACAGAAGTTTCATGCTTTGGTAAGGGAAATGAAAAATTCCCCCAGAGAAAATTGTAGGGTGTACCAGTGCAGGGGTAGCTGAGTTGCTGTTTATGCTTATTAAATACCTTGTAGAGGTCCTGATATTTAAGGGAAATGAGAGCATCTGTACTGATTTTATGCCTTTGTGTGTGACAGGATATCTTGATACCAAGAGTAATTTCCAAGACCTTACTGTATCATGTGTCACTAAGTAGGGATATCCTAAAATAGTCTGATACAGTCATGGGCATCACAAGCAAATACTTGTTTGTGATACCCACACAGGTTTTTTTTTTTTTTAGTGTAATAGATGTTCAGCTTGTGATTGTTGTGGTGGACATGTGCATCCTGTCAATGAGTCTCTAAGTGATCGAGTTGCATGAAATCAGTATAGAATCTTGTCTAGTTTTGTCTACTAATCAGCAAAGTACTAGAGTGCTCTACCTTCCAGTGATGAACAAGGTCATTGTGGGTAAATGTCATACACTTGTGCAGCTAGATAAACTGACTAAGGAATTGAATTTCTGATATTAAAGTCTCAATGTTTTGTGTCTGCAGAGTACAGTTTATATTAGTAGGTGTACCATTATATTACTGTTTTGTAAACACCGACCATGGTGTTAGGTGTTTATCCAAAATTTGCGGAAAGTTAATTTATTACTAAAGTCTAAAATTCCTGAATTAAGTTGCCCTTTTTTTCTGCTCTATCTGCTCATACCTTGGCAAGCATTCTAATGTCTGTGTCATGAAGCATATTTTTTATAGCTGATCCTGTTACTGACCTTGCAGTAGGAATTCCCATGATATATTTAACTTCATTGAACACATGCTACTAGATTTATAACCCATCTGGTCTATGCTTTATTTGCAGTTTGACTCTTTGCTGTATAATATTCTAGGCATAATATTCTTAACCATTTAGGAACATATGAAGAGATTATTTCCCCTTAATTGAGATGTTGAGAATTGAGTTGTTAAGACAGGTAATTCTGTTTTGCTGTGGAAGCATTTTTACTCGCATGGTTTTCTACTTGTCCCCATAGAGGAAAGAGTCAGTGACTGATCACCTTATTCTAAATGTTTCTAGCATGATGAGAATGGTTTCTTCCAGGATAAGAATTTCTCATTCTCAGGGCACAAAGGCTCACTGAGTGCTTTGATTAGTATAAAAATGATGTAAACTATATTCTATGGCCTTCACATTCACCAGTTCTCAACCCAGTTGAATTCCTATGGGAGATTTTGGGCCATGCTATATGTAAAAATGCTAGATATTAGATTATTAGTCCTCTTCACCGGCATCACCAAAACACCAACTGGGGGACTCCTTTGGAAGAATAGTGTTAATCTCTTCAGTATAGTTCCAGAGACTTCTATGGCAAGGCATGTTGATCTTTTCTGAGCTGTTTCGCATCTTTGGTGACTTTCCTTTAATTTGACACCCATCTGTACATTCACGTGTGTGTGTGTGTGTGTGTGTGTGTGTGTGTGTGTGTGTGTGTGTGTGTGTCATATGGAAAGACAAGCATGTAAAGGATCATGTGTGGACAGAAAGGCTAAGAAGCAAACTTAACAAATGTACTAGACATCAGTCTGTAAGAAAGAAATCAGAAAAGTGTGTGGGAGTTACAGCTGGCAGGCTTGTCTGGATATCCTCCAAAATTCTGGCTTCTGAGCCACGTAGCCAATTCAAGTACGAATAAAAAAACAAAACAGTAGACTGAGTATGAGTTTCATATTAAACAGCAATGTGCTGTATTGCGTTTTCACACAGCTTTTCACAACATCTGACCACCACAGAGAGAGAATAAATATTACTTTATTCAGCACGCAGACAGTATGTGTTTTAACACCTTCACAAAAATAAAAGAAATAAAAAAAACTAATTATAATATGCTTGGATATTAAGGTCAGCGGCGTATGGAAATTCTTTGGTATGAAAAATAGGCTGTAACCCTTGCTCAGGTCCTCTCCTGAAACATGAGCTCTGATGAACCAATCAAACTTTGGAGAGTGGGAAAAAAGCCACATGGAGCTCGTGTTTTTTCTTTGATTGCCTCCAGCTTGAGAACTTGTCCAGTTCTTTGCACTTAACTTGGTAGGAACCCAATAAAAATACAAATTAAATTAATGTCATTAATCAGCTTGGTAACATTATCCAAATTGTCTTTTAATTATGTTTAATGTGTTTTTGTTGATGTTAAAAATAACTTGATAAAAGACAGAAAAAAGCTAAATGTTTCCTGTATTGTTTTTTTTGTCTTTCAGATAAACACTAAAGACTTTTTTCAAACCAGCTTTACTAAGACTTATTTAACTTTGTTTAAAAATAATACACAAAAAGATATACGAAGATGGAACTTCAGAAACTATCAAATGGACACCATCTAGAATTAACGCCTGAGGAAGATGGGTATGTTTCCTCTTTGTTTGCCCATATTACCTAAAAAAAAAAAAAGTAAAAAAAATGTTAATAACTTGTTGGAAAACCTGAATGCAAAATATAGTCATCAATATCCAGTAGAACCAGGGCAGTGTACAAATGGTCACATAATGAGCTACACTAGCAAAGTACTGCAATGCCACTGTCTGTATCTGTTTACTGCTCCAAATATTTACATCTGTATCTATATTTTGATTTTAAAAAAAATCTCATACAGTTATTTTTTTTGGTACCAGCCTACAGCATTTTCTTATAAATTTAGTTGCTTCTAAAACATAAGCAATCTATTGGCCTTACCAGGCCCGCTGCAATTCTGACCAGGCAATTACTAAGGTTGAATGAATATTTTCAATGCATCACTGTAAAAGCATTGTCAATACATTTTCCCCTCAAAATTTTATTAGAAAAGGAGCAAAACGTGTGCATGTCAGCTTAATGATTAACTGATGGTTTTTCTTCTTTTTCATTTTTGGAAATATGCAGTTTCTCCCCAGAGCAAGAAAATTTTTTACCACATAAGAGCAACGGGAGAAAAAACCCTCAGTTTACAGATGTAAGTGCAAAAAAAATGATAAAGCTGTACTCTGTATAATAATATGCACTTATACAATCTAACAATGTAACCTATACATACTCACTATTCGGTCTCTTGTCTGTATGCTGCAAATCCCTGCATGTTTTTGACCTTTTCAGCACATCTTTGTGTCTCTTACAGTTTGAAGGGAAGACCTCATTTGGGATGTCTGTGTTTAATCTCAGCAATGCTATCATGGGCAGTGGAATCCTGGGACTGTCGTATGCCATGTCCAACACTGGCATAATTATGTTTGTGTGAGTATGTCACACTGGATCACCAGTGTACTCTTGCTTCAGCATAGTATCACAACATGCTGCAAAATACTCTCACATTGCTTTGAGTTTCACATGGTTTACTCAAGACTCACACTAACTGTGCTCTTAAACCAGCTATGGGAGGCTGCAGTTGTATTTTTCCCATGTTCCTGCATGCATAAGATAGGATGTAAAGTGTTTAAAGATTTTACTTTTAGTCTATAGGTTTTCAGTAGCACCATGAGGTGTGCGCACTCTTAATCCATGATGAAGATTCCCGGAACACAAATTTACTCCTAACAGTGAGAATGTACAGTCTTCTCTTTAGGTATTTGCTGTTAAATAAACAGGTCACTGTGAAATAGGTTTGTGTGCTGAACTGGTGAGCAGTGATAATGAAGAAACACAAGGTTCTCAAATCAAATCGCAGCATTAAATATAGCTGCACAGTTGGCAAGGTTTGTAAGTCTGCCTGTTGGAAAAAGTGCAGTCATCACACACACACACACACACACACAAGTCATGTGCAACAGTTTGGGCCTACTGAAGGCAAATACAAATACACACACTGCAGTACATTGCACTAATTTGTATTTTGTCCACAACTTTTTATTTTATTTAATTTTTTTAATACAGGTTCCTGTTGATATGCATTGCTATTCTTTCATCTTATTCTATCCATCTTCTTCTGAAGAGCGCTGGAGTTGTGGGTAAGTCAAGGCAATAATATAATAAAACAGCACCGTACTGAAATTTTGCCATGCCTCAAGCTTTGCACAGAATTTGCTGAATATTTCTGTCTGTGTGCAGGTATTCGTGCATATGAGCAGCTTGGAAAGAGAGCATTTGGTCACCTGGGGAAAATACTGGCAGCTGTTGTCATAACAATGCACAACATTGGAGGTGAGTTAAAGAACAAGGGTGGTTATGGATTCAGATGATAAGTGATTTATATTACTTTTTGTTATAGACCGACTGCAAAGCTTTCTGTTTTTAAAGCATTGGTAATTTATGGTAACTAAGACTCAGCCAAATGATATCAACATAAACTTGACAGCCCCTGCAAGATAAATCTAATTTATGGTTACTTTGCTAGATCTGGTTACTTTCTTTGCTTACAGTCACTACTTACTGGAGTCAAAAAATAAACAGTAGCCTTCAGTATTTTTGATACTTGCGGCATTTCAGAAAAGACAAACGCCACTTTTCAGGTGGAATGCCAGTGTGCTTACTCATGTTGCATAACCTGTATCAGCTCCTGTCCTGTCAGAGCGGTGTCAAGATTTCTGATATTCACCCCTTAAAAGTAAAATGTCACTGACGGCCTTGACAAGGTAATGACAAGCTTTTGTAGCAATCTGAATCAATTTGCACAATGGTACAGATGTACACTATGAAGCCTTGTGGTACATTGTCACAGGCTGCATCCGAATATCCTTACTACCCTACTATTCAGTAGGTGAAATGCAGTACACCAAAAGAGTAGTATGTCCAAATTCTCAATATTCATAAAACAATACTTGAGAAATACCTGGATGACCTACTGCTTCCATTGAGATTCTGCAGTATGGATGCACTGGACACTGCACTATCCCAAAAGACAGGAGGACTGGCTCAGAAGAGGTGTCAGAATCAAATTGGCGGAAAGCAGTGCGTCGACTCTTTTTAAGTTGCAGGTCAAATGACAGTGCCAACATGGCAGATGTAGTATGTCCAGATTATATTTATACTACACACTTATTCCCATCGGTATGTAGTGTATGAACGGCCAAGCAGTAGCTACTGAATTGAATGCAGTAGGTACTGTCACCGTACGTGATTTTGAATGCAGCCACTATGTCTATGTCAAAAATGTTGCCACACAGGGTAGGACAGTGGCTTACAATGCCCAGGTGGGGATGTTATACAACATGACCCAGAATTTTCACATTTACATTTATTCATTTAGCAGACGATTACAAATAAGGAAATCCAAGCAAAGCGATATATCAAGCGGAGAACAATACAAGTAGCACTACCATACAAGATTTTTAAGTGAGTTCATTATTTAAATAAATATTAGGCTCAGGTAAATATACAATTCTATTTTGGTTATTTATTAGGCCATATGACTTTTTCTTCTTGAATGAAATACTCACAGAATAGATTTTTATTAAAATTGTCATTAGATTTAAGTAAAAGCATTAAAGTATTTTTATTATCTATAGGCCAATTTGTTTTTGAGTTATTGAGTTTTCAAATAAATCCAGTCAATTAAAGTGAGCAGTCAAACAGCCTAATAATTATAAGGTTAAATACTAAATATAGTACTATATACCCCATAATACTCAAGATCCCACTTTGAGAACAATGGCTCTATCTAAATCCCAGTGATCCAGACATATATTATAAATAATAATCAAATCTACTTACGCTTATAAGTAGGTAGATTATATCATAGTGAATTTTCATACAATTACATTTTGTTACATTTCTCTGTATTTGCCTTTGTTTATTTCAGCAATGTCTAGCTATCTCTTCATTGTGAAATATGAGTTACCTTTGGTCATTCAAACCTTTTTGGGTCTTCATCATGGCAGTGGGTAAGATGCAAAATAAACTTATTATGACTTGTAATGAAAATGTTTGCCTAATCAATTAATGTAGCTGGGGAAATGCTGCTGGTGCCATATGATCTTAATATTTATAGAACGAATTGAGTTTTAAGTATATAGGGTTGTTGTCATTACGTCATTGGTACCAAGTGTCATAGTCTGACATTGATCACACTGTGTTTAAAATAAATACACAATGGACTAAATCATTTTGCATTTCTGTTAATGTAGAGTAAAAACAGGTGATTTATGCTAGCACAAGCAGATATATGTTACTATGCTAATGGCCCTGAAAACAAAATGGGTTGATTAGTTAGTTAGTTAGTTAGTTAGTTAGTTAGTTTCACAATGTTTCACTTTAAATGGCAAAAGTACATAAACCAACTTTAGGTTATGTTGTAAGTTTCTGTTTTAACTCTAAAGAGTCATCAAATTCATTTAAATGTAGGTTCCATAAATAAGCCAGCACTTAATTTACTAGTACTTTGACTAATTAGCACACCAAAGTCACATTACCATGAACAATTGGACTCATCTGTAAGCAGTGTTAGCCTTTTAACCCCTCAACTCTCAGCTTATTATTGAGTTATTCATATTAAAGTATATTATTTGGTAAATACAGTGAAACTAATAGCATAGGTATGTAGCTGGGAAATGCAGCAGCTCCTGGGAGTTTAAGGGATTAAATAAGATACTAAATTTTTGAATATTTTATTGTTTGACACATTGTATTATGAACTTTCAACACTTTCTAAATTACCTATTTGATTTTTATCCAGACAGTGGTACCTCAATGGAAACTATTTGATCATTATTGTGTCTGTCTGTATTATTCTCCCACTGGCTATGATGAGACAGCTTGGTAAGTATATTAATAACCTACTATATAACTTATATACTTTTATATTTTTGCATAGTCTTCTCTCACCCTTTAGCCCCCAACCCATCCACTCAGCAACATAAATAGATCATAAGCTCTCTAGTTTTATTTAAGCCTATTTTTATTTAAAACAGTGTAACAAGGCTAGCTCAAAATGTAATTCAGCACTTCAGTGCTTCTACCTGGTATGCTCTCAGATCTCGCCATCTGTCACTGCACACAACCTTGGGGTAGTCCTAGACAACAAACTTTCCTTCTCACCTCACAGCACTCAACAGATTCGCTCATGCGCACTGCAGAAAATGCCTTTCTTCGAAACAAACAAGACGCACTTAAATCTAGTTCAAGTGTACTAAAATCAAGCAAAACATGTCAATGGGGTAAGAATTAATCTCAGTAAGAATTCTTGAAAATAGCATAAATATCTAGTCACTAAAAATTCTATTGGATCTTAAAACTATACAAAAATGCCAAAGTTTAAGCAAGTTGTGCTTATTACAAGCAATGAAAATGTTATTAAAGATAGACTTACTTAAAATGAGTATTTTAGTCTCTTTATTGAGCTGACTTTAATAATGTATCCCTTAATCTAACATTAATAATTAGCAAAAATAAAGAGCTTTCAATAAGACACAGTTCCTTCAAACAGCCTAATAAAAATAAGTGACTTTGTCTAAGGCACCAGAAGCATTGTTATTTTTACCATTATTTAAATAGGGAAAACTCTGCAACATAGTGTCAGGGATTGTAGAAGGTGACAGATGCAAGCGCAGATTTTTCTGAATAAAGTGGAAAACAAACAACCAAAACTTTGAAAACAAGAACCATAAACATAACAGTGAACACAAGGCAAAAACATTTAAGACTGTGAGAGTGGCTGTAGGGCACGCGATAACATGTACACAAAAACACCAAAAGCTTGACAATTAGGTGCTGAACAACTAGAACTTCTATAGCGGTGCTTGTTATGGGTGACACAGAAAAGGTGCGAGTGATCAGTGGGGCATGCAACATGGTCATGTGACATGCTGGGTCTGATTGGTAATGTAGTTCAGTGTGGATTTCAGCATAACCATGACACATAGCTGCTTCATTGAAAAATTTAGGTTTGAAAGTGGTCTTATTCTTAAAATAAGGAAAACCATCTTGTTCCTCTGCTGGTTTATTATGCAAACCATTGTTTTAGTTGTTACTGGTTAAATTCAATATTAAATGGAATATCTTATTAAAACAAAGTTCGATATATTTTCTCAAAATGAGATAGCTTTTCTAATGCAAAACATGCTTGACAAGATTATCTTTCTTTTTACACAAAAAATAAAACTAATTTCCCAGAAACCAGGCTTTTTTTTTTTTTTTACTTTTTTGAAATACCCTTTTTGCAGTGCAAGTTTCTCCTAGCAATTTATATAAACAAAGGCCACTTGTTCAATCCCTTGTCATTTGAAGACTGGACTACTGCCACACCCCGCTCTGTAGCATGCTCCCTCTGAGCCTCTAGCACTGCTCAATTGGACCCACCATCTCATGGGGTACAAGGAACACGTATTAAAGCTCTCGTGGCACCCAGGTGGTGGAATGAACTTGTGCATGTCTTCAGACGAAGGCTTAATACATACCTCTTCACCAAACATTTACATTTGCACTTGGTTAATTTATATATATATATATATATATATATATATATATATATATATATTTTTTTTTAATCCTTATTATGTATTTTTTTCATACTGTACTAACCACCCCAACAGGGTTTTTAGACTGATGGTACTCTTAGTCCCTGACTACAAAGCACTTCTGTAAGTCATTCTGAATAAATGACATAAATGCAAAGTGTCATAGGTCAAATTAATATTATTGGCCATGAAAGTGTCATAGGTCAAATTAATATTATTGGCACAAAATATTTGTAAGATTTTACCACCAATTTAATGTTCTACATTATTCTGTTATTCAAATGCTTTCAATTTGAAATAGCTGCCATTTCACTGTCTTGCATTGCTCTAGGTTGTTAGACAAACAAAATGCCTTTGCTGTACGAGCAAAACAAATGCAAATGCAACTACAAGAGACTCAAGAGAGAACTTGCTTGAAGTAAGGTTACACCAAGAAAAATAGATGCTAACCTCTACTCCTCATCTTTGTCATGAATGTTGTATTTGCTGTTTATGTTGAATTGTATTTTTTATTTTTTGGTTACTGTGAAATACCTCACTCTCTGTGACAAAGTTCTATTTCCACTCACTTTACGTGCTACATATTACATACCTTAAGAGTCTGTGGTGCAACTGAAATTGTGCACCACACTGCTCTCAACGTATGGTTTTCAGTTGTTTAGTAACCCGTGTTTTACACCCTGAATTACATTCAAAATTACATTTAGATGGTGCAACTTGCTGCAGAACAGTAAACTGTATGCTCGGTAATTATGGTAGACCATGCAGGGTAAAATTTTGAACTTCAGGAAGCCTGGAATGTAATGGCGAGAATTATTTTTACTTGCCTGTAGATTTCACATGAAAGAATTTTGTGAATCTTGAAATATGACTGCATAAACATGAGATCAGTTCAGTTTTGCACAGATGAAAATGTCATTCATATGAAGAAAGGCAAATAGGAATATATGTAGCATCCTTTATGTGGAAGAAAATGTATGTTCATGTATGTTACTAGTCATATCAAAATATAACTAAATATAACTATCTGAAAAAGAACTAAGAAAATAAGAACTTCCAAATATATTTAACATTTCAACATAGTGTATGTAAAACATATAATAGTATAATTGTTTTAGATTTCCTTATACATCAAAATGTCTGTAAATATGTATTGCTATTATATCTTATTATATTGATAGCATTTGAGAAAACAGAGTTGAGAAATAAAAAAAAGTAGAGAAATAAGTAGAGTTCATAATAGTGCTATGAAAAGTACCTAATCAAAATAGAGCAGAAAAGAGAATATCAGAGCATAGGCCTGCATGCAGAATATGACTTAAGCTATGAATTAGAAATATGTAAGCACACATGGTAAAGTTTAATACAGTTAAAGTGAAGTTGTGACATGTGTGTCTGTAGGGTACCTGGGCTACACCAGTGGTTTCTCACTGACATGCATGGTTTTCTTCCTCATCTCAGTAAGTGTTCAATGGGACAGAAACATCATGTTTCTTTCTCAGGATTGACTTAAACATATACTGCACCACACTGCATTTCAACAGTATAATTGTGTAGAATTTGCTGTAAGTGGTTAGCATTAATTAACTACTACAGGAATTCTGAATGTTCTGATTAGATAGAGTTCACATTACTTTGCTTTCACTGTTACTCAGTGTCTTCTGTTACCAAACATCCTTCCCCTCTTTCTCTTTTTCTTCCTTGTTTGTGTCATTCTGATCTAGGTCATCTATAAGAAGTTTAACATTTCCTGTCCTCTAGAGGATTTCAGCAATCACACCACAGTCAACATCACAACAGAAGAAGAATGTGAGGCCAAATACTTCACTATCAACCAGCAGGTCAGTGAAACAGAGCTGTCTCCTCTTCATCTGTCAGAGGTGGATATAATCATGACAGATCTTTTGACTGTCAAAGGCTATCTACAGTATTTTCAGAAAAAGTAATCTAATATGTTAAAGCTTCCAGTCATCCAGGTCATGTCACTGTGGCCTGACTATAGTGACAGGTGACAGTGTTTGCGTCCTACTCTCATTACCTCATTTGTTTCTCTATATGTCTTGCAGACGGCCTATACAGTTCCCATTTTGGCTTTTGCATTTGTGTGCCACCCTGAAGTTCTGCCTATCTACACTGAATTGCGCAAGTATGTTTAAGAGAAAACATTGCAAATGAGCAAATGTGTAGAATTTCAAATATTTTCCATGTGAGCCATTGGAGCAAGTTGAAATTAGTTGAAGATTAGTTCTGACAGTTTCATAAATACGTTATTTGCATTTATTCTTGGATATAAATTGTTTTTCACCCATATTTTATGATAATTTGTTAATAATTTATAAATTTCCTCTGTTTAACAGCCCCACTAAGAAACGCATGCAGGCCATTGCCAATGTATCCATCCTGAGCATGTTCGTAATGTACCTGCTGACCGCAATCTTTGGATACCTCACCTTTTATGGTGAGCCTTCTATGTCTGAATTCACCATACCTTATAGTTATTTATCTAAACTTCTATGATCCCATAAATATATTTCACTATATAACAAGCTGGAAGAATTATGATACAAACAGTCAAAAACCTTGCTATCTTAATCTGATTTACTCACATAGTCAATTTCATGCTTTGATTAGTTTTTGAAAGTGGAAATAAATGCAAATTTTCTCCATTTTCAGACTTTTCCACTAACATTAGCTGAGGTTGAGACATGCAGAAGGGAGACATACCTCAGTTTAAGATAACCTGTAATTTTGTATGTATTTCTCCATGTGAAAAGAATTCTCAGGCTGCCACACATATTTCCAGTATGTTTTGGTCTAAAATGTCTACTTTCATGTGATTTATTGGCTTCTTATAGGCTTGTCATGTAAACTCTTTTTCTCTGTTTGATCTGAACAGGAAGTACAGAGACCGAGCTGCTGCACACCTACAGTAAAGTGAACCCTATGGACATACTGATCCTGTGTGTGAGACTGGCTGTATTGGTGGCTGTCACACTGACTGTGCCTGTGGTGCTCTTCCCGGTAACAATACTCTTTTTTATAAAAATTAATTTTTTGCTATTTGCACACTGTTATTCACTTTTCTTGCAATAATGTATCAACAGCAGTCTGCAGATGGTGATGACAGGTTTAAGATTACTGTGTAATAAAAGCACTCTGTTACAGCAACACCCAAAATGTTGTATTCCTCTTATACCAATGCAATTTGCATTAAAACAAATATTTTAATAACTAAAGAATGACATATCATACTGTTTCTTTGTTTATTTAATGTAGTGGAAGTGGAAGTTTTTTTGTCTCTCTCTTGAAGACAAAAGTACAGCTTGTCATGTTACCTAGAAATGTCAAACTCCTCTAACCTGAAGACTTTCCAATGTTGGAAAGTCTTACCTCTGATGTTATATTGCGCTGACACTGAAAATGCCTTCTAAAAATGCAAAATAAACATCTCTTCATAGAAGACTTCACTATATCAGCAATAACATTTAGTTTAAAAAAAAACTAATTTATGTGGAGCATCTGCCATGTTATTATAGAAACCATAACATATCAGAACGAGTGCATTGATATAAAACTTGCAGCCAGTACTATTTTCAGAGCTGAGCTGTGCTGTTATAGAAAATTAATCAACACCTTCTGGCCCAGAATGGAGCTACAGTACAATGCGGTGGTGTAAGGGTTAATAAAAGTACACTTTTTAATATCTGTGCCACCTTTTAAGTAATTTAAGTTTCAGAGAGCAAGCCCAGCGAGAAAAACAATCTTAACACATGAGCAGTGATGTTAATATAAGTATGATTTTCATTTAGATTCGGCGAGCTCTACTGCAACTGATTTTCCCTGAGAAACCTTTTCATTGGGCTCGTCACATAGCCATTGCTGTGTGCCTCCTCTTTGCTGTGAATTTGCTTGTCATCTTTGTACCCAACATCCGAGATATCTTTGGCATCATCGGTATGTACAAATTTCCTCTTGTAGAGCAATAAAGTATATCTTTCTATCTACAACAGATGAAAGAACTAAAGTTTCAGGCTCTTTCAGAAAATTCCTGTTCCTTTAGCTTTGAAGAAATCTAAATCAATATGCTGCCTATGTGAAATGCAAATGTTGTTTCCTTATTTTCAGGTGCCACCTCTGCCCCAAGCTTGATCTTCATTCTGCCGGGCCTCTTCTATATCCGCATTGTTCCTGTAGATCAAGAGCCATTGTACTCAAGACCAAAGATTCAGGTGAGTTGAATGATTGATGATTAACAAACATTTCTGAATGGAGCTGAGTGACAAGTCTTTGAGATCTGTCCATATACCACCTTTTTCCCTTCAGGCTATTTGTTTCACAGCCCTGGGTTTCATCTTCATGTCAATGAGTTTAACCTTCATTGCCCTGGACTGGATTAGTGGAGAGAACCGCAGTGGTGGGGGACACTAATTCCCAACCACAAACACAAGGGGTCCAGTATGCCTGCTCAGCAGAACACCATCAAGCTGTCCTCTTCTCTCAAACCCATTTCCAGTTTTGGAAACTGAGAGAAGAGCAAAAACAAACAAACAAACAAACAAACAAAATCCCTGATAGGCTGGGCCCGTCTCATCTCTGGTCCCTTCCAACACTGAATGAGGGTAGGACCTGCTTCCCACCATATTTCAAATTAAATAGAGGAGTGTTTGTGGTGGAGGATCTTGGCCGAATGATGACATCACGCCCTTCCGAGGCAGTGACGTTCAAGATCCTGAATGCAGTATTTTGCTTTGACAATCCACAGAGATAAATACCTATTAGGTTTCTGCTTAATCATGCAACATTTCAAAAAGCTCTTTTAGAGCATCTGTAAGAGAATCACAAAAAGTAGATGTATTGGTTTATTATCTTCCTTCAACATATACAGGAAACATCCATGTTTTGTACTCCAATCCAAAATGTACAGAACTTTTGTTGATTCTTTTCAATCTTGGTTTTAGGGGAAATAGATTTATGCCATGCACATATTGCAGATTATTTCATTCTGTTGATCTGCTATGCTATAATTCAAGGAGAAAACATCTCCTATCCAATTTTCTCTATCATAGCCCTGTTTTGGTAAAGGCTGTAGTTTTTCACAAAAGTCACAAACCATAAAACCTAAATGCTGAAAATATAAGAAATAATCCACATATGAACTATGTTAAAGCCACAATCAGTGATTTATAAAGATTGTTCTATTAACAGCAAATGTATAGCATACTAGCTATTTTATGAATAACTTTTTTTAGAGTATTTAAAGCACCAAGTGCCGTTGGAATTACCTCAAACAAAAAAACAAACAAACAAACCATCATGTGCCTTCAAAACTCAGGGTGCATGTTCCCAGATTCTTAAAAAAAATTTTTTTTATTTTTTTTATGCCGTATTTCTGGACCTCAAGTCTCTGACTGTGATTTTAAAGCAGAATGGACAAATTAGAATGTATATTGATAAGTTGTAGACTTTTCAAAACAGCTTTTTGTTTATGCAGGATTACATTTCATCTGATTAAAGGTACACCAGATTAGAACAACTGTAATACAATTCGATGTGTCATGGCAAACTAGCCACTTCATTTCCCAGAATACACCACGAACCACAAACATGACCGACGACTACAACTCCCAATGGTACACTTGCACGTAACCGTCTCCTGAGGACTAATCACACACACCTGTTCCCAATCACACCACAGTACTGCTCATTCACAAGGTTTTTGCGAAATGTAAAGCTCAGTTGAGCTTTTCTGTGTCATTTATCAAGCCTTGATCTCATGCCGTTATTCTGGTTTTGACTTTGTTTCTAGTTTCTCGTTTTGTGTTTTGCATTGCCTGCTACATGCCCGTTTGCCGTTCGCCTGACCATTTGCCTGTCTGATAATGCCTGTGTTTCACGATTTGGATTTGTCAACCTATCTCTCCTATAATAAAGCTCTTAACTGCAATTGCATCCATCCCAACCCACTTTACGTGACATAGAGCAAAGGCTCCATGTGTATTTTCCCCCCACAATGAATTCGTGAACCTTGATAAATCAGAGCTCATAATCGGCCATTGATTATGTTTTTATCAGCACTTCTCCTGCGGCCTTTTGTTTTAGGTTGATATTTTTTCTGGGCCACAGATAAAATCTCCACAAATGTTCAAATTGACATAATAATAATAAGAAAAACATTGTTAACATGTGTATTTAAGCCAATATGACAGTGCACAATAGGGCTGAAATAAGGTGTAAATTGTTCAAAAATGGTTCTAGAGTGCACAGTACTTCTGTGAAATATGTTTTCAAAAGCAGACTATTATCCTTGTTCTACATATATCCACATATACGCAAGAGCAAATCTAAAATATTCAAGATGTGACAAATCTGCCTTTTTAATGGACAAAATGTCCTCAAATAATGGGTAGCATTTAGGGAATATTTCCTATTTATTAATGACCTCTTGAACACCTCATTTGGCATTTTAGCTGATAAAACGTTGTTCCTATATATCCTACAATCAGCACACCCTTTTCCTCTCAGCAGTAAAGTGGGATAGACTATTTCATGCTTAGTTTACATTCTAGCTGAGGCACATTGGATATAACAGGTGTGGTTGTTGGCTGTTACCTTTGCATGACAATGTGAATGTGAACTTGACAAATTACAATCTGTGAGCTAACTCTGTTAGTTCTTTCAGCATTTGTGTGGAATTCAATTCCTCGTACACTCATGTAACTCAACCCCATTTCTTGCCCCATTTAACTCAATTCCTCGTACAAAATCATGTAAATCAAACCCCCCCCCCAATTTGTGAACCTTTACTGAGTACATCGTACTATTCATGTATAGAAGGGTTGTTTTTCATGTTCTTTCAACAGCTTTGCATCTTTAAAGAAGATGGTGCTATGTTTTATGATGTGACAATTTTAACAGCATATCCAGTGACACCAAAGACTCTTTGTCGCATATGAAGTTACTTCATAAACTGTTTTTTGTTTATTGTTTTTGTTTACTGAATTAGCTCTTGACCTGGTCCTGCTTACAGTTTTCAATAAAGGTTAATTCTGTATGATGTGATTTTTTTGGTTTGCTTACAAAACTTAAACAAGTTATGCCATACATAAGTATTCACGGAAATTAGCTTAATTGGAGTGATCATGAATGTACACAAAATAGCCCATAATATTGAACTGTGGGGAAATCAATATAGTTAGCTACAACCCCAAAAAGTTGGGACAGTTTGGAATATGCTGATAAAAACAAAGAGGATTGATTTGTAAATGTACTTTGACTGGTATTTCAACAAAGACCGTATAAAAACAAGGTACTTGATGTTTTACCTAATCAACTGCATAGTTTATTTTTAGATAAACATTTATTTTGAAATTGATGCATGTAACATGTTCCAAAAAAAGTTGGAACAGGGGCAAGTTAGGACTAATAGCGATGTGACAGGTTGAAATAAGAAGGTCATGTGAAACTTATGAGGCAATTACCTAATCATTCTATATAAGAGCCTCCAATAAAAGGCCTGATCCTTCAAGAGCAAGGATAGGTTGAGGCTCACCAATCTGACAACAGAGGTATCGGCGAATAATCCAACACTTTTAGAACAACATTTCCCAAAGACAAATCGGTAGGATTTCACATTCTACAGTGCACAATATAATTAATAGTAATCCCCTCAAATCTCTCTGGTCTCGGTCTCATCTGAGATGGACAGTAGCACAGTGGAATCGTGTTTTGTGGTCTGAAGTAAAGATGTTATCAGCATCAGGTACAAAAGACAGCATCTCATGGTATTGTGGTTTGTCAGTGGCCATGGCATGGGTAACTTGTACATCTGTGAGTTCATCATTAATGCAGAAAGATATGTACACAGTTTAGAGCAACATATGCTGCCATCCAGATCTGTACAACGCCAAACCACATTCTGCCTGGATTATAAATGCATGGTTGCGTAAGCAGAGAGTGCGGGTGCTAGCATGGCCTGCCTACAGTCCTGACCTGTTTCCGATTGAGAACGTGTGGTGCATTATGAAGTGCAAAATAAGGCAACGAAGATCCTGTACAGTTGCATAAAATATAACATTTTAAATCAGAAGTCACATAATTAGTTGACGTTCACCAGTATGCAATTAAAGAGCGATTAAAAAAACAAACAAAAAAAACCCCCGTTTGTGGAAGGCCTCAGAGTTTATACTGAAACAAACAGTATTGTGAAGATAAAGGATCTATCAAAACACGTCTGGGAAAAAGTTCTTGAAATAAAAGGAGGTCAGGTAAGAAGGGCATTAGTCAGAGACGTGACCAAGTGCACAGACACAGGTGAATCTAAAAAAAAAAAAATAGAATATCGTGGAATGGGTGTTTTTTTTGTAATTTAATTAAAAAAATATAACTTTTATATATTCTAGATTTACATAAAAGATTTGTTTTAGATAAACAAAAAAACTTAAAACTTAACAAGTAATGACACGTTAAGTGAAATATTTATTGCCTTTTTTTTGTTTTAATCTTGATTATGGCTTACAGCTCATTGAAATAAAAAAAATCCAATGTCTCAAAATATTAGATGGAATTGTCACGTATCCGGAAACTCGGGACTCCATGTCCCATCAGCCACTGCACTACACCACCTGACCACATGCACCTGACTCACGTTTTTGTTAATTAGCACCAATGTGTATATATAGTCTTTCTCTGCACTCTTTCGGGGTCTTTCGTTGTTATAGACTCACGTCACTTCTGTCTCCGTGTTTGTTTCTTGCCACAGTGTTATGCCCAGTTGTCCTAGTGTTTTTGTTTCGTTATTCGTGTGTTTAAAAGTTTGTTTCTGCGATTGCTTCGGCCTCCACTCGCCAAACGTGACAGAACGAAAGACCGTGACTACGGACGCAGTAGATTTTTTATTTATTTATTTTTTTTCCGGATACAGCAGTTTGCTCCCACCCTCCCTCCCCGATGGGTCTCATGGATTCCCCTCTGTTCGCCGACCTCAAGGATTCCCCGCTGTTCAGCTACCTCAGAGTCGCGCAGCCGGTGAGTCCTGTGATGGAAGTCTCTCTGCCGCCCCGCTATGTGTGTGAGGACGCTCCAGCTCCGTGCGGACTCATGAATTCACCTCTGTTCGCTGACCTCAGGGACTCCCCGCTGTTCAGCTACCTTAAGGTGCCTCAGCCCTCCTGCTCAGCTGAGGTCGTCGCTCAGCCGTCCTGTTCAGCTGTGGACGCCGCTCAGCATCCCTGCCCGGCTGTGGACGCCGCTCAGCATCCCTGCCCGGCTGTGGACGCCGCTCAGCATCCCTGCCCGGCTGTGGACGTCGCTCGGCCTTCCTGCTCGGCTGTGGACGTCGCTCGGCCTTCCTGCTCGGCTGTGGACGTCGCTCGGCCTTCCTGCCGGCTTGTGGACGTCGCTGGCCTTCCTGCTCGGCTGTGGACGTTCGCTCGCTTCCTGCTCGGCTGTGGACGTCGCTCAGCCTTCCTGCTCGGCTGTGGACGTCGCTCGGCCTTCCTGCTCGGCTGTGGACGTCGCTCGGCCTTCCTGCTCGGCTGTGGACGTCGCTCGGCCTTCCTGCTCGGCTGTGGACGTCGCTCGGCCTTCCTGCTCGGCTGTGGACGTCGCTCGGCCTTCCTGCTCGGCTGTGGACGTCGCTCGGCCTTCCTGCTCGGCTGTGGACGTCGCTCGGCCTTCCTGCTCGGCTGTGGACGTCGCTCGGCCTTCCTGCTCGGCTGTGGTCGTCGCTCGGCCTTCCTGCTCGGCTGTGGTCGTCGCTCGGCCTTCCTGCTCGGCTGCGGTCGTCTCTCTGCCATCCTGCATCGCTGAGGACGTCACTTTGCCTCCACGTTCCGCTGAAGACGTCGCTCCTTTCCCTCGCTGCGCTCAGTGGGTCGCTCCCCCTTCCTGCTCCATGGAGGTCTTCCGTCCCCCCTCATGCTCCGCGGGAGAGCGTTCCTCCCTTGGGCCTCGCGGAGAACCTCGCTCCTCTCCCTGGCCTCGCGGAGAACCTCGCGCTCCCCCGTGAGCCTCGCGGAGAACCTCGCTCCCCCGGTGAGCCCTCGCGGAGACCCTCGCTCCCCCGTGAGCCTCGCGGAGACCCCGCCTCCCCGTGAGCCTCGCGGAGACCCTCGCCTCCCCCGTGTGCCTCGCCGAGACCCCGCGCTCCCCGTGTGCCTCGTCGAGACCCTCGCTTCCCCGCGCGCCTCGTCAGGTACTTCGCTCCCCCCTTGAACCTCGCGGTGAGGCATGCTCCGCTCTCCTGTCCCGTGGGGGGGAGCGCCGCCCCCGCCTCTTTCATGCTTTGCCAAGGACTTCCCCCGCTTCCTTGTGCCATGGTGGAAGCTGCTCAGCCTCCTGGTTCTGCTGGGGACTTTTGGCCCGGAGGGGCCGGACCCCGGAGGGGGCCTTTGATTTGGGGCCTCAGGAGTAGCGCCCCTGAGGGGGGGATCTGTCACGAATCCGGAAACTCGACTCCATGTCCCATCAGCCACTGCACTACACCACCTGACCACATGCACCTGACTCACGTTTTTTGTTAATTAGCACCAATGTGTATATATAGTCTTTGTCTGCACTCTTTCGGGGTCTTTCGTTGTTATAGACTCACGTCACTTCTGTCTCCGTGTTTGTTTCTTGCCACAGTGTTATGCCCAGTTGTCCTAGTGTTTTTGTTTCGTTATTCGTGTGTTTAAAATAAATGTTTAAAAAATCTGCGATTGCTTCGGCCTCCACTCGCCAAACGTGACAGGAATAGTGTGTGAAAAAAAAAAGAATAATTTTTTAGGACACTGTGTTTTAAAGATAATTTTGCAAAATCCAAATTGGCTTTACAGATTTTTATCAGAAAGGTCTTTATTGAAAATTGTTTTTCATGCTTGTTCAATGAACCATAAACAATTATTGCACATGCACCTGTGCAACAGTCCTTAAGACCCTAACAGTTTACAATCAGTAGGCGATTAAGGTCACAGTTACAAAAACTTGGGACACTAAAGAGATCTTTCTCCTGACTCTGAAAAACGGCAGAAGAAAGATGCCTAGAATTCCTTCTCACCTGCATGAGCATGCTATAGACCTGCTGCAGGGAGGCATGAGGACTGCAGATGTGGCCAGAGCAATAAATTGCAATGTGTGTAATGTAGGATGCCCAAGACAGTGCTACAGTAAGGACAGCTGATCGTCCTTGCAGTGGCAAACCACATGTAACCATGTGTCCCCTCCAGACATGATCGAGAACTTGCAAATGCCTTGATGGAAGAGTGGAGTAACATCTTACAACAAGAACTGACAAATCTGGGGCAGTCCACGAGGATGAGATCCACTGTAGTACTCAAATCAGCTGGTGAACACACCAGATACTGATGGTTACTTTTGATATTGACCCCCCTTGTTCATGGACACATTATTCCATTTCTCTTTGTCAAATATCTGTGTAACCTGTTCAGTTTATATCTGTTAAATAATTTTTTTATGTTAATACAAATATTTACACGTGTTAAGACATTTGCTGTAAATAAAAGCAGTTGTATGTGAGATGATGTTTTTTTTTTTGGTGTGTGTGTCTGTGTAGATAGATAGATAGATAGATAGATAGATAGATAGATAGATAGAGATGGAGTTATACAGAATTCAACATTCTTTTCACGATTACTGACAAATACCTTTCAATTTCATTTAGTGAATTTCCAAGTCGAACCAGCGAATGACAAAACACAAGGAAAAAGTCAATATGTTTGGACTGTCCAAACCAATCAGCCAACGTGTATAAAGCATCAGATCAGTTGTGTTAAGACTTCCTGAGGTGAACGGTGAATACGAAACGCCACAAAACACACAGGAACTGAACAGGGCTGCAGAAAACAGCTGCAGAGTTTATGGTTTCCTAAATGCCTGAGAAAGTGACAACTTCCACAAAAGAGCTTTTAAAAAGTTTGCCAGTGTTGGAAAAACATGCACAACTGTGCCATTGTGGTGTTTATTAAAGTAATCCAGTTGCGATAGACATAAACGCGACTCAGTCAGCAGATTACATGAGGTCGTGTGTAGTTCCTTGTTTAAGCTATAGCTTGAGACTACCCAGGCCTGACGGAACAGATACACACTGTGGTTGCTCTTCCTGTTCATGAAGACTGACATCATATCAACAGAACGCGGAAGTCCCAGTTCCCCTACCTCTCGCCCATCTCAAACAAATATCAAAGTTTAAGTACAGCCAACGTGGGGCAAATCAGGGCACTACCCTAGGGTCCGATTGTGTTCTCACAGTGACGAGAGATGAGCAAAGGGAAGGCTAAAGGGCAGGAGAACATGCCCAGCTCCCTCCTCAGCATCCAGGAGAATGAGCGTCTGGTGGACCTGCTGGGCCGGAGATGTGTGGTGAGTGAGACTGTTTAACTATCAATCAGTCCAAGCTTAAGGAGGATAGAGGCAGCTGAGAAGTGAGATAATGTCTGAAATGAACATTAGCAATCTGTAGATAATAGTTAGCCTCTATGCTTCTAGCAAGTTTCGAAAGTACTCAAAGGTTTCTTTTATAGACAGAGTGACAGCATGCGCTACTGCTAATGCTGATCAAATAGAACTGCAGCTCTGAGTCTTAATGCTTCATTTTCTTAGCGGGTATTCTGTTAACACAATGCAGAAATCAGATTAAACTGACAGAACAGTACATGCCCTAGAGCGTAACCTGATCATTTTCATGAATTGATCTATTAACTTATAATGTGTTCTGCACTGATTGAAGGGCAGAAATAGGACTATTAGCTACACATTGATACAATATATGACTGATATGTGGCTAAATTATTCCGAGTGTGTTTGTACACTTGTGAGTATGAGAAAAAGTATCGAATCGAATGACAGGAAGTGCTGCTTGAGGCCACTTCCTGTTGTGGCAGAGAAGATTTAGTTTCTTTCATATTTGAGAATTTGTTTTGTGTCTAGCAAAGCTATGTCTTTCTATGTATGCATGCTTTTGTATGTGTGTGTGTGTAGAGTCTGGCCACTGCTGTTGTGCAGCTCTATATGGCCCTTCCCCACAGTCCAGCCCACTGGAGTCTACAGCATACCGGAGTGGTGTGTTTTGTCAAGGACAACCCACGCCGTTCATACTTCATCCGCCTTTATGATATCAAGGTCCCTTCTGCAAATATTTACTATTATTTTAATTTAAGTGAAATAGGCTATATTTCAGTTTTTAAAGATAATGTTGTTTTCTATTTTAATAATAAGAATACTAAATGTGACAAATGTGTACATATGGTTATGTAAGTGTGTGTTTATGCATGTTTATGTATTTCAGGAGGGGAAAATGATATGGGAGCAAGAGTTATATAATCAGATGACATATTCCAGTCCAAAGCAGTTTTTTCTCAGTTTCCCAGCAGATGTAAGATTAAATCCATTAATGTATGCATACTTTAAAGTAATGTATGACTGGTTTTTATCACCAGTGTTTGCTCACTTTATACAGTGTCCAACAGAATTATTGGTATGAAAATGACAAAAATGGATGTTTTCAGTTTGTGCTCAGAGATTGTAACAATTTGAGAGAATTTTAAGCAAAGAAAATGGTCAATTATTTCCCTTAAAGGAGCAATATACATCTGTATGTTTCAGGACTGCCAAGTGGGTCTAAACTTTTCAAGTGAGCAAGAATCGGACCTGTTCAGAAACTCATTAGAGGAAAAGATCAACCAGAGATCCAATCGCCAAGGTCAAATAGCAACACTAGCATATACACTATTCATCAATCACATACCCTATTCATTCCAGCTTTATAAACGGTGTAGATAACATCAGATAAACTGTAGTATATGAACATGTTTTTCTAGCCTCACACCCAGTATTTATGGGATCCACTGACCCAGACCAGGATAAGGTGGTTACTGAAAATCAATGAACAGAGACGAACCTAGAAATATGTGTCTTTTTATGTAGTCATTATTTCTTCATGTTACCCAGAGATATCGTTGTGATCCATTACGTCCATGGAGGAATAGCAGTAGACTCGTGTTTTGAAGACTTTATTTCTTTCTTGAAAATGATCGGAAGAACATGGTCATGCTGAACATGGTCTCAAAATCGTGTCCCTTCCCCCTGTAACTGCCCAGCTCATAAACGAGTCTTCAAATGAGACAGCACCTTGCAAAAGGGCCACGTTTGTTGCTGTGTATTATTTTTAAATGAAAATTTCTGATATTTTCAATGATCAGCCCTCGAGGGCCCTCTCAGTATGCAGGGCCCCAGGCAATTGCCAGACTTGTAGATATGCCTCTGTCAATGAACAAATGTATAACTGTCTGGAGCACATTTATAGTTTCAGCACCCACATTGTGTACCTCAGTTGGACTGTGCAATACAAGCATTTAAATATGAGTGTATATATACTGTAGATGTACCGTATATGCTGGACAGGCAGTGTGAAATATAAGCAAATATCAAAAATTCTAAAATGGCACAGTGTTCGTCTGGTCCCCATAAACATATCACGATTAGCCGTCTGCTACGACAAACACTCGATTTGCCCCAACCACAGAAACTGAAGTAACTTCTTTCCCACTCACTCAGCTTCTTTGTACCTGAGCAACTTTGAGTGAACCTGCATGTAGCTAGCACTTTAGCATTTTATATGCATCATTTGAGCATTGTAGTTTATTTGTACTAAAGTAGTTGTACCACAAAAAAAGGGCAATGAATGGAATAGGTTTGGCAGAGAATATGTATATATATATTTATATCAACACACCCTGCCTGTTTTTCTAGCACTGACACTGTTGTTTACATTGCTGTTTACATTCTCACCCAACCTTCAAACATCATTATGGGTTGCCTGAGCAAGAATGTTATTGTAAATTTTTATCCTTATTCTTCATTTATTTTTGCAAACAGCACATTCATGATACTTTTCCAGTTTCATTTTTATTGAACATTTCTGCTGAACATTTGTGATGAACATTTCTGCTGAAAACATTCATGATAGTTATTAGAAGATGCATACAGTGTATTGTACACACACAATATAATACACACAGACAGACATACATATATATATATATATATATATATATATATAAAATGCTCATTTGTTTACAGTTTTTGTGCACTAGCACTTCGGTTAATTCAGGTTATTCAATTCTATACTTCTATAGGAAGTGAATGTGCACCTGCCAAATGTGAAAGTACACCTTCCAAATACTGCACTCTAAAAAAAAACCCAGTGGGTTAAAAACAACCCAAATTGTTTTTCAGCTGCGTAAATGTAGGACAAAACACACAAATGTTTTTCAACCCAAAGGATGGTTTAATTATTACAAAAATGCTGGGTAAATTGCTTTCATAAATGGGTTAATATTTTCAGGGTTATTTTTGCCTCTTGAAAATGTCAAATATACCACATTATAAACAAATATGTCAGCATGGTATCTCCTTTATATATACACAGGAAGGTGTTCAGAAACGTATTGCTAGAGCTGTCAAAGTGGTGTTTATATATGATGCAAATAAGTCATATATTTAAGACAAAAACATCGGATTTTGATCAATCAAGTGCGTTTAATGTCATGTAAACTGGACTTTTATCGCACATTTTCACTTTTTCTAGTTTACAGTAATGCTTTAATGGATAAATCTATTGCTACAAACCTTCACTGAATCATGTGTTAATCGAACACACCTGAACACATTTTGTGTTACTTTTTGTGTTACCACCCCCTTTGCAGCAATAACCTCACCCGGTGCTCATCGTTCAGGAGGAATTTTAGCCCAATTCTTCCTGGCAGAACTGCTTTAGCTCGGTCATATTCTTTGGATGGCTCATGTGTATGAATCTCTTCAAGTCATTCCATAGCATCTCTATTGGGTGGGCTCTGACTCGGCCACTCCAAAAGGCGGATTTTGTTTTTCTAAAACCATTCTGTTGTGGTGTTTTGGGTCGTTGTCCTGTTGCATCACCCAACTTCTACACAGTTTCAGCTGACGTACAGACATTCTCACATTATACTGAAGAATTGTCTGATATACTTTGAATTCATCTTCCCCTCAATGATTGCAAGCTGGCCATGCCCTGATGCAGCTAAGCAGGCCCAAATCATGCTGTTTCCTTCACCATACTTTACGGTTGGGATGATGTTTCATGATGATATGCCGTGCCCTTTCTACGCCAGATGTAGTGCTGTGTGGTTTTCCAAATAGTTCAATCTTAGTTTCATCAGTTTACAAAACATTTTGCCGAACAAAATATTGACACTTTGGGCCCAATTTGGACATTTTCACTTAGGGGTGTACTCACTTTTGTTGGCAGTGGTTTAGACATTAATGGCTGTGTGTTGAGTTGTTTTGAGGGGACAGCAAATTCACACTGTTACACACGGTGTACACTCACTACTTTACATTTTAGCAAAGTGTAATTTCTTCATTGTTGTCACATGAAAAGATATAATCAAATATTTACAAAAATGTGAGGGGTATACAGTACTCACTTTTGTGAGATACTGTTTTTTCCCACCTTTAGCACCTCACTGCCAATTTCTTTTTTGCACAGAGTGAGTAATAATGTAATAAAGTAAATAAAGTTAAAGGATTACAATAACAGTAACAGTAGACCCATAATCTTAACTGGCGCTTCATCTCTCTGTAAAGACATGGAAAGACAAGGAAAAACTACAGGGTGTCCAAAAAGTCTCTATACATAAGGGTCAATGTATGCTAGCAGCATGTCGGTTGTGCCTTCGTCAGTGGACGTTCGAGGACGTCCACTTCTTGGTTGGTCTGCAACACTTCCAAAGTTGTGCTTGCTGTGTTTCCTGTTAAAGTCCATCATAAGGACTTGATGACTTCCAGATCCAGCCATGAGAATTATTTCAATATCTTCTTCATTTCTCAAAGACATTCTTAAAGGCTATCTGCAAAAATATATAATATAAATATGATGGATGACATTTTGCTAAAACTGTTACATTTTCCTACGTATGGAGGCTTTTGGGACACCCAGGTATTATGCCATTTTACAAGTTTTGACATTAGACTTACATAAACTCTCCAGTATTACTTTATTGAATATTTATCAATGTGTATGTGTTATGAAGGTCCTTTCCTATAATATGTTATAAAAAAATTTTAACTTTCAAATCCATGCAGCCAGAGCTTTTATTAAACCAGCACCTCACCAGCCTCCATCTATATTTTTTTCTTATTAGAAAAAAGACAGAGTTCTCCAATTGAAGGTACGTCTGTGCAAGCGTGCTTTAATATATACATTTGTAAAATCAAATGCCTCTGTTGTATTTCATTTTTGTAAGAAAAGTGGTTAATTTTCCTTTCATTTTTCAGAAAAACGAGCACTACCACCCACACCACCATCAAATGGTCAGTACTATGTTGTTATGAGTCCTGTATAACCTAAAGATCCATAGGTTTATGTCTTAAAGTTAGTTGTGTAGTGTAAATATTTTCCTGTTGAATAATGCTAAAGATGTTCTATGTATCATTGGTGTGTATACCTACATTCTGGTTTCAGATATTGTATGCTGTATTTGTTTTCAGGTCCACTGATGCTGCCAGGTGGTATGGCCACAATAGATATTCAAAACCCAGACATTTTGGCCTCTCGGTATCGATCTTCTAGTGTCCCTGTACCTGCGCCTGCTTCCTTCTGCAAAGGAAAGAAAGACAAAAAGGGCAAGAAGAAGGGACCTCGACTCACCAAGGCAGATATCGGCGCACCCAGTGGTTTTAAGTAAGTTTGCATAAGTGGCTTTCCGAATAATTGACGCTTTAAATTCTCATTCTTTAAAATTATTTCTTTTTTTTTTATCTCACATTTGCTTTTTCCTTAATTCCAGGCATGTCACACATGTAGGATGGGATCCAAACACTGGTTTTGATGTAAGAAATTCCTCTTTTCACTCTTTTCACTTATTTTACAGCGTTCTTATTCGACTACAATGTGTCAACTAATGAACACTGAATAGCTCTAATGTAATTACTGTGGAATTAATTACTAATTACTGTGGAAATAATTACATTTGTAATGTGTGTAACTTAAAAAGAAACACTTAAAATGTCTAAATGACACAGAACTGCTTTGTAATAAAGGAACTCACAATTGCAAAAATTAAAACGAAGAAATATAGTATATACTATAATGAATAAAATAAAGCAGTTAATCAGGACAAAAAGCACAAATGAACGGTAACACAAAATATAGATGCATTTAATGCATTTAATATATAATTTAAAACAACCTTTGACTTGACCAGAGGGACTTTCTACCATTTATGTTTGTAAGATTGTCTGAGAAATATTGAAGCAATGTGGTAATGTGGGCTAGATTTTTTTAAATTAACCCAGAAATATGACTTTTACCACTTATTAATTACAATGATATAATTCTTAATTTGCTTATTGTGTTTCTCACATTTAATAAGGATTGTGTACATTTGTATACAAAACCTATTTGTGTTGAGCTCTTAGATTTTTGACAAAAATACATTTATATACAATTCTTTAAACAAGAGTTTAGTTTATTGACAAACAGCACATTTTGTCAACTGAGCAGTTCAAGACCTATAAAGACCAAATATTTAAGTTATTTTACTTTCTTCAAATGCTCTTCAACATTATTTTTATGAAGGCAGTATAGATTTAACCATCGTTTTTTGTGATTTAACAATTTCTGACATTCTGATCTCATTTTTAATCAGTGAGGAAAATTTAATTACATTCCATCATACATTTTGAGCTCGATGAAATTTCTCTAATTTAGGTACAATCTCACTTTCGTTATGGAAACGAGATATTTTGTTTTAGTTTCAGTTTTTAGTCAAAAAACAAAACAAAACAAAACCCACTGTGTACAATTAAGTGCAAACAGGATAGACGTTGCAGTGATTCATGTGTAATAAACCTGTTTATTTTATTTTATTCTAGACCAATAATCTGGACCCTGATCTGAAAAAACTGTTTTCTTGTGCTGGTATCAGTGAAGACCAGCTGACAGACAAAGAGACATCCAAACTTATCTACGATTTCATCGAGCAGTCTGGTGGCCTGGATGCTGTCAAAGAGGAGATGAGGAAGCAGGGTGAGCGATCCCTTCATGGATCCTTATAGAACATTTTATTTTATATGTATTATTTTTGTTATTACAATTCCTGAATCTTTTATTATTCAGACCATATACAATACCTCTCACACCAGTATTTTTGAATAAAGCCAAAAACCATTTATACAAATAGCAGTTCAGTTACATTAGCAAAGATGTCACAAGTTCTGCTGTCCACACAGATTCAATGGCTCCTCCATCTCGGAGTATACCCCCAGTCCCAGGTGGTGCACCAGCAGCCCCTCCACCTCGTGGGGACCGGAACCTTCCTCCTGTCCCTGGCCAACCTCCACCAGCTACTACATCCCGAAATCAGAGATCTCCACTTCGTGGACCCCTTCCACCACCTCCTCCAGCTGGAAGAACTGGACCTCCACCTCCTCCACCTCCCTCTGGTGGTTACTCATCTCCTCCACCACCTCCCCCCAGTTCTTCTATGGGTCGAGGAGGAGCACCTCCACCTCCTCCTCCCCCTCCACCTCCTCCACCTCCTGCACCTGTCATTAGTTCCAACAGCAGCACCCCGGTCAGTCCTTCTCCAACTTCAGGAAGTAGCAGAGGAGCTTTATTGGACCAGATACGACTGGGCACCAAGCTAAAGACTGTAAGACAGAGTGTTATTTGCAAACATAGGGCCGTATTCAGAGTTGGCTACTTAAGGTCAATAATAGCCTTAATATTTACATGGGGAAAGTTATGAATATTCAGAGGCAGGATTTTTGGAGGATTTTTCTTGAGTAGAAGCATCTGAGATGGGGTTTTCCCATAATATTTAGACCACCATCCTTACCCACAAGCACTTGCCTTTAAGCCTTGTTGTCAACAAAAAATACTAATATGATATATGCATGAATAGTTATAGTGGTGATTATAATATTTATAAAAATTTGTTTTGATTTAACCTATATAGCTTCCACTCTCATTATTTGACAGATAATAAAATAGCACTTGATCCAGCACATCCTATTATTTTACTTTTTTTTGACAGTTAATTGCACATACAACATAATTATGCCACAAGGTACAAAACTGAGGTCATGAAGTCATAAAGTGTACACAGGGAGTGGTTATTTCAACATGCTTTTAATTAATTGTTGAGTTAATTAACTAAAGATAAGAAAAGGTACCGACACTTGAAAGAATAAGCTCACCAAGTACTCATCTGCTACACTTAAAGCTCACTTTAAGTTAATTCATAAATATATTAATGTCTCTGATGATGTCTAATCTTATATTTTCCAATCAAAGTCCTCCAATACTCAAAACAGAAATATACTGTGGTTACATCAAACTGTCAGACAGTGGTGGAAAAATGGGTCTGTGTAACTCTTGCATAAGTTCTGAAGAGCGCTTATGTGTGTAGTTAATTCTGGGGTCTGAAAACTGATGTGCTCATGAGCTCCTAACTCTCTCTCTCTCTCTCTCTACCTACTCACATTCATGCCCATATTTTATATTCTATTATTATCAGGTTACAGAGAGTACTGATCCTCATCCTTCATCACAAGATCAGGGTAGTGAGGGCATCGTTGGAGCTCTGATGATGGTGATGCAGAAAAGAAGCAAAGCTATTCATTCCTCAGGTAAATATCAAAGCATAATAAATGTTGGTGAAATGATGTATGACTCTGTGTTTTCTCTATGAACAGCCTCATAACTAGGTACAATTTCAACTGAACTTTTCTTAGGTGATGAAGAAGATGATGGAGGTGAGGATGAAGATGATGATGAATGGGATGACTAATGCCAAAATCCATCTCTGGTATACAGTACACACCCTTGTGTACACACACACACACACACACACACACACACACACACACACACACACACAGTTGTTAAATCTGAAAAATCTTAATATGTTGGTGTCTCAGTAAGTGTACCTCAGTTTGTTTTCACCTTAAAAATGATATCTAACATGAATTTATACAAACTGTCATGTAAAACTTGTAAAAGTGTGTAATGTAAAACAGTGTGAACTGTTAAAACCAGTAATAGCAAAATACATTTTGTTTGTCACAAAATTCAAGTGTCCAAAGTGTACAATATTTAGACATTACACAATGCAGTTTACATGTAAATTGTTATTTGGTCAATCATTTTTTTCAAACAGAATTTGCAATCTGTTCACTATTTTGCCATTTTGGGAGGTGGGGGAAGATGTCATGGGCCACTAGCAACCTGAATTATTCTTTTAAGGGTTTAGGTGATAAATAATAGTATTATTAAAACTGAATAAAGCAAACTCATTGTGCAATCTGTGATAATATTTTTCCCTTTTGACAGCAATTTTCTATATTTAGCATTTCCCTTTGTCAAATACATCTTTCTTTTGTTTACAAATGCAAATATAACTAATCGGCCTGAGAATTTTACATTTAATATTATCCCTACCTCTGATTTCTAAACCTTACCAAAACATTTATGAGTCCAACTTAACTTTAATCATAGACAGAAATAGTTACAGATGTATGACAAAGTCAAGGAAAAACTGATGGCTCTGTTGTCCTGTAAGAGAAATTTTGCTGGCATGGTTTGTCCACTTGGCCCCTTGCAGGGAAGTCTCACTGCAAATCAATACAAAGTTATTTTGGCTGACCACCTTTATTCTATGATGAAGCATTTCTATCCTAATGGAATTGGTCTCTTCCAGGATGTCAACTGTTCCAATGTACAGTGCACAAAAGCTCATTGAATGGTTTGTTGAGTATGAAAATTACATAAATCATATGCTATGGCCTTCACAGTCACCAATACCAATTCACAACCCAACACCTATGGGAGAGTTTGGAGAGATGAGTTAGACAGCGCTCTCCAACATCATCAAAACACCATTTGAAGGAATAGCTTTGGCGTTCATTCCTGCAGTATAGTTACAGAGACTTTCTAGAATCAATTCCAATGCACATTGAAGCTGTTCTGGTGTCTCACAGAGCCACAAAACCTTAATAAAACATTTTTTTCCTTTAATTGGTCACATCTGTATTTTCCTCAAATAGTTATTTAAAAAAAAACTTTTATAGCTCAAAATCTTATGGACTGTGTAAACTAGATAACAAAAAAAAGGCAGAACTCACTCTGATGGATTTAAATGGTAATACGTAAGGTTATAAATAAAGCACAAACACTTTATTTACACTACATTTTTTTCTAAGAACTTATGGAATACTTTTATGAACAGGAAATCAATAAATATGATTTAATGCAATCTTCCTAGTTTCTTGATATTTTGATAATAGTTCTATAAAAGGCTAAATGTGCAATAAGACCCAGAGGTTAAATAAGAACAAATACAGCAGTTTATTGTTATGATTATAAAACATCTATGAGTATTTCCAACCTCACAATATAATCATAATAAAATATTATTTATTACAAATGACCACGTTAACTTAAGCTAACAAAAACACAGTGAATACATAAGAGAATTATTGTAATGCGCAGCCACTTGAGCAAAGATAAAGAAGAACAAAAATCATCTGTGTTGCATACCACATTTCCTGTAAAAGCCCATATTTTTCACCACAATAACATTTAAATGACTGGAAACTATTACAGTTTGGATTTTTGTGCTAGCCCCCAGACATCTCTGTGCTTTCCAGCTGAAATATACATACATACAAACGATGAGGAGTTTTGAGTTTTGTCCATATCCATAAACTTTTCATACAAAATGAAGTTCAACATTGTTAGTTCATTTCTTCCGGTCAAATGACAAGATTCCTTTTTTTTTTTTTTTTTTTAACTTGTCACACTGAACTGCATTTAATCGTTATCTAATCATTTCTCACACTGAAATCATCATACTGCCAAAAAGGAAAAAAAAAGCACAACATGCTTACGGAACAGACTAAACAACCGGCTATTATCACAACTGAGGAAAAAAACAAAAAAGCTTATAGCTACAAGCATCTTTGTGAGCCTGTATATTCTGGTCCTGTTAGTGAGTACACACCATGATATAAAATCTGCTATTCCCAGTCTTATTCCACCACCAAAGAGCACAACGGCCATGAATATGTACATTCTCAAAATAAATATGTTGTGTGGAGAGATAGAGTGAGAGAGAGAGAGAGAGAGAGAGAGAGTAATAGATTAGAGTTAAAACTTGACAAACACTCAAATACCTACCACTTCAGTGTAATAATCATACACATAGTCAAGCACAAGATCTGCCTTTATACACAAGCACAAGACCACAGCTGACCACAGAAAACATCTACCACTTATATGCAAAAGGTGCAAAAGTTGAAGAATTACTATTTTTGTGTTACAAAGTTCAAATACGGTGATCTGGAAGATGCAATAAGTTACAGAAATTCCCACCAAAATATGACCTGATTATGCAAGGAAAATACCTTACATGGTTGTCCCACATTACTTTCTCAGTACACGACTTTGTTTCACAGGACAGAAACAATTAGACTGTTATTTTCCCCTAGAATTATATACTTGCATTCTTAAGCAAAAATGTACAACAGCCAAAAAAAGCCTGTTTGACTCATTCTCAACATTCTTTTTTTGTGTGAGCTAGTGCTCTAGTTTTTAAAGCATTCTCAGCTTTGTATACAGTATTTACTTTGTGTGTGTTTGTGTGTGTGTGTGTGTGTGTGTGTGTGTTGTGCTAATCCCTCTTACTATGACAGGAGGCTGGAGCAGATTTTGGTCCATACATATATCTTGCAGAAATGTATCCCATCATTCCTGTTCAAAACAGCAAACCTACAGCCACCTCCAAATCCTAGTTGTTTCCTCACTATTAGTAGATTTTAGCTTTTAGAGTAATAATTACTTGGTGATAATGCCACTTGGGACTTTAGCTATTGCAAAAAAAAACCACAAAAAGTTATAAACACTGTTTACTATTAATCATTACAAATAAACACATCATGACACTTGAATGCAAAATTTGCAGCTGTGATTTGTCTGATGCAGACTAGCTCAAGAGTACTTACTATCAAAGACTGAAAAGGAACGCTACCATATCTACCTTTACATATCCTGATTTATAAATCACCCTTGGTCTTGATAACATAAATATTGGTCAGCATAATGCATGTCATAATTACATCCCAATAGAGGACCAAAAAGGTTTCTTTTCTATGAATCAGCAGACGGCTGTGCTGTGAAAGGGGGTGGAATCATATAGAAGTCCGGCACAGTATTTTTCCACTGCTGTTTTCCACACACACTGAGGACTAACAATCATCTGACTAAACACAACAAGCTTTAAATACAAGTACTGCAAAGCAGCAGAGTTACACAACTACAATGTTTATGGAACACTGATTTTTCTTTAAAATGTCAATGGTAAACAAAAGAGACTAATCCTTATATACTAATGCTGGTGTGAATCAGTTTTCTTTTCTTTTCTTTTGGAATATATACACTTACTACAGGCAGATGTGATTGATAATCAGTGACCAAAGTGCGTGGGTACAATGTAGGTGTAGCATACATGCTAAACTGCTAGCTCAGTGTATGTAAATTCCAAAATGCACTGCAAACATGTAGACATGTATTGTAACTTTAGACAAGCCAAAGTAAAACTGAGCCGAAGGTACTGCACCATGTGTCTTACCCAATATCCAACATGCAGTGTAAAATTCCCAATTTATAAAATAAGTCTATTGGTTTTGACCTTGTGCATGGCCCCAGGGGATGAATATGACATTAAGCTTAGAAAGTTTTTAGTGATTCTGCCTGCTCACACAATGCACAGAACGCAACCAAAAAGTGGCTTTGTGAGTATTTTTACTCAATACGTTCACTACTCCAGAAGCTCCTCGGGCTCCTCTTTCTCTGTATGCCTGCGATTAGTGCGCTTGGGCTTGTGAGGCTGCTTCCAGTAGGACTGGCAGTACTGGTTGATGAGTGTCACCTCGGGCTGTGAGTACGTCTGGCCTGGTGGGGGCAGGGTTTGAGGTGGCGGTGGAGGAGGAGGTGGGTGGTGCTGCTTGTCGTGTTGGCGATGGCGCTCGGGATCTGAGGGGCCGTCTGGAGCCGTCAGGGCCTCCACAATCTCACGGTCGAGAATACGCAGGGCCACACGGGCCAGCGTGTGCTTGAAGTTGTTCTCTGTGGCTTGGCAGTGGTAGACACCGGAGTCTGATTGGCTAAGAGATTTCAGCAGGATACCATGAGCCGTCTTTAGGACATCTTTATCACGACTGAGCTGTGAAACGATTAAAAGGATATTATTTCAATTATTGGAGAAATTGACTGTAAAAAAATAAATAAATCAGTGATCATCAGTGTGTAGTAGGAGAAAATCAAGGTGATGGGACTTGCATGATGATATCCCTTATATGCAATATTTCAGCAGAACTCAAGTCATTTTAACTTGCCAGAGATTTCCCAGCCAGTGACATGCTCATGCTGCAACACAGGGCAGCATAACACATACAGTACAGAGGAAAACTCTAACTGCCCTCTTCCCAATACATGAGTCCATGATTGGTTAGTGTCACTCTGATTAACAAGGTCTCCCTGATTGAGAGAACTCCATCCATCCCACCCAACAGCATGAATAGATCTGCTCCTTTCGCTTCCAGGTACAGATGGCTGTGCAATCATCAGGTTTCAAACTTGCGATCTCCAAGATGATAGGGCAACATCTTTCCGTTGCACCAGGAGCATAACTAGCATGTTCTTAAATTAGTTTATTATCAGACTTATATTAAGTGAAGCATCTGCCATAAACGTCCCTGTGAATTATCTATAACTATATAAACAATTACACTATGAAACGTTATAATGGTAAAAATGAACTATCAACTGTTTTGTTGCAAGAAAAACTAATTTTTGTACGTTCGTTATAAAACACATGTACATTTTCGTTTTTTAATTGAAAATGGGGGTGCAAACTTTTTTTACTCAGGAGTACTTCTAACTGTTAGCTTCTATCTTGTGCAGAGTCTGTGCATGTGCAGTCTGTAAGCAGCTGGAGGCAAACTGTTGCACTTGCTTTTCATGACTGAAAACCTTCGCAGAGTTGTTTGTGAGAGGTGATTTGAAATCTTACTGCTTTACGCTTGCCATCTTTCTGACAGAACCACTTCACAGTAGCTTGAGGAGATCTGGGCTGGCACTCCAGAAAAGCACTGCTGCCCTCCACCCCGAACTGCACGGTTTCCCTCAGACGCTTCTCTACTGAGAGACAGGAAGAGATGCTTAAGCAGCTGATGCTATTTCTGCCGATGTTTCTGCAAATTTGCAAAGCAATTTACTGTAGCTTACACGTACTGTGGCCTTATAATCGGAACTGACATCAGTTTTTGTTTTTTTTGTACTTCCCTTCTCTACGAAATGTGCATAGGACACGTAGCAGAACATGTGCAATCAGAATAAATGCATAGAGGGATTTCTTTCTCTCTTTTCCTAATGCATTCATAATCACATGCACAGACCTTTAGAGTTGAAGCCCCTGCACTGACGTAACGGGTCACCATGTTTGATATCCTGTCTCCTGCTTCTCCTAAAGAATGAGCAACAGACATTTTCCATAACAAGAACCTGAACCATGATTCGGATGTTACACATACACGCTGTTAAAATAACATGCATTAACATTAACATAAAAATGTTCTGGGTTAATACAGTTGTTAATAACAACCTCTTGGTGGCGGGGGTGAAAGCAGAGCAGCTCTCTCCGTCCCAGGCGCAGTAGGGGTCTCTGGCCAGGCAGCAGTCTGAGCAGGCTTTACCATAAGCAGGACACCGATGCAAAGACACCTGGGTAAGTCCTCGTGCCGAAGACACGTACAGCTGTTGCTGTTAGACACAATAGAGTGAAAGCCCATAGTCACACCACATAGTTAGGTCAACTTGAAGACTGTTTCGTGAAGGATTTATTAAATCAGTTCTGCTTCAGTCAGTTTTGCTCACTCTAGCCTATAGTGCTAACCTTGTATGAACTCAAATTTTGTTCTTCTGTTTTTTTCTCCCTGTTTTGCATTTTACTCTGTGGTTTGATCTTTTTTGCCCTTCATGGTATTGACTTATGCCTACTTTATTTCACCCTAGTGATTTGTACAATATTCCACAATCAAGATTCCATCATGTTCCAAAAAACTGTCAAAACAAAGGCATAGAAAATAAATCACTTTTCTAATAGAGTCAATGATGTGTGTTGCAGTAGGATGGTCATGAACAGCTGTTATACCATGGTCTGTCTGAATACTGGATTCTTTTTGTCTGGAAGGTGTGCTTTCAACCCGTATAATGCACAGGTAGTTCCAGTTAGTTTAATCACTGTTCTAATCTAACGCGCTGCCTATAAACAACTGTAACCATAGTAAAAGTACAGTTACATATTTTTAAAAGCACACCTAGCTGTCTGTGGATTATTACTTATATAATAAGTAACACATTTTTACGTATTACATATGATGCTAAATGTACATATGCAACATAATAGTTTACAAGTGTAAGCAAAACTTGTGTATAAACTGCAGAACGTTAAAATATTTCAGTTTCAAACAAAGATTTCTAAAACAGGAAAAATCTATTTAAATAAAGTTTTCTTGAACAATAAATAGTAAATGAGTAGAATGGCTAAATAGTTTTGGACAAATAATTTAAAGATAATTATAAAAAATAACTGAAAGAAATTATTTAGACTACTAGTCCCTAATCTGCATTCAAATAATTTTATTGTATATTTAGCTCCTATATATGGCGTTTGAAAAAACAAAAAACATAAATAAAAAAATTTATAAAAATAAATATATAATATAATTAATTACCCTTTTAGAGGAAATTTTCAGAGTTCTCACTGGTGCAGGTGTCTGAAAAACATCAGTGATAGATACTCAGCTGCTTTGCATAGTATTGCAGTTGTCGCACTTAACATTTTATTAGGAAAGACTTCATCTTCAGTCCAAAGCTCATATATTCATAAAAAAATACATTTAATATGATCTTTACCCTAAAAACCTCCACCTCTTCAAGAATGAGCTCTTCAGTCGTGCTTGTATCTTTCGGGAGTACAATCACCTTTTGGACTGTTCCTCTGTCTATCAAGCAACAAGTCAGAAGCATCACTTCAGAGAATTTGAAGAATGTTGAAAAGCAAATCAAACGGAGCCTGAATGTTCATCCTAGAAATATTTCTAAAATTATTCTCAGCATTTGTTAGTTGGTTTGTTTTTAAAAGGACACACTTTCATAAGTATGCAACTAAGTCCAGTAAAAAAAAAAAAAACATTTGATCAGAAATGTACCTGTTCCCAGAAAAAGCACCTCATATCTCCCATCCACAGCATCCACCATGTCCACAGCGATAGTGGTGAAGCGGTAGTCCACACCTGTCCGCACCACCAGGGGGCGCTTGTGTGCAGGGTATATAGGATGATACATAAGAGGGTGAGCACGCACAAAGTTGACAGCTTCGTCAGAGAAGGCTTTAGTGCTGTGGACTCCAGGAGTAAATGTTCCCCCAGGACACTGGGTTTAATCAGAGAGAAGAAGAGCACACTTTAACCATTAATCCCCAAAAAAGCATCTCAAATATATAAAAAATGTCTCTCTGTTGAAAATGTTTAAAAGGGAATAAAATATAATACACTACAGTACTACTACAGTCTAGTTTATTAAATGATTTGATTTTCAGGCTTAATAATTTGCCATTGTGGCGTATAATCAATCTGCTGCTCAGGATCACATTATATAATGATTCTACACGTTGGCACTCACCGTCCCGGGGCGCGGATAAGGAATCTTTCCAGTGTAAGGTGTCCACTGGTAATTGTGCCCATGTTTATGAGAAAAGGGTCCATTAAAGACATTTCTGATGTCAGACATGGAATACACACACACTGCTGAGCCTTTAAACACAGACCTAAAACGAGAGAGTGAGAGAAAGCAGAGACCCTCATCACCATTTCACTGTAGTCTTACATACTATGGATGTCTAACGAGTTACACAGGTCACATTGACATAATGATTTGAAAAGGTGCAGTTAATAAATTCCTGCTCAGTCTTTACCCAGCAGTGGAGAACAGAGCGTACACCATAGGATTGCGTTCATCATTAGTCCGCTGAATGAAGACGTCCCCTGAACATAAAACATTAATCTGTCACTCCACTGGATTCAGAAAATGGAAAAAAAAAAAAAAGAGAGAAAAAATCAAAATACACAGTCTTACTTACTTAGTTCATCAAAATATGTCTCTACTCCATCCAACCCAATTACAGAACAGACCAGACGTGCTTTCAGGAAAGTTGTCCACTTATTTACCAGTGACCTTTGACCCCCATCATCATTCTAAGGGAAAAAAAATACACAGCTAAGATATATAACATTAATTTTGTAATATAATGCATAATCTAAGGTTATTTTCTCTGTAGATGATGAATCATGGACCAAAGGCATACGTTAAAGCCCTTTTCTATAAAACAGTGTGAAACTACATCATTATTATTTTAAACATTATGACATGCTATGATAATATACTTCCATGAGCATTACAGTACCGTTAATGATGTTCACATAAACCAAAAGCGGGGGAACGCTTCTTCCTTCAGGGGTTTTTTCCCCGAAAATGATATTTTATGGAAAGATCATTTTTGTGTGAATGGTTTAGTCCTTAAGCCATGTATGTAATGGTTTTTTTTTTTACGTGATTTTTTTTCGTCCTCTGTCCTTAAGTCATGTATATGCTATTAATGTTTTAGTCCTTAAATCATGCATATGTCATGAGTGTGTTATGAAACTTGTAATCCTTAGGTCATGCAGATATTTTAATTGTTGTACCGTACTTGTCATGTACTGTATAAGGTATGAGTATTTTAGTCCTCAAGGCATGTACAGTATATGTTGAGTCCTTATGTCTTGTGTATGTTATGACTGTTACAGTTCTTAAATCACGTATATGTTGTATGTTATAGTCCTTAATTCATGTGTGTTATAAGTGTTTTAGTTCTTACATTATGTAGTTTAGCATGATTTAGTCCTTAGGTAGGAAGCTTAAAATAAAAGAAAATGTTCTTAACTCTTTTTAAGGGCATGACGATTATTTGTCAGAATCTAAATGAAATGTTTTACCAGTTCTATTTGTACAAGTTCTCACCAGACAAACCCTGCCGACTCTGGCCAACACACTGGGGGTGCTGCCTCCTGCTGCATCCAAACTCTTTTCCCGAAAGAAAAAATACAGCTTGTCATCATTCTTCTCTGTACTATCTGGAATTTTCTGAATTTTTACAAACACGGGCTCTAAGAGAAAGAGAGTATAATAATGGTTAGTGTTAAAATAGATATAAACTCAGCATCAATCTTATACATTTATAGTTAATACCCATGTTTTAAGTATGAGCTTTTGCTCGCAAAACACATCCTTTTTCTGTTTACATCCTACCATTAAGCCACCGTGAGTCGTACTGCTCTGTCCTGACAGCAGGTCTGTCTCCTAGAGTCCTGAATATGGCTGGATCTGTGCCCATGAAGTCTACATGTACTCCAGCATACAGGTTCCCATCTGGCCAAGGCGGAGAATGGTGTAGAGACAAAAATTAATCAATGTTAATGTAGCACGACTCTGCCATAGCAGCTCATTTCTTCTAAATTTCGGAGGAAGAAGGGAGAGAGTGAGAGAGAGAAGGCTCACTGATTAGAACGGCAGCATTTTCTTGGCGTGGATCATAGGGGCATTTTCCCTTTCCAGAGTCCACGTAGCCAGGCACCAATCGGAAGAGGTATTCCTGAACACAAACACATAGACAAGATGATCACCAGGCTTTTACTGTGACAGAACAATACACTTCAAAAACCTGAATGGTGTCGTATATAGGTCTCATATGTGGGCATGTGTGGTGTGTGTGTGTGTGTAAATGTGTATGTGCACACCTCAGCCCTCCAGCCTCTGTTGACGAAGGTGCAGATGGGCTTGTAAGCTCCAGTGCCACATGTGTACAGATGAGTCCTGTTCCATGGCTCGATCAGTCGCACAAAGTTTGCACACTCTCCCTGTAATGAGAAGAAAAGGTGAGTATCTTTTCATACCTCATTTCATGTTTCACCCACACATGGAAAGGTCATCAAAACCCCAAAACCAAACAGTGAGCTATAATTAGATATTCATTTACACCTACAGCTAGGCATTCATTCACAGAAAGACCAAGGATTAATGTAAACCTACTTGTCCTCCTTTTCCTGCCATCTTGCACTCCGCTTTTCTTTGGGTAGTAGCAGGCCAGTGGATCTAGGATCAAACACTGAGTTACTCACTACACAAAATATAGTATAATTTGTGTGCATACAGAGCAATTGTATAAAAAAAACCCATCAACCTGACACTGTACAAAACTCCCAATGTGGTCTCACACTTGCAAAATTATAATAATTTTACAACTCACTTTGAATGAAAAATTACAAAGTTTAAGGTTAATGAGTAGGGTTACCATTCCGTTCCTACTTTCTCTTATGACTACATTTAAATGAAATCGAATGAAATACAAACATCACTCATTAAAATATATGAATATCTCATGAGATCAGGTTTTAAATTTCACAGAAAACATGTATGTAATATACAAGTAAGGGCTTTGCATTGCACATGTTTTCTTTATGAAAAAGGATTGACTATTTCTTTTGTATCTCTTTTGCACAAATTATTTGCAAAAAAGATGTCAACAATGCAAATATAAGGCAAAACGAACGGAACAATAGTTATAAAGCAACTAAAAAAAGAATTGAAATTTTTGAGGAAGGCAACTTATGAAATGATACAGTATGTAGGAGAGGATGTGAAAATGTTTGAAGGCAGTAATAGCGGGAAAGGCTGGGCATGCAAATTATGACAAAATATTTATATCCCATTCAGAAAGATATATTTTCTTCTATTCTATAACTAGAAAATAAACATTCACATTTTCAATACTGTTGTTATGTCTGATAATGAAGGAACATTTCTAAAAGCTAACACGCTGAATGTCTTGTTGGTTAAAATATGTCTCTTTTAATATGTTATGAGAGTATGGACACATCTGCACTCAACTGTTTATCTTACAATGTTAATTTGATGTGTTCTCTGAAAAACACTGCTTATTCAGTTCAACTCAGTGACAAAAATATTGACTCTTGCAAAAGTGTATTACAATGAGTGGCTCCTTGTTGATGTTCTGCATGTCCAGGGACACTATATATTCGCAGCTGCCCAGGTAAAGGCGGCCCTGGTCCTGGTCCATGTGGAGAATTCGGTAGTCACTGGTGTTGAAGGAGAAGCTGAATGGCCGGATGGTCCTCGTTTCCAGCAGCTCTGTGGAGGAAAAGTCAGTGTTGAGTGTTTCGATCCAAGTGGTCTCATAACATAAGGGAGTCAGGGAACAGGTAAATGCCTGCCTTTGGCTTCTGTGAACTATTTAGCAGTGAATGTACGCTTGACATTTTTTTTGATTTTGTATTAATACATCTGTAGCATATATTTTAATATATGTAATACCCAGAGACAGCTGGTATAAATGGGCAAGCAGGATTAAGCCCTCGCTGTCTTCCAAAGATAACATTCCATTCATGTTAGATTGTATTCTGTTAACAAACGTCTTGAAGAGGATTATTGTTGGACTTTGTAGAACCGTACAATCATATCACACCAACAATGGAGAAAAATACACAGAATCAGCGGCGTAGGAACAATTTTGAATCTGGGAGGGATGATGAAACAGTAGGGCGGTTTGGGGGAATGCTCCCCTGAAAACATTTAAAACACTTAAATGCTCATTTCTAATGACTTTTGGGAGCAGATTGTACTAATTATTATGGTTGTAAGAGGGTACTTGCAGTGACAGATGATTGAGATTACTCAGACTGCTGCGACACTTCATTCAGGATGGAGGTTGGGTGGAGATATGAGATGGAGCTATGACAGTTTGAGGATCCAATAGAGTTATGAGACTTAGTCACAAGCTCTTTTAATACTTTTCATATTTGTAAAACACATAGACAGATGTATAGGGTGACCAATAGAACTGAATAATGAAAAATTTTTTAATTAACGAAATATAGAGATACGAGTTCTGATGTATGCCACTGAATAATGCTACGTTTATTCATTAATATTACTCCAAACAGAGAATTGTTCATTTAACACACTAGCTACTATAATCATTAAGAACAGCTGCTAGTTAATGCAGCTAGACAGTGTGAATTACTGGCAGTAATTGATGCAGCAGCACTGCCCTACCATGGCGCTGTTTTCCAGAATCATGACAGAAGATGAAAAAACACAGTCTCTAACTCCTAGCTCCAACTCACCAAATAGCTACGATATCCTACCTAAAGACAAAGTGGTAAATCTTTCATCTATACGTTAGTGTGCTCAAGAGTGCCTGAATGCTGTGTTGGAACCGACCTCACCTCAGGACTTGAGATTTTTTCCACAGATGGTTTTGCTTGTTACCTTGCAGTGACAGACACTTTGCTCTCATCATGTTTGGAAACAGGCGAACGGTTCAGCGAGCCTAGCTGCTCTGATTTTCGCTGATTTTTTTCTAGCACAGACTGTATATTCAGTCATCCTATCAGTGACAGTCATGTCAGGTGATTACACAGGGTGAAATGCCCCAAAATCTTCATTTAGGCTGATATATTTTCCATTATATATGTGCTGATGTATCCGTAACTTAATGAGCAGTGACTGAGAAGGTGCCTGTGAAACATGAAACCTGGTGGTTATTACTGATTTGAAACACTTAATTAAAAAACAAAATAAAACATGAATGCAGCTGCCTATCTGAGACCTTGTGATATAATGCATTGCCCAATATAATACATTGCCCAACCCTAACAGTTTCACTGTTAAGCTACTGACAGACATCATCTCTAATATCATGACCAGCTGTCATGGCTAATACCTTTTAATCTCACTTACCAACAATATAAACAATATTTAAGGAAACCCCTTTGTTCTGGGATCCACCTTCCAGCAGGTCCTTGTATAGTTAAGAGCACAAATATGTGGCAAATATATTTTTTTTCATAATGCGCCATTTTGAACTCAACAGAACATTACAGAACATGGAAAGTAAAACACGCAAACCTTCACCAAGCTTCTGTGTTTCTGGGATTAGTGAAACTGGGATTAGTATCAACACAACAAGAATCTGTTCCTATATCAGCATGCTTAGTTTGAGGATCAAACGCTTTAATCTTATGCATACAGATAGAGCTTCATTTCTCTCTGTCATACAGCAGGTGGCAGTCATTTCAGTGCTATTCTCTCTCGCCGTGTCTATGCGCCTCTTGCTGAGTTCCTCTGTCTCTAATGCTGAGTGTGAACAAGGGACCGGAGCAGGTGCGGAGATGAAAGATTAGTTCAGCTGTCTGAGCATGCTGGATAGCCGCACACTAAACTGTCCTTTTCTGTGCTCTCAGTGCTTTTTCTCTGTCATATACACTAATGTGATTTTTTTTTAAAGCAAATGTTTTTTGTTATCACAAATGTACACATAGATTTATATTACAAAGACCAGACAATTAATAATGTCATAGAGGTATCATGTGACTCGAGGTCAATTTAGAGAGGAAGCAAGAAAGACAAAGAGAGAAAAGACTGCAGGGTGTGGTAGGGACACAAGCTGGTTGGCTTTGGATATAAATCTGGAGTTATGAAGAGGTGCTGACATCGTTGCCCTCTACAAGCACAAGTGGAAGTGCATGTTTAGCACAGAGAAATGGTGACATGGACCAAACCTATAAATTACTTCACGTTAACCTCATACCATACTGCACTTTGATCTCAGAGGATCGCTGAGCTTCCTCCCAAATAATAATCTGACTCAACTAGGGTTCACTGAATAAATAGAAATGGAATCAGTGGTAGTGGTAAGAAGGTCACATATCCATACACTTGGTTCTGTTGATTAGATTTCAGATAATGCGTACAACAAACCGAAATCATAAATCTGCTCCACGTGAATGCTATTTAATATAACATAGTTGTAGGTCAGTACTCTCACAGTGACCGTAATATCGTCTTGGTTATAAAAAAAAAATCATGCAGCAAAAGCTATGTGTTAAGGTAGGATAAGAAAAAAGAAACATAACAAGCAATACTCCTCAGGTTCCACTCTTTCAGTGTGGGACTTCCAATCAGCATTGACTGTGAATAAGAACTACTAGTCATAGTGCAGGAGGTATGATTTGTTACAGCTCAGGCTCAAATTCTGAATGGGGAGATGCACCGAGACTTAATGGTTAGCACATTTGCCTGGTTGGGGGCTCGAATTCTGCCTCCCCCTATGTGTGCACAGAGTTTGCATGCTCTCCTTGTGCTTTGGGGGTTTCCTTTTGGTACTCTGGTTTCCTCCCCTAGTCCAAAGACATGTACTATAGACTGACTGACGTTTCCAAATTGTCCGTAGTGTGTGAATGTGTGTGATTGTGCCCCGTGATGGGCTGGCACCCTGTCCAGGGTGTCCCCCAATTTGTGCGCCGAGTTCCCTCCGATAGGATGGATGGATGGAATTGTTGTGACTGTAAACAATGTGACATCCATACTCAAGGTTTTTTATTTATCTAAACAAAGGTATTGAAATTCTAAACATTATATATTTTATTATCAACATATATGGAGACAGTATATACTCATTTTCGTTTACAATGCCATTTAAAATCTCACATCTATACGAACAATAAAATAACTATATGGGTGTGTATGTGTGCAGGCTGTGCATTTGATGTTCTTCTTGGTGCTCTAACTAGGTGGCGAAGTGTGCTGATAGTGTGTGTGTATGTGCATGTGTGTGCATGTGTGTGTGTGTGTGTGTTGTGTGTGTGTGTGTGTGTGTCTCCCTCTGGCAGCTATATGGGTGATCCTCCAGCCATGTTCACAATCTTACTGGCACTCCCGGCATTCCTGACACCATCATGCTATTCTCAGAGCCCTCTTCTCATCCCTGTCCAACAGGCCTTACGCACAAAATCCACTATCTTTGGTTAAAAGAAGGGCAGAAGGTCAAGCTCCCGCCTGCAAAGAGCAGGCCAAACCTCCCAGATCTGTATATGTATTTACAAAGACCTGTAACTAGGAGAGAATAAGATGAACATGATGCAGAATCTCTTAACTAGGAGTGACTGAAACTTGTTCATTTCATACTCTAGTACTATGTCATTACTTTGCTATTATTATATGAAAACCAAGCCATTTTGTGTTCCCTAAACATGCAATCTGTGTTTAATGTTCATCTAGACTTGTACACAGTTTTCCTAAATGCATATTCATCTATCTTTTCTCATTTATCTGACTTGGTGACACCAGTCTGACCTCATTCCTTTAATCCATACTTTGACATCTCCTAGTCTGCTACGTACACAGTCAAATAGTACAAAGCATGTGACTGTGTAGCTTCAGAGAACTGAAATGTTATTGAACTGGATGACATTCTGGCCTCTGAACTCAGATAAGTCACAGTGCATGACCCTTCTTATGACACTTCCGATCTATATTTACACACAGTTTAGTCATTTAAATATTTGAGCATTTCCTTGCTGAGATTAAGGTTAGGGTTAGACGGTTAAGTGTAGACATAATATTAAGTAGCTACAGTAATGTTTTTTATAGCTTGTTGGATACCACATGTGCCCATAAGGAAGCAATATCTAGCAGTTTTGACCTTGTGGACATCTGCTTTCTACCCCTCCCACTACAAAACTTGCAGATTTTATTTTAAAAACTAAAAGAGCCAAAAGATTTCTTTTGGTTACTGTGGTTAAAATTAGAGTTACATTTAGGTGGAAAGATACCATTATTTAGATGCATTAATAATTATGGAAGGCCCTCACAAAAATGAAAACTGTGTGTGTGTGTGTGTGTGTGTGTGTGTGTGTGTGTGTGTGTGTGTGTGTGTGTGTGTGTGTGTGTGTGTGTGTGTGTGCATGCAAAGTCATATGAGATGACATCATGGGTGCACTGTTTTTCTGCTGATTTGGTCCAATTCATCAGCCATTAAGAAACTTCAGTTCAGTTCAGAATGCCAGTGTGTGATGTGTGATGAAAGAAAGTAGGCTAAGGAGTGAAAGCCTGACAGGCGATGAATACATGGAAGCATAATTGGCCGAAAAGTAAGCAGATCTGCCCTGAAATAAACTCTACTGAACAAAACCATATGGAGCAGACTGTATGTACCTGTGTCTTGGCAGTGGGAACACATGTGCATTATGTATCATATATCTAGTAGGAGATATTTATTAAGTAACTGCAAAGAGAGGGTTTGGGAGAGCCATGTTTATGAATCTGATTATTGAAATATTTGCCAACTGGCCTTGACTAAGGTGAATATTAGTGTCTGTGTGCATGTGCATGTACGCGGTGTGTGTGTGTGTGTGTGTGTGTGTGTGTGTTTGTGTGTGTACTAACTGGTGCCAGGGTTAAATCCACCAGCCAAAAGCTGGTGTAATGCGATTCATTTATGGAGAACAAAAGTGGTCACATTTTCCACTCTCTCTCTCTCTCTCTGTCTCACTCTCGCTCTCTCTCACACTTCTCTTCAGCCTAGCCTCACAAAGTCAGAACATATTGGAGCTGAAGAATGCAATTTTTTGCACACAGAGAGGAATAGTATAAAATACAGTATATGAATGAGAATAAAATCTTATTAGGATTCCTCCATCAGGAGGACACCTATTCTATTTGTTAGTATTCTTTTTTCTGCTTCTTCTTCTTATTATTATTATTGCTCTCCTTATCTCCATAAGGTGTCCAATAACTCAAGATCTGAATGGTAATAAATTTAGAAATTTGGCAGATTCACACTACATGCCACCATAAATGGCCCACATGAGAACATAGGTGGTGCTACAGGCCACACCCAAAATGTACGTGATTTTCCCTCCGTTCCATAAGTCCAAAATGTCTGAAAATTGGTATACATGCCATATTTTCATGCGGAACAAAAAATCCATTGGGTGACCCATAAAGTCCGCCATGATAGATTTTCCAGTACATTGAAAATTTGTCCAAAACTACAAAAATCTTCTCCTCATGAACCATAGGTCCAGTTTACTTTAACTGTAGTGTACATGTCTTTCTATAGGGTGATAAGCAATAAGGAATCAAATAAAAATTTTAACAATTATTCACATATTAGTGAATTTACTGTTGCACACATTTCTTGTGTCCATAAATCAATGGAACATTAACCTATGGACTTGAGGACATTACAGTATATTACCATATGTGATGGCAACCTCATATCTCCAAAAAACAATAACATTAAAAGGAATAATAATGTCTGTTACTGCATATTATGTTTAACAATATATTTATCGCTGTTTGTATTGGATCGAGCCAAAGTACACTTTAGCGCAGCGGTCCCCCAAACTTTTTTGCGCCACGATTTAATATCAGACAAAATTTTTACGAACCGGCTTTTAAGGTGTGGCGGATAAATACAACAAAATAAAATGACATGACCGGCATAAAAACTGGGGTATTAAATATATATATATATATATATATATATATATATATATATATATATATATATATATATATATATATATATATATATATAAAATAATAAAAGTGAATCCAATGTGAAATCGCAACTTTGTGTTACAGCGTCCTGGTAACATCACGCCAACATCATAACATGAGTAACATCCGCTCTGCCCCCTAACGCATAATGTATCACGTGACCGAGACAAGTGTCTTGACATGCGTCAAGAGTGAGTCATAGATGTATGTAACGGAGAGAATCCAGTCATTTTTCAAAATAAAACATCGTTCAGACTCAGACAATAAATAAAACGGAAATAATGTAAGTAATTTATTCTTTCTGTGCGGGCCGGTACCAAATGACCCACGGACCGGTACCGGTCCATGGCCCGCGGGTTGGGGACCCCTGTTTTAGTGCATATAGCTTAAAAAATAGCATTGTAAACTGAACTGTATTCACTGACAAATGTATTTTAAATAAGCGTTTTTGTATTTCTTTTCAGTTTGTAAGAGAAAACTTTCAAGAAAAAATACATGAGAGCACTTATGCAACAAAGTAAAAAGCGTCAACTCTACTTTTTTGCCTGAGTGGTCATTCAGGCCGCTCTACAAGATGAAACATGTTTAGCTATCTGTATATGCTCACGTGAGCAGAGGACTGATAACTAAAAGATGAACTTATAATCTGCCATTGATCCAAATGCGTTAAAATGTTGTATCTGTGGGATACATTTCTCTACCATGTCTAATTTGAAATGGTCCACAATCTTGAGCAGGAATCCACTGCTTGCAGCTATATTATTAAATATTAAAACTGAGATGGTAACACTAAGTATATTACCCCTGACAGCCAAGACTGTATTTGGGGTTATAATATTAGAAAATGTGCTTTTACCTGGAACTGAAAAACCCAGGTGGTGGTGACTCATTTCTGGGGCAGGGTGGAGGGATGCGCTCCAAGGCATAAAGCAGACCGTCTGACACAGCATTTAATATTTCTTTATGTTTATGTATAATTGCATGTAGCACACATGCACTTTCATTATCTGGATTTATGTCCGATAACTAAAATCTATCATTTATAATCATAATTTGAGAGCAACCAACATGCATGTTTTAACTTTGAAATTCTTACAAAAATATGCTCTGCTAATATCCCACTCCACACAGCCACATGGTGTACACACTTTTGTAGCACACACTCACTCACTCTCTCTCTCTCTCTCTCTTTCTCACACACACATACACACACACACACACACACACACACACACACACACACACACACACACATTCTTTTAGACTGGACTAAATTGTTAATTATAATAATGCGCAACACGTGACAAACTGTGTAGAGCTTTTGCTAAGTAGGTCATTAAACCTTATTATGCTCTCAGAATTTAAGTGCAAGCTGCCACTTTACTCAAGAGCACTAGGTTTTAATGGTATGGCCACCAGGGCACTACATTGTATTTATTAAGAACCCCTATAGGTGTATAGAATTGGTGACAATAATAAGCACTTGTTATCATGCCATTTATTCTAACCATAAATGGAAAGAGACCACCTTAGGACTACCACTGATGTGCTAAGAATGTTCCACCACCTTAATAACACCTTGCCAGCAGTAGTCCTATTGTGGGCCACTTCCACTGATGGACTGGATAGAAGGGGGCTTATAAATTGTGCATAGCAACTGATCAAAATCTATCTATAATAGATTTATTAGGTAAAATGGCCAATGAACTGATAATTCAACGTACTGTATATGTGACCAAAACAAAATTTGCCTTAATACAAAATGGCAGACTGTCCACAGTTCAAGGACTGGGTGAATTATAGGACAGGGTGGTTTCCACTTTTTTAAAAACCCCACTGCTGACTGTAATGTAACAGGGAGTCAGAAAAGCCTAAATACTTCAGTTTATTCATGGTGGAGATATGATATTATATTTATAAACAAATGTGTGTATGGTCTTAACCTTAGCAAACCCATGCCAACATCACTATGAAGAGAAAGCTGGTTTATAATCTGATTTTCAGCAGGAAAGGAAACATATGTTCACTGCTATGTCTATAGTACAATCAGGTCAGAAAGCAGATTCTGGCTGTTTAAAAAAAGCAGAAAACAATCCGTGTCTGTATGTTTCTTTTGGTAAACGCTAAGACGAGTCTAGTCTAAACTCCAGCTGCAGACCCATCTTTACAGCTGTTTCACCAACCAGTTCAGCAGTTTATCAGGAAAGGAAGCCGTTAAAGCAGCCTCATAGGTCTTGTATCATTTGCTACAATTTCCTCTTCGGGAAACAAACAATATGTTCAAAATCTGTATTATTACTCCACACTTTCCTCAGATTTGACAGGCCCAAATACGAAATGAGCAGGACCTCGTGGTGTGATGATTAGCAATCTAACACTAATCTGTAGTATTATTTAAAACATTATAAGCACTCTGAGTTGAATTAGTGGCTGCTGGCCAGTAGAGCTGACTGTGGGCCAGAACACATGGAAATATGCCATGTAACTGCACACAAGTCTATATTTCCTACAACTCTAATAAATGTTGTTATTTGAGTACTAATATTAGATCTCGGATGATCTTATAATGAATAAAACTAAAGTTCGATACCATAAAATATGTCTAAATACTTAACTTTCAAAGGGCAGTGTATTCCAAAGTATATTTTACAAGAAGGCCATGGCAAAGGGTTAGATGTGTGTAGAATTCCTCAGAGTTTCACTTGGGAAACAATGTAAAACAGGTCAATCACACTGACCTATTGTGATTGCTGCTGTTTCTCCCTCTCCTCGTATTAAAGTTCCCCATAATGGAAACAAACTGTCTGTCCAAATGTCTGGTTACAATATGTTCAAGAAACACTTCACTGGATAAACCGTAATCTTAGCTTTAGCGCATTGCAAATGTAGCAAAATAAAAACCACCCCAAATATTAGAGCCTACAAAGAAAAGTCCATCATTACAATGAGAGACATCTAAAAGTTTCATACAAGATATAAATTCAGTGTTCTGTATCTCAGTTTAAAGTGATCACTGTCTTGTCACTCATCATCTTTGTCTAAGATAGAGATCTAAAATTGCTGTACTTTCAGAGACTGTGCTGTAAAATTATCCTTTTAATTCATCACTATCGCTCTTTTCTCGTCCAAACCGCTGTACTAGAGCTGGAAGACGTGAGTTCTGACATTAGAAGATTCATCAGAAGAAAAAAAAAAACCCTTTCCCATAAGGCTATTTCTGATCTCTCAGCTATTAATCCTTCTCGTTTTTCCAGTTATTGAGCATATGCATATCTTTCTACTTTCCAAAACTGTTTCCCACATTTCCAAGGGAGCATCACGATCAGTCCTGTGGCGTCAGGCAATCTGGGAAAAGGGCTTCATTCCAGGAAGCGACACCAGGCCTGCTATATCTCAATCTGTCCATTAGAAGACTACGGGGGTTGGAGGGATATGTAAACCCAGTACAAGTTTCTGTCATTGCTTAGTTACTTGGTTACATATAAATCTACAGCGATTCAGACGGGAGCTGGATGACACCAGCTGAAGCTCAGCATGTGTATTTGTGTGCGTACATGTGCGTGTGCATGTGTGTGTGTGTGTGTGTGTGTGTGTGTGTGTGTGTGTGCGTGTGTGTGTGTATGCCATACCAGAGCAGGTTGCTGGCGTCAGGTGCCTGTGTGCTCTGGGGGGCTTCCCTGTGCTCCGCTAAACACAGCAACCGCACAGGCTAATAATACTCTGGCAACTACACAAGCCTATCCCATTTCTCAGAACAGGGATCTGTTCCACTGTCACCTTCGCACACAATACCTCCACTCAGACCATGCTCATAATTAACTTCACACACACACACACACACACACACACACGCGTACACACACGCACACACACACACACACAAGAGAGAACATTGCAAATACATACAGTGTATTTAACCCTTTATTCATCAAGGTTGTGACAAATGAAATAGTAAAACAAGCATACGCAAATTTCACCATCAGTTTTCTTATCAATCAAAAATGATGTATACGAACACATTTGTCTAAATGCAAACCTGAAAATGCTTGATCTGCATATTAAATAATCAAAATCAATAGCAGTATCATCAGCAATTATACAACATAGAGTAAGTATTAACAACAAAATTTGGCAAATAGCATTAATCATCTCAAACGGGAAGGTCCTCATACAACCTCATACATTAATTATAAATATAATTTGTAAGCGTGACTCTTTTCTATGTTTGATGAACTACATTGCATACATGAACTAAGGATTTGTTTATTTGCTCCGAATGGATCACAGAGTTTTAATAAATTCTTTAACTAAATTTGCCTTTAAATTAAATCAATCCATCCATTTTCCATACATGCTAAGGAGCCTAGAGCCTGTCCTACGGAACTAGGATAGGTGGGGGACACCCCATCGCAGGATATAAACACGCACATTCACACACACTATTTGAAATGCCAATCAGCCTACAGCGCAAGTCTTTGGACTGAAGGAGGAAACAGGAGTACCCAGAGGAAACCCCCGAAGAGACAGAGCAAGGGAGAACATGTAAACTCCATGCACACAGGGTGAAGGCGGGATTCAATCCCCCAACCACGGAGGTGCGATGCAAATGTGATAACTACTAAACTACCATGCATGCTTTAAATGAAATCATTAATTAAATCTGACTTCAGTTAAATGTGAGCTATTTGAGTTCTAAACATTTTTTTATGCAGGTAAGGATTTGACATTTGCATAACGTTTGCTCTTTTATTTGCAGCAGACTCAGACAAAGGCACCTCAAACACAGATTCACTCAAATGTCTATTTTTCCTTCTACTGTGTGCTTCTTCCTTTGGACGACTCTTACGTGAAGGTGAATTGGGGTTGTCGTTTGCATGCATAATAAGAGACTAGTGAGAGCTTATGTCCACACATTTGCTTCATCATTTGTGCTCAAACCACAGCTTGTTTTAATGCTGTACGACAGTTTTATTAATCAAACGCAGACTTGTTTATATCCATTCAGTGTGATGAAATCTGCTCAAAACATTGATAAATATGGGCCATAGTGTGAAATCCTCTATAACTTTTACACACATATCTGCACACAAACATTCCACACACACATACACACACTGTCCTTCTCTCTACCTCAACCTCCATCTCTCATGCCTCTGGGCTGTTCATCAGTCCTCTCCTTTCAGTACCCTCCCACGAATCCCTCTTCCATATTTATCTTCTCTGTTTCCCCGTCCTCTCTCCCCACTCCTTCTCTCTCTCTTTCTCTCTCTCTCTCTCTCTCTCAGTGCACATTGTCCCCTACCTCTAGACCTTTCTTCTTCATCCATCCAATTTATTCTACAATTCCTATCTTCCATTCTGCTATGCCACATAATTTCTTTTCCTAAATCCAGTATTTTCTGCTTCTCACAAATTAAAGATGATTTCCGTCCTTTCTTAACCTCTATGCCTTCATTTTTTAATTCTGTTTGTCCGTCATATTCCTCTTTATCTCTTCCTTGGTCTAAGATTACATGTGAAGGCCAGTGTCCTGGTATCAGGATGCCACGTTAAGCCAATGCTCTGCCTGCACATCGGCACAGTGCCAACAGGTCCTGCATTCAAATCTTCATGTGGAGACTGCAAGTGTGTATGTGGGTCTGTGTAAATGTGCGCTGTGCCTTTGTCAAAGAGACATTTGATCAAAAAGTCATGCAGTCCAGAGACAGACAATGAGCTGAGTGCATGGGTGAGTGTGTGGGTGTGTACATGTGTGTTATTGCTTCTAAGAACTAAGAGCATACTCATGTCAGGATCTGACCTACTGACTGCCAAGCCGGTGTTAGATGCTTAGGGCTACAGGCCGTTGCATAAATGTGTCTGTATTTAACCATGATAAATTTCACTTAATCGTACAGAACAAACACCTTTTCAGCAACTAAAGTGTGTCATTATTCTCCACCTCTTTGTGTATAAGCAGAGCCTATGGTGATAAATTCTAATGGCATTGTGAGAGACTTTTTAACATCAAACGCTCCTCTCTCTGCATGACTCTCTTTGTGCCCCACAGTGACACGTCAACATGCAGGGGGGATGATGGGTAGTCACTTCTCTAGAGCATTAATTGGGCGATGAGGCATGCTGGTGATACACTCTGTCAGAGAAGGACAGAAAGTGATAGGCAGGGAGTGTATGTGAAAGAAGGCACCGTGTAGTGAATATAGAGGCGAAAAATTGTCATGCTGCAAAATTCGGCAACGGATGACGGTTGTCACAGACGTACCATTAAAAACATTTCCATAACATTTTCTTAACAGAAAATGCTATATATGTGGTTCATTCAAGTATGCTGAATGAAAAAAAAAAGTCTTTTCCAACATGCAATGCCTTCGACAATTAGGATCAGAAACAAACAGAGCAATTATTCTCAGATCATGCACTCTTGCTTGTACCCAATCTACTGTAGAGCTGGCCAATACATTACAGCTGCTTCATTAAATTACAAAGCTGGTTCAGTATAACTGAAAAATTTAATACGCTGAATATGGGAGGTGATCGAATGTTAATCGGATGTATTAAGAGAAAACAACGATTTCTCTTCTGCTATGTGTGCAATAGTAAACAGAAACCATGCTCACCTTTGTAAGACAGATACACTCTGGGGGTCGGGCGGAGGTTGCCATGACAACTGTGCGCACACACACTCAGTAAGAGGAGGAGTGGGAGGAGGGCCCGGATCATCTCCATGGAAATGACAGCAGAGTTAACCTTCCGAGACCTGCAAGATGGCATGAGAGAAGTTCAGGAAAAGTTCCAGGCAAACACACTAAACAACAGTCGTGTGTTTATTTTTCGAGTTCATTCCAGTAAGTTTCCATAAATCAACAAGCACCATTAAGCAGGAGAAAAAAAAAACTTCCAGTCTTTAGGGATTAACTAGAAAGTTGAACAAACCCTCTGAAAGGCAGTGAACCAAATTACAGGCCACACATGGGTCAGAGCGCATGCAACGCACTGCCTCTCCCTCCTGCCATACGAAGAGGTTGTAAATGTAACACAAAAAGGAAACAAAGCCTTAAAAGGGGCGTGTTAGCTATATATTTCCCAACATCTTCCGGGGTGCTTTAGGGGGCACTAAGTTTTATCTACGCAAAAAACTTTTCACCTTGATTTTGAACATTCATAGCTGAAAATTTAAGAGACTTCATTGAGGCAAAAGCAACAAAAAAGATGTTACTGGAGGGTTTTATTTCTTCTACCTTTTGTTAATTGTGGCTCTTGAACCCACCCCTCCACAGCATGAGCAGAAACAACCCTCTTGATTTAGAAGGAAAAGGTATCAGACCATGCTCCGATGAGAGATTATAGAAGGATGCGCTGCAAATTGAAAGGGCTCTTATATTTAGCAGCCCAGGCAAATCCCTGTCAAACTGCCTTGCTTTAAATCTTAAACTCATTCCCAGACAGCGGGTGACCACAAACATGGGGGGCATCTGTAGCTTCTGTCTCTACAGCAATGGTGCGAGAGAGAGAGAGAGAGAGAGAGAGAGAGAGAGAGAGAGAGAGAGAGAGAGAGAAAAAATGCAGCACATATCTGTGCATAGACGTGTGCTAATAACGAAGTTAACCCTAGGAGTAGTTTGTGGGTCCACACTGACAATCTACCTTTAACTGCATACCTTTCATATTAGTTTCATTGTACTGAATAATTCAGATGTTACTGATTACTATGCTTTAAGCGGAATAACTGAATAAGCTATGATTTTAACGGGTTAAGAAAATTTGCAAGTAGGCCATTATAACCTATAAAAAGCAAGAAGAAGTGTGGAATGTAAAGTGCTAGAACAGGCCTGCATTAATAAATCAAACGGCCCCTGACACTGGAACAATGACTAATAATAAGCAGTTAATCTGAAATTCAGTACATATATAAAAACTTATATTTATACACATATCATTTCTAAAACATTTATGACATGAGCTCATGCATGATGCAGTTGCAGAACTACATCCTTCACTGTTAGCTGCCATGATAAAGCCTGAAACAAAAAAAAAAAATAGACATTTGGAGAGCTTTTAAAATTCCTTATGAAAATAAATAAATAAAGCTGCTGATATGGACTGGCTAGAAGGAGAAACTTGAGAGCAAACAGTTTTCCTTTTATCCATCAGATGCTACAGGGACTAATATATATTTAACACTATAGACTTCTCCCAGCAGTAGTAGTGCTTTTATTATAGGTACTCCTCCTGTTTCCTCTACAAATTTCCCCTGGTTGTGGTCACTACAGACCTGGAACTTTGGGCTAAACATAAATGTGTCTGTACTATATCCTCGACTACTTGCGGTGAAAAAGCAAGGTGTGTTCTGTGTGGCCTACAGAAGACCTATCTTTAAAAGTCTGCACATGTCTACTCACTAATTATGAGCCACAAGTCGCTGTAAATGTGTCATTATCTGCGTGTGTTGTACGAGTATGTTTGTGTGTAATGAGACCACACCTGGACACACACTAAGAATAAAGAGGCGTACAGTAGGTAGAGCAGACAGACCTCTCAGAATAGACTGAGATCTAAAAATGTCATTGGAATACATAAATAAATAAATAAACAAATGTGCTCTGTGCTCATCTTGTTACATATTATATTCAGAATACAAGACTGTGTAATTTTTAAAATCAGCACCAAAATATGGAGAAACAGATGGGTAAAAAGAAATGGCCATCTATTGACCTCATATCAAAAACATGATAAAACATGATTCCTGAGTATTCACTTAGGCAGCAGATCCTTATCTGTTCATGCGATGCTTTGCCCCTGCAAAGTGCCGCTAATTCACCCATGCGTGGTGAGCAAATATGAGAGTGTTTGTTGATGTGATGGCTGTATTACAGGGTCAGCTTGAAATGAAGTCTTACTTCATTTAAAAAAAAAAATGAACAAAAGTTGAAGGTAGTCCTTTTAATGCAAGTCAGTCTTGTGATAAGGAATGCAGAGTCCTCAGACAAAAGATCCACTGACAAATAAATGGTTTAAAGGTTCTTCCGAATAGAAGTCTGAGAAAGGTGACAACAGCAATGACAGCATTTTTCATGAGCTCGTTTTTCAAAAGAATGTATGTTTAATGTTAATAGTGCTCTCTTATCACACAAAAAGATCGGTAAGATGAGAACCATCTGTCTCAGTAATGCATACAGATAAATTACTCAAAGCTGCAGCTTAGAAAATCTTCCCATGCATTACGTGAGCAAAAAGGCCCCAAGACAGCCGTAGCTTGTTCTGAGCTATAAAGGAAACCTTAAACCTGAAACGCCTACAATCCTATACAGGTAAATCATCAGGTAAGCTGGCCTGGCTATTAAAGGGCAACTAATCTAGACTTACAGGCTGTAAAAAAATTTTTTGTAATCATTTTTGTTCACTGTAAACAGGACAGTGAAACTAGTGTGTTCTCCCAGTGCCAAGTGTTAGGTATTTTCCTATCATGATATTCCTGGGGAGTGGTGAATATTAATGAAGGTAGTGCCGTACACAGTGTGCTGCTGGTGCGTACATTGGGCCCCATTTATCAAGCAGGATACAAACAAATTTGTTTGTAAATCATTCACAGGAGCATTTACACTAGAAATTTGGTATTCATGAAATACCATGAAAAAAACCCATTTGTATCCTACAAGATCTTCTGAGTTTGTGTAAATTCAGCATTACTGAAACTCTTGTAAATCCAGCGTGAATTTTTTCTTCGGTACAAAAACATTTACACACAAGTAAAAGATTCATAAATGAGGCCCAGTGTGTCTACATCAAGTGGCCATTTTATGAGTTAAACCTACCATAGTGTTGTTGTTTGTATGTATAAAATGACCGACAGTAGCCCATCTGTTGCTCTGCAGTTTGTCAGCTACCCTCTACACTCTCCATCCCGTGTAATCATAGGCTATGATGCAAATTGTGCATTCAAAAAGATTACGTAGAGGCTCTATACTCTTTGCTCAAGGTGTATAAACAAGGTAGGTGTGTCTACTAATGCACAGTAGTTCTGTGTCTCTCAAACAGCCATTGAATATGTGGTCAGCAGTGGTCTTGTGGTATTCCCTGTATATGCAGCAATCCTGTCGAGTTAGCTAATAGTGAAGACAGATATGTGGCAGTATAGTTTGCTCTATGTTGTTTCATCTGGGAAAGTTTATTATTCATACCTGAAGTGACTACAACCACTACTACTACTACGCATAACAATGGTTCATTTACACAGCACAACTTTTAAACAAGTGCCAGAATAAATCAGACAGCAAACAATCATCATGTAAACAACAAAAGAGCACATGGAGATAAGAAGAATAGTGGGGTAAGTTAAATCACACAGGAAAATATATACTCATTGGCCACTTTAACAGGAACACCATTTATCCATGAAATTTTCCAGTCAACCAATCATGTGCTAGTGGTGCAATGCTTAAAGATCAAGAGCTTCACTTAATATTCATTTCAAACATCACAATGAGGAAAAAATTTATCATAATGATTTTGAGCCATGTCATGGCTGTTGGTGGTAGCCAGGCTTATTTGAGTATTTCAGAAACTGCTGATATCCTGAGATTATCACAAACAACAGTCTATAGAGTTTACACAGAATGGTGTGAAAAACAAAAAACATCCAGTGAGTGTCAGTTATGTGAGCAGAAATTCCTTGTTGGTGAGAGAGGTCAGAGGAGGATGGACAGACTGGGTCAAGCTGATAGGAAGTCAGTTAACTCAATTAATGACTTTTTTACAACTGTGGTGAGCAGAAAAGCATCACAGAAGGCACAGCATTCCGAACCTTGAGTCAGAAGACCACTTCTGTCAGCCAAGAACAGGAATCTGAGGCTACAGTGGGCACATGCTCACCGAAACTGTACAGTTGAAAATTAGAAAAACAGTGCCTGGTCTTTTTCTAATCTTCACCTGTCCATACTAATTTGTGCATACAATTGCCTTTCAGGCTTAGTAAATCACATTGAGAGTGCATATTGTATCTGTTTGCATAGATACCATGTTTTCTTTTGTACTTTTAGTAGGAAATGCCCAAAGTGCATATTCATTAAGGCAGACAATCAAACAAACACAATGTTACTGTTCTCATGTGAAAAACTAAATCGTCCATAGATCCTGTAAGTAAATCATCTTCCACATTTTTGTGGGTGTTTATCAAGTTGCTTGTGCTACACACACAAATATTTACAAAATCAGTAATTGCACATTACTTTAACTTACAGTTTGGTCTTTACCCAGAAAAGTCTCTTGCTCAAATATGTTATACAATAATGAATCTGAATGGGCAAGAGACACTTGTCACCAAAATAGGTCAAGCTTGCCTCTGTTTTCAAATTTGTCTCTGAAACAAGATCCAGAAAGTACAGAATAATTTTTTTTGTAAGAAAGAACATTCATTCTTCTATGCTAGAAGTGAAAAAATAAATAATGTCTTACTCACTAAAAAACACTGTTCTCATAATATTAACAGCAAAAGCAGCCACAAGTAACACATGACCAACAAGAAAAAACAGAGACTCTACAATGGTTTATTCTGCAAAAGCAGCCTTGCAGTTCTTCTTCATAAAGGCAAAAGGACATCAACAGTTAATGACCAGACTTATGCATGCATGCCAACAAAACAGAAAAAAAATTGGACATTACTGATCAAAAACAATATTTATCAAATTAAACTGTGTCTCTGAAATGTATTTATTTGTTCTGTACTTTTAAAGACTTGGTTAAATTTCCATGTATCGCTATCCAGAGTTGACCATCTATGTTACTCACAGCTATAAAACATCCTGGAGTTTAAGACCAAAGCCTTTTTCCTGGCGAGAGAAATAGAGGCACGTGGAAAGAGTTATAACAAACAAGTCCTGAAGCTGTTTGCTCCCTCAGGGCTGCTGTTAAGTGGACAGTACGTGCTGTTAGTTGTGACAGAATGTGTTTTTCTAGGCCACCTGCTTTCAATGGGCCTGGAAATAGTGGTATATACAGAGAAATCTGAAGTTTATGGCTTCTTGTTGGTATATATTCTAAAATTTATCCTAATATGACAAATCAACTTTTCTCACATTATGGTGAAATACTTCTATTAAATCCTTCCTTCTAAATTTTATGTGCTTAAGTTGAGAGAATTTCACTTTCTTTACTTTGCTCTATAAAAGTACTACTTAAAGAACGGTTTAAAGAAAAGTCATTTGGGGGAAATTTTTGAACATTTTAGCATTACAGCATATTTGATGTACAGTACAGTGACAAAATATCTACAGAATTTCACTTTCAATAATTCTTCTTTAATACAACAATGTTATTAGCTGAAGATTTACACTAATTATGTATATGTTAATGATAGAATTCCTTAGAATAAAACAAACTCTATTGGACAATGCTAGAGTAAAACCTTAAGGACCAAGAAGAACAATAAAGATGGCAACAAGGTTGCTGTCTGGAGTTTAACTGTGGCAGTGGAAAGTACTTTCTACAACACTGGTCTAAAATCTCCCATAGGTGTTCAGCTGGGTTGATATCTAATGACAGTGAAGTCCACTGAATATGACTGACATAATTTTCATACTCAAACACTCAAACAATCAAGACAGTCAAGAAGTAAATTCTCTGCTTGGACACACCAACAAGCAGAGTTCCTTACAAAACTAGAAAATTGTGTATCTACAGTATCTTGCATAAGGATTAACACCTGCTCATCTGTTCTCAGAATGATGACCTTTTTTTTGTGTGTGTGTGTGTGTGGGGGGGCAACGATAATATCACTTTATGCCAAGGCCAAATGATTTAGTTTTGGTCTCATCAGACTAGAGAATCTTATTCCACGCTAAGTCTCCCATGTGCTTTTTGGCAATCTCCATATTTTTCTTTTTTCCAATAATGGCTTTCCTCTTTTCACTTTTCCATAAAGCCCAGCTTTGTGGAGTGCTATGATTGCCCTGTGAACAACTTCTCCCATGGCCTCTTGGTTGCTTCTCTGACTAATCCCATCTTTGGTGACATTTGGTGGACAGCCTCCTCTAGGCAGTCCTGATTGTGCCATATTCTTTCCATTTTTAATAATGGATTTAATGTTCTCCATTGGATGCTCAAAGTTTATCCGTAAATAATTTTCCAAACTATACTGAGTGTCCCCCTTCAATTCTGTACAATTCTGTACAATTGTGATATTTTATGGGATATTCATGGCATAAAATTCCAGTTCCAAGTTGTAACACTGCAAAATGTGTTAACCAAGTTGTAACACTGCACTGCAAAACTTATGCAGTGCAGTGGAAGTGAACTGACAGTTATAAATGTAGTTTTTAAAAGTTTTTTTTAAAGGATGGTCAGGATGGTTTTTGTTTTGTTTTTTTGCTATCTACTGCTATTTATATTTTCTTCACATGTTTTCTTTACATGACTTGACCCCATGAGATATATATGAATATATTATTCAAAATAAATAATATACAGTATAATATATGATATAGAATATAGACAGGAAGTCTTAAGGTGTGATGCTGACAGATGTTCAAGTGCACACAGCATCAGGTAAGAACAGTGACTAAACAGAATGACTTAAACAGAACAGACTTGTGCTATGCCTTTCAAGAGGACAAGAACACTTAAAGGGCTTGCCTAACATAATTTCTCTGATAATAAATGATTAAAAAAAAGAAAAGGTTTAAATTTAAGACCTTTATCGGGAAAAGCATTGTTCTTAGCTGCTTGGAACAGTTATATTTTTAACATATATGCATACTTCCTACATTCACATAGTTGAGTCCATGCCATGGATGAGGGAATCATGGACCCTTTCCAAGACTGTGTTTGGCCACTGTACTGGACTCTGTGGTACTATACTAAAGCAAGGCAATGTGCTGAAATTTGCAGTTCCTTGCTAAGCTTCTCCACCTTAAATATGGGATTTGCCAGCTCTCTTCCAAGGCTGCTAAATGACAGAGGTCTTGTGTAGCACATGTTGATGTGACCACTACTCTCAGTCATATCATTTTCACCTCAACAGTACTACTGCTGATATGACACTAAGCAACTTGCAATAATGCCATCAAAACACAGGCAAAACCAAAGCGAATGGCATGAAGCTCAACAGTTGTATGAAAGTATTTAACAAGTTTACGTTTACTGTCAAAGAAAAGCTTGAATCTAGTCATTTTTCCAAGTCCAAAATAACTGGGCCATGTCTTCCTGCTGCAACATGAGACCTGATCAAAAGAAGATCTCGAGTGAACAGTTGTTTCAGGAATTATAAATGCAGGTGCCTCTGCTTCCAAAGGGGATAAGAACACAACATGCCTGGCAGCACAGTAAAACTGGGGCTCTTGCATCATGTAGCACTTATGTACTTCATCATACACCCCCTAAGCACACATACACACTACCTCTGCCAGTCTCTGTTTATAATCCCCATCCCTCTCTCAGAAGAGCCTGATCTTACAAACCACTTATGTTGTAATACTCCAAATCAAGATAGAGATCATTTGGAGGACTTTACTCAGGGGAGGGATCTGTGCGCATCACATTCCAACACCTCTTTTGATGGGCCTCACTCTTTTCATTTACATGATAAACACTGGATTCCTTAGTCATTATCCAACCCTTGTAGCAGGCTCACCTATTCATAGCTCACAGCTGTTTTCCAACATCAGGTTGCTTTATGAGGGAGACCAATTTTTATCATGTTTGCTTTGGTATTTTCCAGGATTAAGTGCAGTGAGTTATGAGTTATGTAGTGAGCCACGGCTGGACATTTGTTTGTTGCTAAGCAGCCCATGTACTACAGACTGCAGGAAAATTTTACTCAGCTCCACTTTAAGAAACATGAAAACTTTATGATACATGGCTAATTATGTGGGATAATCGATCTGCTAATTCATCAGAATATTGTCACTAACTAGTGCAACACTTCCCTGAACTCAACATGGTCTAATAGAGTGCTTGTATTAGTCTCTTTAACATGACTTCATGGCTTCATTTTTCTTTGCCCTTTCAGACCTTTCAGTAAAGAGAATAGACTCACTAGCTGTCCATGTGCTTTGAAATGGATTACAGTAGGTCTTTGGTTGGCAAAGGCTCAAGAATCCTCAGAATGGAGGCTTAATACCCCCCTGGGCTGACAGCTGCAGGGATAAACCACCCTTGCTCACTGTCATTGACGCCCCTGTGTTGTGCCATTCCCCGTAAAAGTGGCACCAGAATTAGTAGGGGAGGGTAAGGGAGATCGAGGTGAACATTCTGAAGTCTTGTCAGGTGCTTCTGCTTTTCAAGTGTACAATGATACATACAACCACTAAAGCTTTCTAAAGATTTCAGCATCTAAAAAATTGTCTATTAATTATTAAGACTATAATGCAACCAATTGTGGTAGCATTTTCAATGGAAATTGACATTAGTAGCAAATGAGCAATTTTCTACCAAGAAAATGCTAGGAGGCGCATGACATTGCCTTTAAACTTTCACTCTGACACCTATATGGACCTCATTTTCTTAACGACTCTCTCAAACCTACTCTTTAATCCACTCCTACATGTAAATGTGTGAAAATACATGGGTTCAATATTTTTCAATCAGTATGATATTAATTGTCAATATGAAGCAGCCGACATGAAAAGCTACACAGGCCAATTGAACTTTGAAGACAGACCAAAAAAAGGGTGTTAGTGAATAATCAGCCCAATTCGAGGTGAAAAAGTGACAATGTGACAGCATGCGCAGAACAGAATTCATTTCCTTAAAAGGCGATAGATGAGGCAGGATTTGATGTGAGACCATACTTATTAAAAAAGTAGCACCCTGCCACCTCCACTGAGGTCTCACTAAATTATCACTTGCATTCCTCCCCCCCCCCCCCCCCCCCCCCCCCCCCCCCCCCCCCCCCCCCCCCCCCCCCCTTTTTTTTTTTTGAAAAAAAAAAATTTTATATTTATAATTCTTTTCTTTTCTTTTTCCCCCCCCCCCCCCCCCCCCGCTCCCCCCCCCCCCCCCCCCCCCCCCCCCCCCCCCCCCCTTTTTTTTTTTTTTTAAACTCTCTTTTTTTTGCATGTGCATGTGTTTGCATATGTGTTGGGACAAGGAGAATCCTGGCAACTGCCTGAAAGCAGAGCCATTGATGACAAATGGGAGGCTGAGAGTGTGGTGATGAATAAAACCCCAGAGAGCAGCTAAATAAGTATTGTAGTAAGAAAATCCATCTGATTTTAGCTGAAGGGAGTAGAAAGTGTATTTACTTAGCTCAAGGTCTAATGGCCCTATTTAAAAAAGAACAGATTAGAATATTTGTTGAAATTTTTCATTTTCAGCTACAGGTATTACAACTGTCGTGACTATAAGAAAGGATGGCGATGAAGGTGAAAAAAAAAAAAAAAAATATATATATATATATATATATATATATATATATATATATATATATATATATATATATATATATATATATATATATATATAAATATATATATATATACAAGATTTTAAAAAGCTGATGGTTTACACAATTGGTCTAAAAATGTTAGGATGAGGCATTTTTTAATAAGGACAGCCTATAAATTTAATATCATAAAGGCTGAGGTCATAAAATTTGAGGGAAGATGCAGACCAAAGCAAACTGCTTGAGGTTAAACATTTGTGCAGGTTTTCAGCTATAAAGGTTGTTGGTTGTGTCTTTTAAATTTTTTACTGAAAAATAACTCAAGGAATGTCTATTAAAATTGTCAAAGCTAGCAAGTAATTGTTCAATTTAATTCAGACAATTATTTATATGCATACTGTATAATGGTCTCAAGTCAGTGTATAGTGCTTCCGAAAATAATGGATTTCCGATTCAGATCTCATTCAAAAACAAAATTCTCAGAAAAACCAAGCAAAAGATAAACTATCTACACACTGAATAAAGCTACACACATTAAGACAAGATATTTAACTGGGGTCAAAATATACTAAAGCTACAGTAATGTTCTTCTTCAAAATCAAATATTGTCCCAATTACATTTATGGTTAATGTTTAAAAATAATGCACAGAACATGCCAACAGAAATGGGGGAAATTTGCTTTAGAAAACTAAGGTAACATCACCCCAAAATCAATGAAATACAGCTAGCTTAGGCTGACAGAATAAATATTTCACAAAGCTTGTTAGTGATCTCACAACATGCACTGGTGAGCTTGCCCAGAGAGCAAAAGTCCTGAGAACAAGATGCCTCTGTATTGATTTTTTACTCACTTTTTTCTTCAACCTTGAGTTTAGCCATATTAATAATTGACAAGGCAGCATCCCGCCTGGCTCTCTGGATTCCACTAAATTTATGCTCCCATGGGTGGTTTTATGATTAATGTCAATATGGTCAATGTGGTGGTGCAAACTCTACAATGACCTAAAAAATATAATACATTTAGGAAATGTGACAATTAGGGAGAACCTAAAATGAAACAAACAACCAATCAACCAACCAAACAAACAAAATCATATGACACTACATGTGATTCTAAAACAAACAATAACAAAAAACCACTTTCATATGTAATGCAACAGGACATTATTCACTTGCTCCATAGTTTAACAGTTTATGTGTACAGTTAGATCTCCTTATCCGACATTCAATATTATAGACAAGTAGATAGGTAGTGCTATTGTCAAGGGCTTTACAACACATCCAAGAAGGGTTTTTACCACACATCCAAAAAAAGGGTATCGATACCAGTAGCTGAAACTGATGCCACACAGCACATATAGTGCCCTCCACTAATATTGGCACCCTTGGTGAAGGCTATGAAAAACTGTCTTTATTGTTTAACCTTTTAATATTTTGTTCAAATAAAATCACAAAAACGTGCAAACAATTAAATATTAAACAATTGCAAACAAAACAGGTTTTTCAAAAAATATCTTTGTTAAATATAGGTGTGCAACAATTATTGGCACCCTATGAACTCATAAGAAAAATATATTGGAAGTATTGATATTTTACAATTGTTTTGTACGCCTGGGTGACTAGGAACAGGAAATTGCTCAACCATGACTTCATGCTTCACAGGGGTATAAATATGAGGTAACACATAGGCCAAATCCCCTTAGTCATTCATAACAATAGGTAAAACCAAGGAATACAGCTGTGATGTGTGGCAAAAGGTTGTTGAGCTTAACAAAATGGGAAGTGGCTATAAGAAATTAGCAAAATCATTGAAAACGCCCATTTCCACCATCAGGGCAATAATTAAGAAGTTCCAGTCAACTGGAAATGTTATGAATCAACCTGGAATTGGACGTGATTCTATATTGTCTCAACGCACTGTGAAGAGGATGGTTCAAAAAAATCTCCAAAGATCACAGATGGAGAATTGCAGAAATTAATTCCACCTTGGTGTCAGAAAGTCTCCAAAACTACAATCAAAAGTCACCCACATTACCACATGTTGTTTGGAAGGGTTTCAAGAAAGAAAAAAAAAGCCTATATTCTCATCCAACACAGAGAGGTAGCCATATGGAAAAATACCTCATACCCACAGTTAAATATGGTGTTGTCTCTTTAATGTTTTGGTGCTGTTTTTCTGCGAGAGGACCTGGACATTTTATTAGGTCATGGCATCATAGACTCATAGACTGTTGGATCTTCCAACAGGACAATGATCCAAATCATACATCAAAATCAACACAAACATGGTTTACTGACCACAAAATCAAGACCATCCCAGTCCCCTGACTTGAAACCCATAGAAAACCTGTGGGGTGAACTGAAGTGTAGAGTACCCCACCGTGGACCTTGAAATTTGAAGGATCTGGTGAGATTCTGTATGGTTTAATGATCTCAGATCCCTTGCCATGTATTCTCCAACCTCATCAGGCATTATAGGAGAAGACTCTGAGCTGTTATCTTGGCAAAGAGTAACACAAAGTATTGACTAAAAGGGTGCCAATAATTGTTTGTTAAATAATACATTTAACAAAGATATTTTTGATAAATGTGTGTTTTGTTTGCAATTGTTTGATATCCATGAGAGCGGAGTATATTTGTGAATTTTTAAAAACAAAAGACCAAAAGGTTAAACAATAAAGACAATTTTCACAGTCTTCTTTACTCATATTTACCAAGGGTGCCAACATTAATGGTAGGCACTGTATATACACACCGTTCTAGGTAAAAGGCTATATACTTAAAGGTACAAAAGGTTCATGCTTGCGTGACAAGGAACAATACCTTTTAGTGCACCTTAGTACCCTTTTCTGAGTGTGTAGTTACATACACAGGAAATAAACATAGTTTTGGGGGACTTAAGAAAAAAATATATAATAGCCTACTAAATTTTCTGGCATATCATTAATATGCAAATTGCAATATTTCATCCCATCTCGTGTTAAAAAGCAGCATGTTATTAATAAAACTAGTGTTAATGTATAGTATTGTTTTAAATTTCACAAAACATAGTTTAAACAGCACAGTGCATAAGAACTTTATCTGAGCTGCTAAACCTGTTCACACTGTGTGCATGTCAAAACTGCACTGCTTAGGTCTCAGGAGTCTGAATGGATTTGGATTGGGGCGAAAAAAGCCTTAAGTAACAGACAAAAGCTGAGGTGGAGACTTCATGACATGCCAAAAAAAAAAAAAAAAAAAAAAAAAAAAAAAAAAATAAAACGCTTCCACTCTGCAAATTTTTTTACACCGAAAACAATAAGCTTTGAGAACAGTAAATCCTAAAAGTAGTTGAATATCTATAAAGCAGTCAATATGAGCTGCGTCTCAATACGGTTTAAATGCCACTCGAACAAACATTATCGATACGTTCAGCTTTAATTCTCTCTTCAACTAAAAGTAAGGGGGGTATATCTGCAGCAACAGAATAACATCATTTCACTGATTAGAAATGTGTCCTGCTATTGAACATCAATAGGAAGCCACTCACTTCACTACAGGTAACTCCGGCGGCTGAGGCGCTCGTGCTGGCCGTTACATTCCGCGGCGTCGGACGAAGCTATCCATAAATCCCACCACACACAAACCACTCAAAAACTACAAAACACGGCGTGCTTCTGTCCATTTGACGGAGGCTGGGCAGTGTTTCTTTAGTATACGAGTTACCAAAGTTTTCCTGCCGTCAAAATAAATAAATAAAGAAAGAGACAAATATATAAACGTCTCATCAGACCACAGCCCCGCGATTAAGCCTACACCGTGCTCAAAAAAAAACTCTGTCCCCACTTCATCCACACACAGCCTTCCGATAAGTCCGAAGTGAAATAAGTCTGCGTATGAAGAGGAAAAGAGGTAGCAGGTGCTCGTTTTGTGTGTGTGTGTGTGTGTGTTGGGCTGTCCTGCTACCTCAGTGTTAAAATCCACCCAGTCGTGTTAAGCAGTTAACCACATCCATGCCAGAGAGAGAGAGAGAGAGAGAGAGAGAGAGAGAGAGAGAGAGAGAGAGAGAGAGAGAGAGAGAGAGAGAGAGAGAGAGAGAAGCCTCTCTGAAGTCGTGAGTGATCTCACGCATTTTTTCTCAAAGTGGAAAATCTTTCATTAAATCCAGGGGTGCCAATACTAATGTGTGTGTGTGTGTGTGTGGGAGGGGGGTGATTTGTTCATCCTTCCTGGATTTTCTGCTCAGGACCCTTGTAATCTCCCCCTTCTCGTTTATGGCACTCCTGATTATTCATTCATCCATCCATTCATTCATTCATTCATTCATTCATTCATTCATTCATCCATTCATTCATTCATTCATTCATTCATTCATCCATCCATCCATCCATCCATTCATTCATTCATTCATTCATTCATTCATTCATTCATCTTCTGTAAGCACTTTATCCTCTCAAGGTCACTGTAAATCCAGAGCCTTTCCCAGGAACACTGGCCATGAGGTAGGAACAGAAACACACCCTAGACAGGATGCTAGTCCATTACTGGGCACCACACACACACACACACACACACACGCATTCAATGTAGAAGCCAATTTACAGTTACCCCAATTTAGTGTAGCCAGGTCCACCGTGATAGTGAGAGAAAACCAGATGTGTGAACCATATGTGTGAACCATATTCACATGTACAGTACACGGGTATCCAGTCTAACATTCTCTGAAGTACTGATTTGCTACCCAGGTCCCACAATTCTAGTTAGCTCTCACAGTGTGCGTGTGTGTGTGTGTGTGTGTGTGTGTGTGTGTGTGTGTGTGTGTGTGTGTGTGTGTGTGTGTAAAACTTTGGGTAGCTATGATGGTACTGCTTATACCTGTGTGAATAAGTCAAGGTGGCTAGATTATTCAATCCCTCCAAGATTTTGTGATTTTGCAATCACAGAAATGAACGTAAATTTACTCAATATTTGGTGGAGCTTACAATTTTTCACAATTACTGCAGATGTTCTGCAGTTTTGGTCCAAAAGGTGTCATGTGACTTTGTCACAACATACATTCAGCCAAACTCCTCTTTGATTCATGTGCGTTGAAAATGAAAGCTAAAAGGTCTTATTTACCAACAAACATTAGTGTGAAAGACAATTGCAAATGTTGCCAATTCAAGTAGATTTCCCCCAAAAAAACAAAAAAAAAAACTCAAGCATTTAGGCCACAACAATCAGAAAAAAACTCGCCGTACGGCGTACAGACTGCTTATTGTACAATGTTGAAGTTGTTTAACTGTTTTGAAATTCATCAGAACTAAAAAAAAATTAGACCACAAATATAGTTGTCTTGACTTACTGCTTTAGTTAATACAGCTTGAACCAGACAGACTTAATAATAACTAAATAGAACTACTATTAGACAGAGGTCCACTTTACATAGCCTACATAGTTGCCCCATGATTCTAGTTTCCCCAAATGCGAAGAGCTGAGAATCAGCATTGCTTTAATGAAATTTCATCCCGCAGGTCAGCTGGCCGCATTATGAACATTTAGTGAACAGTTCTGGACTCCAGGCTCCAGGGCTAGACTAGGGCCCCAGTAGTTTAGGACATCACAGTGGGGGTGCTGTGAGAATAGGAACTCTTATTATACATAACCCCTTACTTAAGTGGGGTTAAAAGTGATTGTGGCAGCATGGTGCCTCAGCGAGTAATGATGCTGCTAAGGTCCCCAGCTTGATACTGAGATTGTGTTAGCATATTCTCCCTGTGTCTGCATGTTTCCTTGGGTTCTAGGGTTTTCCCACCTGCCAAAAAAATGCCAGTAGTGGATTGGTAATGCTAAAATTCCCTTAGTTGTCAATGGTTATGTGAATTGTGCCTTGCAGTGGACTGTGCAGATGAAGCTAAATTAATTGATAGGTGGTAACACAATTTCGAATAAAATGTCAGTACTTGTCAGTACATTAGTATTCAATTGTAATTCCTTGCCAGTAATAGCTCCCTCAAGTCTGTGACCTGTACACATCACCATATTTTCCATAGTGATGCTCTATGCCAATGCAGTGTTTTTCTTCTTTTTTAAAGGGTATTTTGCTTTCTGTTTTGTCCTTAGTAAGTGAAATGCATGCTCAGCTGGATATAGATGATTGTGACAGTCAAGAAAACTTTACTTATTGTCCTTTACGAGTTGCATGTGGTCTGACTCACAACTTGACTCAGATTCAAGACTCATGAAATTTTGGCCTTGATAAAAACATGAATAAAATATGAATAAATTAGGACTGCCAAAACAACATGGTAAACTAGTAAAAAAGTGCAGTACCAGAAAAATAGACATCTGGAAAATATCTTTTAGGGCACCACATGTAATGGCAATGTGTGTGTAATAAATACAGCATCAAAATACGGACCTCAATACAGTACCTTCAGGTTTTCTAAGACATATTAATACACAACCAGATATGTTGGCTAGTTTAGATGCTTTCTTCTCCATCTAGTCCCATACCATCTAGTAATAGCAATATCTATATCTATAGTTTTTTTTTAAATGCTTTCAATGCATGCAAATATTGTAAGTGTTATTTTATCACATATAACACAACTCATTTCTGATATTTAAATAGGCTGTAACTTGCACGATTAGCACCTAGAAATAATATAGCAGTGTTTCTCTTATATGCAATAAAATGCCTACAGCTAAGAGTATGAGTATTAACTAAAACACATGAGTAAAGTATACAACTTGAGACTTGATTCAGACTTCAGCTCAGACACTTGAGACTTGAAATTGAAAGAATGAGTTAACAGCTATGTATTTGCACATCATGCCATGTGCTTTTACTTAATCAATAAAGTGAAGTGGTACTCTATGATTCGGTTCATTAACAGATCTAAATTTCCTCATTCCACTCTAGTCCAGATTAATTGTCATCTCATCTGTCCAAAATGTCTCTTTGTCTCCAAAGGCTTTTTTTGTGCCTTTAAGCAAACCATAATTTGTCTTTCCAGTCCTTGAGGCATCCCAGTGTTTTACAACAGTACATGGTGTTATATTTATTCCTATATAGTAATCATATGTCTAAAAAATGTCCGTAGTGTATGAATGGGTGTGTGAGTGTGTATGCAATTGTGCCCTGTGAAGTGTGCACCGAGTTTCGGGTTTAGGCTCCTGGCTCACTGTGACCCTGTGTAGGATAAGCGGTACAGTAAATTGATGGATGGATGGTAGTTGTTTATTTCAAAAAATATTTTACCATAATATTTGTTGTATTTTGGTTGTGTTATGTTGCCACCCTCACCAGTGGAGTTTTGTTTCATAGTACTGTAGCATGCGGTTCATTTTTGACTATTTAATGTTGTGGCTTTCAGGTTCATGATACTTTACAGTTTTAATGTTTATTTGTTTTTCATGATCAGTGGTTAACAACACACATGCAGTTCAGGTCAATGGCACATCTAAAATATACTTCATTTGCTGTATTTCATTTCAAATGTGCTGTTCTACAAACTGTCCAATTACTTACAGGTTACGTTGTATATTAGGGGTGTAACACAATGATCCTATCTGTATCTGTTTCAAATAACTGTATTTGTATCTGTATTCATATTTAAGCCAGAAGTGGGCATGGCCTGATTATATAAAAAAAATACTACTACTAGAAACACTGGGGTTAAAAAACAGAGGAAGAAATGCCAGAACTCTCAACATGGTTTGTAAATCCTGGCTCTGATAGTACATTAACTTCAGGGGGAAAAAAGGAGTAAGGCACCTCTTACTCATTGCTGTATTTGTATCCACTTAGAATACATTATCTGTTCATTATGAATAATGCATTTGTATTGAGTTGAATTCTTACTGTATATGTATGTGTAAATCTTCCTTTGATCCAGTTATCAGTGCTCAAGCTTGTAATTTTCAGAGAAGTCTTTGGTGTCACTGGTTTCAAAGAAAGAACACTTTGAAAAAAAATGTTTCTTCACCTTGTGCCTTTAGAGAATTGTTGAGTTCTGGCAACATTTTCAGCTCGGAATACTTCAAAAGTTTGTGATGAAACACTTTAAAAAGCAGAATTTTTCTACACTCTGAGAAACTTGTCACTGGAGATGCAAAAGCATACACATTTTAGAGTAAAGGAACAACAACCTCTTGTTCCTTGAAATTACATAAACCGCATGTGTATAAAAATCATCCATCCATCCATCCTCTACCGCTTACTCCTTCTTCAGGGTCACGGGGAACCTGGAGCCTATCCCAGGAATCATCAGGCACAAGGCGGGGTACACCCTGGACAGGGTGCCAGTCCATCGCAGGTAAAAATCATTTAACGTATAACAGAATATTGTCTTATTACACTTTTTAAGGACGTTCATGGTCTAGCCACTATATTATTCTAGTAAAAGAATAACATGATTCAATTGATAACTTCAAGCATGGTGTGTTATAATAATATTCTTATAAAGGAGACAGGGGTTAAAGATAACATTGTATCATTGAGACATTCTCTAGCACCATTTAAAATACATGCATCAGTCACGTACCCATAGAGTTGGCTATTGGCGAAACACTCCAATGTGTGAATGAGAGCGATGGTAACAGAGAGTGAGAAGGACCTTAAACTACTCAACAGGAGTGAATGAGCCATTATTGTGTTCTGTGTCTCAGTGAGTGAATGTGAGGAAAAGTGTTATGAGAATTCCTGGGATTCCGTGTAGTCCGCCCTGGTGGGGCACAACAAGTGAAGCGGGGTGACCAGGAGAGGGATTAAAAACAGCATTCACATCAGGGCACACTCACATTCCCCTTCTATGTGAGTGTGTGTGTGCAGAGCTTGTCTGTTCCCAAAACAAACCGGGTGTCTCTACTCAGGTCTTTGTGTGGAGGTCACTGTGTTCCCCAGCTCCGCCTGAGAGGCGTCACCGTTCAATCAATCACAAGCCTGTTCACTTTAGACTCTCCATTCAGTCTTAGAATAGCTATAGATGCTCCGCATTTCATTGACACACACTGTGGGGGTCCTCAGCCTGCTATGACAGTCATGTAGCTGACCTAGTGTACCTTCAAAAGAGACAGTGTATTGTGCTTTATTTGTTGCTGTGTGAAAGGAACTACTGTCGGAGAAGATGATGGTGATGTGTCTATGGTGGTCTATTGAGAGGCCTCTCTAGACATGACACTATTTAGAAGTGTATGATATTATTATCAGGTTCTGGACATCAGCCCGTCTCAGTGAGGATGAATTCTGTGGTGTCTCAGACCATAAAATGGTTATATAGTCAGTCTTAGTCAATCACTGGATTTTTATGGACTGTATTTTTCCACTGCATAGACATGTTTTGAATTATCTGTTGATTTCTCCCCTTAACTAATGTCCATTTTTCTTTCCATATTTCCATATTTCCATCCACACTTTTTTCTACACACTCTGTTACAAACTTTACCATTTTTTTGGGTGAGTTCATGATTGGGGTGACATTTAGCCCTTGTATCTCTTAAATATTAAAATTGTTTTAAAAATGATTTTCAAACACTGAATCTAGGAAAATCTGCATTTAACCATTCAGAAAATCTAAGGCAAAAATGTCATTTTATAAGGTTTCTTTGCTGACAATGGCTGTGTTAACAGAGGTTTTTTTGTTTGTTTGTTTGTTTTTTTAACATAGAAAAACATTTAAACAAACACACAAAATTTGGTTAGCTATCATTCCTGCGAATGGCATGATGACATTAATGTATGTTTGTGGCTGTGGCTCAGGGGGTAGAGCGGGTTGTCCACTAATCGTAGGGTTGGCAGTTCGATTCCTGGTCCACATGCCAGTGTGTCCTTGGGCAAAACACTGAACCTCAAGTTGCTTCCAATGGCAGGCTAGTGCCTTGTATGGTGTCTGTGCTGTCATTGTTGTGTGTGTGTTATTTGATTACACTTCTGCCCACCACCAATACTACTTCGAAAAAGTGTGAATGTCACTGAGAAATACAGCCTTACAATAACAGTTCATACAGAACTTTCCCTTAATGTCAGTGGTTTTTATTTATTTATTTATTTATTTTTAAACATGCTGTTAAAGAACAGGAAAACTGGTGTATGTGTGTGTTTCAGTCGTGTGTGTGTGTCAGGATGTAGCCTGGTTACCCACCCTGGGAACAGTGCCTGTCGGATATCCTTGAAACGCACATTGTGATATGACACACCGGTACATATCTGTGGGTGGAAACACCCCACCTACCTCAACAGGACATGATGCAGCATATATATGAGGTTTTGGTGTGGTGGATCTGTAATAAGGTTTGATCGGACTGCTTTGTTCATTTACTTTGAGTGTAGGTACATTAAATGTATGTTATAAAATATTACGCAACTATTTCCATCCTAAATTTTGGCCCAGAGTTACACTCTGTGATTATTATGCTTTTGTTTTCAACTCTACATTTGACTCTTGACAAGTCTTCCAGTGATGCTTTGCATCATTGCTTTGCTTGGCAAACAACATGCAACCACAATCTATGAGATTATCTTTCTGAAATTTGTCAGGGCAAGTAGATGGTTCTACTACATAAATTAATGTATGAGTCATCATGATTTTTGGGCAAACTATGTTGTGCAAGCAGTTAAGATTATATTATTTCTGTCTGTATCAAATTTGCATGAAAGATACTCAATGTAACAGAAAGGGGGAGGGGGGACAGTCCCAAATATAAATGTCCTGGTTCTTGAAGCTGTATGCTTTATAAACAGCACATGAATTCAGCACATGCAACTAGCAACATTCATGTAATATTGAATTGAATATTGTTGTATTACACTTTTTATCTATATAAAATAATATAAAAGATAGTACAAGGTCTTGTAGCTGATTGGATCTTATGGACCTCTAATTCTAGTATATTAGATGCCAAAGAACAAGAACATTGATAAAACTGACATCTTCAAGCATGTTGTATTATAATACTGTACATAATATTATTATAAAGGACAGAGCAGTTAAACTTACTAGTGTGTCATTGAGACATTTTCAGGCACAATTTAAAATCCACGCATAAATCAGGCTTTTCTTTATCCCTGTACCCAAAGAGAAGGCTTTTGGCAAAACCCTCCAATGTGTAAATGAGACAGATGGAAACAGAAAGTGAGAGGGACCTTAAAATACTCAACATACATGAATTTGCTGGGTTACATTTGTGTAATTTATGTAGCTAAACAATAGTCAATGATTAATGTTTTAACATTTGGATAGATTTCATGAAGCCTCCACCTCTGGCTCCTGGCTGCAGAATCGCTTCCTGTTACAGAAAAGAACAACTTCCATATCAAATGAGAAACAGGAAAAGGCAATGACACAGAGTCAACAAGACCCACCTGTAACTTCTCATTTCCCAGAACAATCCTCCAGGTGAGGGCTTATGGGATTTTATTAAGCCTGTTTCTGGTTTCACTGACTTTGAGAATACACACAAATGCTGTGATAGTCATGATTCAAACACGCCCCTTATAGAATCTTTAGATAAACTGAAATCTTGCGTGCAACGTATCCACCATCCAGTGTGACCCAGCAGACGATGAGTTCCCTTTTGAGACTGGTTCCTCTAAAGGTTTATTCCTCATGTTGTCTCAGGGACTTTTTCCTCACCATTGTTGTCTCTGGCTTGCTCAATAGGGATCTAAATCTATTGTTAAAAGTACTATAGAAATAAAATTTAATTGTTTGTACATTAACACACAATACACGGACTAAAGTTTCAAATGTCAGAAGTCGTTTTCTTTTTATAAATAACTACACCAGAGGTGCTACTGACATTATAAGCTATGATGAGCTGTCAACGTCCATAGAGGACTGATTACATGTAAAGATGCTATTACAGGGAAAGTGACAGCACAGGTCAAATCTATTATGGTGTATGACAGGTGCTCAATTTTCCATTATATTTTGATTTTACAAACATCATCTCTGCTTGTAGCATGTTAAAATTTGATTAATTAAAAAGTCTGTTTTATTGGCTTTAATACTGTTCAAGGCACCTTTTTAAGTCACATTTAAGTAAAAATGCCACGGATTAATGGCGTTGCTTTGTCCGTTAAAATGTAAGTAATAATCCCATACTTCATAATTACCAAGTATGTCAGGGCAGCAGACCTGAACTGCTTGCAAATCCACCTTTTCCCTTCAAATCCCTTTGTCATACATTTTTAAGCATTTTCTCAGCATTTTAGAGTTTTATCTCTCTAGGAATCATCTTCTTGAGTTTGCAAAGGGGATTTTTACAGAGAGAGGCTATGAGAAAATGAAAGAAAGGGTTTTGGTACTGAACCCAAAGGGGATGCTCTTTCACTCTGCTCCTCCTGTCTGAATGCTGGAATGGGAAGAGAGGATGAGGGGGATGGGTGTATATGAGAAGTAGAGGGGTGTGTGTGTGTCTGTGTGTATGTGCGTGTGTGTGTCGTGGGGTGTTTGGGGGGTCGGACAAGGCTGTTCTTTTCTATGAGTCTCATCCATCTAGGCTGCATATTTCTGTCAGGTCCTGGGAGATGAGGCTAATTATCCAGCTATTCATCTTCTGCCTCTTTATCCTAATCTCCCCATCCCTTGCTCCACCTCACTGTTTATGCATACATGTTTTTTTTTTGGACACATTCACCATGTGTGTGTATGGGATTTCACAGTACGTGCTTGTGCATGAATGTGTGTTTTCATGCATGTAAGATTGGTCATTCGAAGGCTGTCGGTATCATGATCTCATTTTTACTCGACTGTCTCATTTAAAGTCCCAAAGACAGGAACAGCATTCTGGCACATTTGAGTTCATTGGAAACCTGTGGACCAGAATTAAGCATGACATGTTTGTGTCTGTAATGGCAATGTCAATCTAATGGCCATGTAAATTCAAATCCATGCTTAGGGCCCCTGTGTATATGTTATTGTGTGTGTGTGTGTGTGTGTGTGTGTGTGTGTGTGTGTGTTTGCACTTATTTGTGATTCATCTGGACAGTTTAACATCACAAAGATAAATATTGTGATAATGTTTTATAATGTAATGACTTTTCTTGATTGCAGAATTACACACCTCACCAGATGTCTACACCACAGCCTGTGGTAATTAGATCTCAACACTCGTTAAGATAAAGCCTAGAGGCCCTCTTTCTCTTTTCCATTATCACCCATCTCTCCCCTAAAGCTATTTAACTCCTGCAATGTGACATGAAAGTTGTGGAAAGTCCTGGGCTGTCAGGAGGCATCAGAGAGCTGTCGTGCCCCGCGGTGCGAGTCTCCCCACGCTGAAATGGAAACCACGGCCCTTTTATCTCCTCTCCTTGGAAGATACACTTTCATTCTCTCACAGCCGACATATCTGAAAACATCAAGGTGGAGAGGAGTGATGGGTGCAGTCGGGGAAAGCACTGCTTTGCAACTGAGATGCTTCATTGCTCAGGCTTTATTATGACCGTGAAACTACAGAGGATGTGTTATAGCTATTCCTATGAACAAACAATCCTGTGGGTTGTACTGGAATTAATTCCAGCACTCTATATTGATGTCTGAATTTGGGGTGCACTCCTCTCTTTGACAGATTGAATGAATGTTTGAACAAGGCCACTTCTAAAAGGAATTTAATGAGGTCTGGCTGTGCCTGGAGAAATTTGTCTCTCTCTTCAATACGGTTGTCCCCACAAGGTCATCAAATGAAGAGGGATTTACAGAACTATGTGATCATTTTATTAAGCCTCTTAAGAATCAAGGAGAAGAATCCTTGTGTTTGCACCAGCTCTAAGCCCTGCTGGCATTATATTAATCATCATCCACATCTATTAGGAAAGAACAAGAGCACTCATTCTCTCCTCATGGAGATTGTGACATGCAATGTACTATGCTGTGCTGGAGAGCTAAAGATTCCTGCTTCAGGCAAGAGCCAGTTAATTGTATCCAAATGATTCTAATTAGGATATAATAGCAGTTCGCATTACAAAAAAATGACAAAAGCTGAAAAAAAAATTAGCATTCTGAAATTGTATAATGTGCTAATCACTAGTTCTGGCTGCATGTTTTGTCTGAGTGATATATTTACTGTTTAACTGATAAAGCAGAACTAAAGAAAAGCTGCAAATAAAACAGCATATGGCAAAAAATTACTTTCCCAATATTACCTCAGCAGTCATTATTAGGAAAAGAGAAAACAATCTTCTTATTGGTGTTATTATGCCACGCTTGGAAGTTGTGTGTATGAGTTCAGAGGTCGTCATAAACATGTGGTGAAATAAAATTGGACAGAATGGATGGAAAACTTCTTTTTGTTTTTTCTTTATTTTTTCATATCACTATGCCAAGAGGTTTACTTTGCCTTACATTCTTAAAAAGAAAGTTTCCAATTAGAACCAAAAATGGTTTTTCAGTCTGATGCCATAGGAGAACCCTTTTAGGTTGCACAAGGAACCTTTTACTCTCAAATTCTTAAGAGAACTATCTATTTACTGGTAATTCAAGGAACCCAAAAATTGTTCTTCATAATAGTGCCACAAGGAACCATGTTATCATAAGTTCTCTAAAAAAAAAAAAAAAAACTTTAGTTAGTGCTTTAAGGAACCAAATTATGGTTATTAAGAGTGATGCCAGGAGAACCTTTTCCAGTCCCACAATGAACTTTACAGGGTTCTCTTTAACCTGTTAAGGGAAGATACCTTGAAGCACCAATACATTACTCTGTATACAATGAAAAATTATTATTTGCAGACCCTATAAAGGTGCTGTAAAGAACCACTGACAAAACTTTATTTTTAAGAGATGAAGAAATGAACATTTAATATGCAAAATTACAACTTAAATTTTACCATCTGCTGCAGATGTTACTGACATGCCTTGGAAAGTCAGGTCTCCTAGAAAAATACTTGCTCCTTTCATGGTGCATGTGTATTCATCTAGTAATTACGATACTTCAGACATTTTTTTATTCATTATTTTAAGGTATTCTTTTAGTATTTAAAAGAAACAGCCATCGCTAAGCTGTACCTGTCATAATTATTATCTAACCGCTTTGATTGAACAATTAGTTTCCAAAATCAAATGTTAATGTAAATATACAATGATTTAAATATACTGTATGTAGGCGGTAAACTTGACCTTCATCCTCAATTATTTTTTTTATATAATAAAATTGCTGAGCCATCATAATCCTTAGGCCTTGAACCATGAACCATCCTTCAATATGTTTTGTCAAGGAGCCCTATAATATTCAGAATTTCATCAAGAAATATTCAGAAAAGTTGGAACTTAGCTGCGGAGGATGAGAATTACTATATAGTACATTATTTGTTAACATTGTTTATTGTCCAATAATCTATTTGTATATCTCTGTTATGGTTATATATTATATTTATTATTTGTGCATTAAGAGTTGATAAATGACTATGTATGTGCATTATTACACTACTGGACAAGAAAGCCAAGTAATCATAAGTCCAAATTTCAAAATTGTGACAGACCTAGTCATTAGAGACATCAAAGTAATCAGGAAAAGAAAAACTATTTGGAGGTTTTTAAAAGCTCTTTTTAAAGTTTCATTGCAATTATAATATATTTTCATATTGAGGGTGTAATTATTTGTATAAAAAGTCTACATCTTAAAAAGGCAGTGGCAGCAGAAGCGTGTAATCTCATGGGCGACTGATGTTCTTTGCTGAGTTATCTTGTCTGGGCTTGTGTATACAGGTGGTTCCTAACGGATGGGCAGTTTAGCTTTTGTCAGACAGACTGTGAGTTAAGCTTGGCCTTTAGCCCCCATAATCTCAGTGAAAACAGTGACAGAGGGATGAATAATCATACCGTGTCAGCAATGAAACCGCGTCAGTCCGGTTCTCACTGAGATTGGGAGATTCATATGAATACCTGCCTGTCGACTGGCCAAATGTCTCCAACATCACACACTTAGACATGTGTAGAATATGACACTCCTGGGATTAATATTAGAACCTTTGTTTAAGAGTGAACATAGTCCCTGGAAAGTTTAACAATTTTATTAATAAAATGAATAAAAAAACAACCTTCTAAGGCGCAAACATGACCTCAAAGACTAAATACTGAAATACACCTACATGTGCAAGATGAAAATGCCTTTGATCAGGGCACTAAGATGATCAAAAACATGCAAATTGAACAAGTATAATTTCACTTTGGAAAACACCTTGAGAATGTGAATTATTGTGGTTTTCAAAGTGCACACCTCATCACTGTGACATATCCTCTCTAGAAGTGTGTCAGCATGCACAATAAGAAAGTCTGTCTCAAGCTTTATTAATGGAGTGAGTTCAGTTTTATGCACTGGTTGCATCAGATATTCTGTTTGGTGTGTAATCTACAACCTTTCTTGCTCAGATAAGATTTAGCCCTTCACTGTGGTGTGGACTTGTGGTTTCAGGGTTGCCTTTTCAACTATTCTTTATCTCTGTTTAGACCTGTCAGAAATACCAGGTTCTCAGCTCTGTCTGAGAGCTCGTCTGTCTCTGTGATAGCCAATTGAGATGATAAGCTGTCTTTTTCCAGACTTGAAACCAAAACTGGTTTCAGCACATCCTCACTAATAGCTCCAAAAAAAATGGGGAGAAACTGACAGCAAAATAGATAACTTTGTGAGGGAACTTTGAAAAAATAGCTTAACCTCTGCTCTAACAAAGCTTGTCAATACACTTAAATATTGATGTACTATACTACACATTAAAAGGTACCAATAAATTAAGTAAGGAATAACACATGTTGGGCAATGCTGTTATAATCAACAACATGCTGGTGTGAAGAAAAATTTATTATTTTCATAGAACAGCACATCCTGAAGTGTCTTGTTATTGTTATACCACAGCAATTACGCCCAATGCTTGTTTTTCCCCCAAGACAAAAAAAATGCAAGGTCCTCTGACAGTGGCAGAAAACTAAAAGCTACTTACAGATAGCTTAACATTAAACAACATGAAAGAACATATAAATGATAATGTTTTAGAATGAGCATATTAAGATTTGCCTGGCAAGTGGCACTAATATAGAAAATTAATCAACACCTTCTGACAAATCACACTGGAGAATTCAACAGTGTTAATATTGGTGCACTCATTCTCTTATGCTATGTTTTCTATAGCAACAGCTAATATACAGGGACCTGTATGGTGCATGCCCTACACAATCTAAGACTAATAATAAACTGATTAACATGTGTTGGTATTTAAGAAAGGAAAACCTATATTTGTTGATTTGGTGAAGCTTTCTCCAAGGAGACTGTATTTAACATTAATGAAAGGAGTTCCCAGTATTAGCTTTTTGTAACAGTCAAAAATTGTATCTTTACGTTTTCTACCACGGGAAAGTCTTCAGGACAGAGGAATGTGCTCTTCGCAGTTTGTCAATAACATGACAAATACTGTATTTTTTTTTTATTAAAAAGAGAAAAAAGAGAGGATGTTGAGGGAATAGCTGTTTAAAACATTTATGGCTGCTATAGCATAAGTCACAGCAGGAACTAATTGGTCCTGTAGACTATAAACTGACTAAAAATCAGGCCATGTTGTTCTTTAATAAATAAGAATTGTAATGTTGGCAAATAGCTGCAGCATAAGAGAAATAAAAGACTTCAAGACATACTGTTATGGGAAAATAACACATCACACCATTTCATAGTTGATTATTTTACAATAACTTCATCACTTCTTTATAAATATGCCTCAGACGACACCAACTGCAGCATATCCAAAATAATTCTCTAAACAGTTTCGAGCACATACTGTACCTGTCCAAATATTAAAGCAGTGACATTAGGCACAACTGTTATTAGTATAAAAACAACTGTCCATTTACTGCAGAATGCTTTCCCTACCTATAAACAAGTTCAGAAAGTACATACCATCCTGTATTTCCACTGCTTTCCTATCCCACGATGAATAATGAAAATGCCACCGCCATATAACACAGAGGATCCGTGGGCTGAGACACCTGTTAGGAAGCCAGTGTTGATGCTACAGAAAGAGCAAGTAATAAGCACCTGACAAGGTGAGAAGACTGTCACAATTTGTGAGGCTGTCCAGAAGCCAATATAATAGGCTGATTTCTCTAAAGGAAATGCCCCTGAGGATAATTGAGGTGCAGGAAAATTCAGTGCCAGCGGCTGTCTTTTATGACCCGATACATCTGTAGGCTCATCTCAAGGCTATCAGGGAAAATAATGTCCTTGTGAAATTGAAAGATACATGGCCAGATCTGGGCAAACAGCATTTACAACACTGGGCAAGGATAAAATGATCGGTTGACATGTAGAATTCCAGCTATAAAATACATGTATGACAGGTATTCTTGACCTTGATTAAGTCTAATAGTAGAAAAATGTTATCGTGTACGTTTGAGGTCTTTTATGTCCTTGAGCTTCATCAATAGCACTAGGAGTTAAATCATTTAGAGCTGTCTTTCAAATCGAAATCCTACAGTGAAAACAAGAAATGATTTTTCAGCCTGTGTGCAGTAGTGATTGTGGGAATTGACTAAAACAAAAGGCTTAGGGGACCGAGGAGACTGGGGAGGATATGCAGAGAGGCACACGCAGAGGAATCATGAGGGATCTGTTCGTTTCATCTATGCTGGAAGACAAAACAGGTGTGGGGATAAAGGGATTTATTTACACCCCACCGATTAACTATAGCACAAAAGCATGTGTGTGTGTTTGTGTGTGTGAAGGTGTTTGTGCTGTAATATAGTTTTGAACACATTTTATTATTTTATTTTTTTTTCAGTTTTACGATTAGCTATAATGATTGGGAATGCAAGAAAAAATGACATATTTATTAACAACTGCTTGCATAAATTCATAGGCTTTGTGTTATCAGATGACACATTTTTCTATTTTTCATTATGACTATATACAATATTTTACAACAAAACACCAAAAATCTATATATAGGTGTATCTGTACATATGTATATGTTTGCACACTTGCAAATAAATATGTAACAAAAGTATATGAGTATGTAGTGTTGATGTATTGTACTTTGTACACTTTGCTATAGGTTGGCTTCTATGGCATTTTTATATATATACAACACAGACCTGTATACAAATGCTGTCTGTAGATTGTATTGCACTTATTTATCACTTATTCATTTGTTTCTCATGCATGTACTTCCTGATTCATGTACTGTGCTGTTCAGCTGCTAAAGAAGGCAATTAAGTATCTAATTAATGTAATTAATATACTCCATCTATCTCCATGTAATTAATAACAAAACATCCATAGACAGTTTTTCATTATAATTATAGCCCTTACTTTAAATACGCAGTCTCCCGACTTCTGAATGTAAACACTGCTTTTTTTGTCTAAGCCATATTTCTATATCTATTTGATGCATATCTGTGTCTGTGCATGAATGTGCTTCAAGGGGAAGAGGTTACCACGCCCAAACACACTGAACCCACTGTTAGTGCCCTCTTCTGGCCAAGCAACATCTACAAACTATAACGTCAACAAGGATGACTCCAGACCAATACTAGAACAATCTTACATTTTAATGTCAGTATTTAAACATAATGCAATGTTGACAAATAAATATTGAAAATTCTTATTATTACATCACAAAATTAGAAACTTATGGCTTTAGGAGAATGTCTCTTCTTCAAAGATTCACCCATAATAAACATTGATAAAATAAGAGTAAGGAAATTATATAGTAATATAGTAAATAACCTTATACCACAAAGTATAAAAATACACTGCAAAAAAAAATTACATCTTAGCAAGTGAAAATATCTTGAATATGAGATATTTAGTTAATATTAAAATACAAAATATAAGCTTTAAATGTTCTTATTCTCTTGGCAGATAGGTTTGTTTCTTTCTTTAAATTAGAAACTGTATGTGCCAGTAGAACAAGACTATTTCAAGCTAAAAATTAGTAACAAAATGTATTGAAATTGATTTAATAATCATATATTTGGTTAATTGTAATTTTATAATAGGAAATACATTTGACTATGTTCAAGATATTATCAGAGAAGGTATCACCATTTCTAGTTGACAGAAACAGACTTGACTTTAGATGATCAGTCTGTTGCACTAAAACAGCTGAAGAATTAAAGAACTATTCCTTCCAACAACATTGTGTGAAACAGCTTCTCAGTCCATGCAGTCAGGAAAGCTTAGGGCACTTTGGGGGGATGAGAGAAATGGGTCATCCATTTCAAAGAATCCCTAAAAAAAGTAATCATTTTGACATGAGACAGTGTCAGCACCTGGGTTTCCAAACCAAGACCTTGCTCTAGTACTTTTTAACATGCCCTCATCACAATATGCAGAAATGCAGGTGGATCCTTGTGCGACAATGAGTCAACGAATTAAACACTTGTCTCAACTTCCTGTACCAAACAACTCAGATATGCTGTATGTACTGTATGTTATTAACGGCCCTGAATCGTGACATTTCAGTGAGTGGCACAAAGTATATTTGTCTTGTCGTCATGAAAAAAAGGTTATTAAGAAAGGTGAATCGGTTCCCAACGGTCACCAAAAAGAGTCGACTCAGTTAACCACAGCTTGAAATAGCTAGAGTCATGGACTGAAAACTTGCATTGTTGCCACCTTGGCAAAATTTGTTGCTAGTTTTAGCGACTTTTCAGAGCCCTTCCGCCACTGTTTCCCCTCAAAACAAACAAACAAACAAACAAAAACACCTAGCGACAAATCTTAGCTACTTTATGAGAGACTTTATGTATGAGAGAAATAAATAAGACATTCTGTCATTTCTTTGTCCCTGAGTGGACATTTTAAATGTAGATATAGCCGAAATCACAGCACACACAGATTTTTTGTCATGATTTTTGCAGTGCTGGTTAACATGTAGTCTTAATGAGCTGCTGTTTCATACTCATTCCGCTGTCTACAACAGAAACCGAAAAATATAAGAACAGCTTTATTGGGAATTGGGCTGTATTAAAATACAGCATGCCAGGACAAAGTGTAGGAGACAAGCAAACATATGTCAAACTGACGACTGTCAGATTGACGACGACGTCATGTATATGCTCAATTAGCGCATGACGTAACAGTGACTTTTCGAGAAGGCTTTAGCTACTTTCCACTGAAAAGTAGGTGGCGAAAGTGGAAAGCTGATGAGGGATTGTGAACATTCACAAGAATTAGTAGTCAAGCCTGTAAAGAGCAGGTAAAGCAAATCAAACTGAACTGAGGTCAGTTTAAAAAAAAAAAAAGTCTTGTCAATTCCCTTCAGCAGTACAGTGTTAAACTTAAAGGAATTTAACTGAGGTAACACATTAATCAAGGATTATATTTTGAATCGTATTGAAGTAAACAAAAAGCTGGCTACCTGTTAAACCTTTGGCCCTTTCTCTTCTGAAACTCCTTCTCATCCACAGTCCACACTGCGCCTTTTCCGCCATCGACCCGCACGAAGCACTTATGGAGGCTGAGGTTGTGACGGACTGCGTTCTACGCACGCACAAATATTAGTTCCAAGGAAAAATAGAAAAAAAAGTGTCATGTCAAATTAGAAATGGAAACATATAACAGAAAGTGTTTCTGCATTCAGAAAATTATTGTGGAAAAGATTTCGCCATGTCTGTGCTGCCATCTAGTGGACATAGTCCAGGCTACAGGGAAGCCACTATACAAATCTACTGTACGTGTGTTAGTACTCAGTTATGATGTACTGCAAAATACACTCACCGGCCACATTGTTTGGAACACCTGCTTATTCAGGCAATTATCCAACCAGCCAATCATGTGGGAACAACGCAATGCATAAAACCATGCAGACACAGGTCAAGAGCTTCAGTTAATGTTAACATGAACTGAATGGGGAGAGAATCTCACTGAGTTTGGCCTGCTTGTTTGTGCCAAACAGGCTGGTTTTGAGTATTTCAATGCCCAGACTGGTTTGAGTTAACAGGAGAACTACAATAACTCGAATAACCACTCTTTACAAACATGGCGAGCAGAAAAACATCTCTGAATGTACAACACTTCGAACCTTGAGGCAGATGAGCTAGAAGACGACCACACTGGGTTCTTGTCAGCCAAGAACAGGAATCTGAGGCTGCAGTGGGCAACAGACTCACAAAAACTGAACAGTTGAAGATTTGAAAAACATTGCCTGATCTGATGTATTTTGATTTTATCTCAAGTTTCGGTTTGGAGATAGTGGTGTAGAGGATTGGCGTGCCAGACACATTCTGCGGGGGGGCCCCTGTGGTGGTGGGGGGGCCCCATTATAGTGAAGAACAAAGAGAAATAATTGAAATTTAATTATAATGCAGTTGGACCCCGCACGTTAGAGAGAAGAAAAGGATGTTTTGATTAAAGTTAATGTTGAGTATTTTGTGTTACTATTAGCCGCCTTAAAAATCAGATAGGTACAGAAAAATGTCCTTTCCCGTTGTGCTGCAACATGCACGTCAGTGACATTTTTGTGATATATTTCTGCCTTTGTAAACTCCCACACTACCCCCAGCGCGTGTCCTGCCATTTTTCTTGCGGTGGGGCTCCGTCATTGTCTGGCGGTGATGTAAGGTTGTGGGGATTGTTTTTTGTCATATGTTAATACTATCAATATGAATCAAGCAGCCTTTGACCAGACCAGAATCTCAAAGTAATGTTTCCAACACCTTGTGGAATCAATGCCACAAAGAATTAAGGTAGCTCTCTGAGAGGAAAGAAGGGGGGTCTTACCCCCTTTTTATTAGGATGGTGTTTCTAATAAAGTGGCTGGTGAGTGTACCTTACATTAAATAGACAGTTAATTAGTTAAACAGCATGGTTCGGCAGCATTTGCACACCCCTGAGACAAAGGCACAAAGTTTTTGGATAAATATAAAGAAGCATACAAGAAGGCATCAGCAATCCTATAGTTTTATTCACCAGACAAGAGTGCCATGAAAGTTTAAAACACATGCGTATCACAATTGTTGGCTGACACTTTTAAAAGTGCAAATGAACTGTTTTTTAATTTATTTTTATTTTGTAGTATTTTGATTAAAAAAAACAACATTTGTGTTTGTTGGTTGCCAGAAGTACTCTTACTTACTGAAACTAACTCTGATTAAAAGATCAAGCTGTGATTTTATTTAGGCTGCAAAGCTAGCATTTAACTGCAAGTAAACTCATGTCACCTGCAAAGTGAATTAGAATTGACGAGCTTTAAAGGTGTCCTACAATGTGATTCACATGAAAATATTATAAAATGCCAAAGAATCAACTATGGATAAGCCTGATTTACCACAGTTGACGGAGTTTGTACTCAGTTGAGGGATAATTGTCTATGCCTGTGGACTGATAATAAAGCCTGCACACACTGTCTTACACCAGGAAGACACACATCATGCTCTAAAATTCAATCTACAATTTGACTCCTGTACAGCCTATATTTATACATGGGGTTTCAATGAGGAAATTAACAGTTTAAGAAAAAAATGACAAGTGACATCATGTCAGATATTAACTGGCTATGCTGAAGTGTGTTGGCTGAGCATTCTGTCACAATACAATACCTTCCATGTGGGAGTGTTGTGACGGAAGTAAAAGAACCTTTGAATGAACCAGCTGTAGATCTCATTCAGAGCTCTTTGCTTATCGGTTGCCTCCAGTATTGACTATGAAAAATAGGACATAAATATAAATAAATATAGATATATGCATGTAGTAATGAAATAAATATAGTTATTTATATTCACATATAGTAAATAGAATATAATTGAATGTATCATTTGCCATAAATTATACTTACACATCTAATGAGAAAAGCATAAGTATACGGAGGTCTGATATTGACATATTTGTAGCATTCCATACTGTTGACAAAATCTATAATGTAGAAGAAGAAATGTTTTTGCATAACACAAGTTTTGGTTGCAAATGAAGTTCTATTCATTCTAATAATTTCATTAAAAAAAAAAGAAAAGTACACAAAAACGGTCTGCACAAGCATGTAAGCACATGTGTGTATTATCAAATCTGACAAGCCTGGGAATGTCAGTGTGTGAATAGGCTTTACCTGTCAGTAGGTGGGGGGTGGCTGTGGGCCAGTATTCATGGCCCCCTGTGGCATTGATGGCCCACTCTACATTTCCATCTGGCTCCTCAGACGGGGGTGTAGGCAGTGCCAGCGGACTCCACCAGCCTAGAGCTGCTCTCTGACAGAGCGGCACACAACACACACTCACACACTTCATAAAGCAAAAACATTTGTGCAACACCAACTGTTTGAATGGTAAAAAAAGAACATGAAATAGATTTACTGTTCCTAATCAAACATTATGGTAAATTTTCAAATAAGTTAAGCTATGATAAATTATTTATACTGATATTTTAGGCTATTTGGAAAATCTGTATGGTGTTTTATCATAAATAGTTTCCAAAAGAGAGTGAGTGATGAAATGATTTTCATCTTACTGGGTGTACAGTCAGTCTTAGATGGAGCTGCATGGCATGGAGCGTCTGTCTTTCCTGAACAAGCTAAAACACAGTTTGCAGTGAATGTGTTTCAGTATTGCACTGGATCAGAATCAATATCCTGGTCAGTTTGCAAAAAAGGTAGTAGCTGTCATAATGTTATTACAAGAATAATCCAACAAATTAGTTTATAATTGCTTTAAAAAAAAAGTGCATCAAATGTATCTGGAACAAAGTAAACCTCAAACAGTTCTATATTCACTTCACCCAAATGGGGTGTTGACAGGGCTACATGTCAACATAACCCCCTCATAACCCTCTCATGACCAGTGAAATAATCATAAGTACAATCATTTATAATTCTAACACGTGTAATATATATATATATATATATATGTATATATATATCAATCATAAAGATAGCCAAGGGCAGTGTTCATAAGGCTACATAAGTCCTTTACAACAAATTTTTTACAACAATCACTAAAGCAATAGTTTGCCAAAATGTAAAAAATATCAGTTTGTTATATTGCGTTTGTGCCAAAATGTTGGTCTGATATGTTTCCTTTATTAGGTGGAACTGGTGTAAATTCTTCATTACTTTCTGAACTAAACATGACATCCTGACACCATCTGTTATGGTGAGAAAGTATTGTGTGCATGTTTTTTTTGCCTTTGGTTTGGATGAGAGGATACGCGTAGCCTACAGAATCTGCCTTTCCTGGCCATCCAGTGAATTTAAGTGGAATATTTTTGTCACTTAAATGTCAGTTCAATATATAGTTAACTGTCAAATGATTTTGTTATTGTTCTTGAAAATAAACACATAAATTCACATTTATTATATTATTCATATATATTATGTTCATATTGATATTTACACATTCACATTTTTGTGAATTTATGAAACAGAATTTATGATATTTTAAATAAATTGTTAAAGATGCAGTTTGGTCTTGTTTCTCAATCTAAAAAACATTGTTTAAAAAATGTCATTTGACTATTGGTGTCTAAAACATTATTTTTTGCACATTTATTTTTGCTTAAACTTAAAGCTTAAAATGTTTTTTTAAAAATCAAAATAAAAAAAAATGAAGAAATGTTTCACTTTCTGCTAAAAGCAGATTGAAGCACTTTTTGCTAAAATCATTCCCTTTTCGTTGAAAATTTCACAGTTTGCTCTAAGAATTTTTTTTAATGGAAAGATTGCACAATATAATTATATTCATTAACCGAATAAGTAGATCACATTTCTATGCCATTGAGATAGATCTGAAGTAGTTTTAGCTGAACAAGGCATTATTATTTAGGGCCAATTTTACTTTCTTAGACAACATAAAACAACAGTGCAGCTTTTTCAGCAAAGTAAGTCGTCAACAGAATATAAAGATAAAAAGTAAGTTTAAGGACTGCTATTGTAAACAGAATAATTTTTCACAGTGAATAGAAATTAGCTTGAGATCAACATGTGATGCCTGTTAGAATAAGCCTTTATGCTTTAATGCAAATACAGGTTTGTCAATTGTCATGTATGTAAGGTGTGATGTAGACTTATGATGACCGTTCTTAGGTAAAGTGTTAATATGCCTCTCATTGAAATATCCATTACCTGAAAAGTAACCTGATCGTCTTATTTGTTTTAATGCTATTACATATTCATCTACCTGACTCTCCATTTGGCGCACTCTTTCTTCCTGCACTCTCCACTGTGCGATTGTTTTTTCTCCCCAGCTGTGTCTGTTGTTCAGGTGTCTACACAATTTGAGAAAAATTATTTCAATAACAAAAAAAAAAGTCAAGAGAGGAATCGCAGAAATATATTTGACATTTTTGGTTTAAATGCTTCAAAAACTGATAAAGACTCACTTCAGGAATACAGGATACTCTTTGAAGGCTTCGTCACAATCAGGCCAGCGACATCGTCCATTGACAAACAAAGAACTTATCACGTTTGACTGGATAAGGCTGCATAAATGGGTAAGTGTATATTAATGCAACACCCTATGTAGTTGAAACCTTTCTTGTCATATATCGCCTGAACTATTTCAGTAAACACCTGATTTTTTTCTTTAATCTCATCTATATTTAGACTTTTCAAGTGAAGTCAACTCCAGAGGTGTCAAAATTCGAATGAAGCTCAACTCATACAAGGTTTGTGATTTCAAATGAGTCTAACATTCTGTTTCCTGTTTAAGTCTTACCTGTTCATGTGAGTGCTGGGGGTTTTGTGCTGATCAGTTTGTGCTTGACTAGAACTGTATTGACTCTCCTTTCTGCCACTTTTTACTGCTGACTCACACTTTTTAGATGAGAACTGAGAAAAACCAGTGTGTTCTGGTGAAGGAATATGAGCAGGAGATGGATGATGAGTAATTTATGCATTTCCAGACCCATTTTTACATATTAAACGTACATATTAAAGTTTTAAGGAACTATATTTTGTTGGTCATGTCTTATCAAGCAATTATTTTTAAAATAATAAAAAATTAGTTGATATATAAAGCACACTCAGATGGATAGTTTAGTTAACAATGTGTAATAATGGATGTTGTGGTACAGACCGAGAGGTAGCAGAGAGGTGGAACAGAGCACAGATGGTCTGTTCTGGGTTGGCTGAGGACTCTCTAGCAAAAGAAGGTTTGTGTGTGTTGTTTTAGCAGCACTCTGCACACACACACACACACACACACACACACACACACAGAAAGTTGTGAATTTTTAATTAACTGATAGATTGTCTCTGACCGTTAATGACTATAAACTGCTTTATGTGGATAATCTCAATGATTTTTCATAGGGAAATATGAGCAAAATAGAATGAAGAAAATTACATTATGAAAATTCCAAACATACATTTTTAAGCTGAACTGTTCCTTGGCGTGAACTGAGTTTCATTCCAGTGAAACTACAGATTACCTGAAAGGGTGAGTTTTCTTCAGAATGAAGTGAGGCGTCACACTTATTCAGTATGTAATTCTCATCCTCCTGCTCTTCTTTCAGAATCGGAAGCACATCTCCATCCGTTACACCCCAAGTCCTGCCACTCTGAATGTTAATCTGTGACATACTGCAAAACTCTGAAACAGAAAAAAAAAGTTGCAAAAAGTTTTGCAGCACTTTATTTCTCATTTCTATCATAAATCTAAATAAGGTTTATACAGAGAGGAGGTCAGACACTAAACCAAATCATCTTGAAGACATCTAGTTAGTGGTGATTATTTATTTGCTATACCTGTAAGATAAACCCTTTCATTATTGTTTTGTTAGCGCCCTTTTAAACACGCAGAAATGCTCCAAGAATAGAAAAGAGGCCTAAATTTAAATACACTTTCTTAGACCCAGTCACAACATCGCTGGGTTTTTTCCCTTTTCCATCATTAACATTATGACGGTGAGAAGCAAAGATATGAAAGTTAAATGATAGCTGTAGAGAATGAGCACAGCTTCACAATAATGTTAAAAGTGATAGTGCATACAGGGTTCACATGTTGAATTCACATGTTTTAATTCAGAGAAGAAGACAACTTATTTATCTTTCCAGAAAACCATAAACACTACACAAACATGCTAAAATGAATAACCATTTACATATAATACACGTACGCTCACTTTGCATTTTGCAAAAACATGCACAAGATAAGCAGGCCAGGAAAAGGAAATAGGATATGGGTAAATAGAAAGAGAAAGTTTGCATCCTTTGCGGTCTCTGATGTTATACTTGTGTACGAAAAACACTTGAGGTGCAATCACAGAACTAAATATAAAGTAAATGCAGTTAAATATAAAGAAACTGCAGTTGCACAGTGTGGGAATGAATATGACTAATATCTTTGAAATATCAACCACACATGAAATAAAATAATTGCATTACAATTAGCAGGAACAATCGCACTATGCTTAATAGTATAACATCCATCTTTATCGTTCTACAGTGTATGGTAATACTTCAGTCAATAGCTACTATAGAGCTTTATAGTATTTTTTTTGTGAATACACATATTGCTGTAAGCATTTTTTTTTTACATAACTTCACAGGGATGGAAAATTACTCACTGCCAAAAGCCATTCTTTTTTTTATTTACAACATGGAACGTTTCGTTATTTCAAACCACTCTCTCACAAAGTTGGTCAGAGCTGCATCAAACTAGTACAAATCTATCTTGGAATTAGTTTCTACTAACCACTCATTCTACCACATACTGTTTATTGAAACAACAAAATAGTACTATCTGTGCAATACTCTTTTTGGGTGTTTCTCATTTTCAGGCCGATATACATTAAGCCAAATACAATACGAAAAATTTAAACTGTGATATAATACAAAAAAAGCAGCATTATGACTATATGTTACGACCAAGACATGCATTCCTACAACTTTACATTTTCGCACAAACTCTGAAATTTAAATTAATTAAGTTAATTAATAAGAATATAAAAGAGTTAATTCAGCAACTTATATAATCTTCAGTGATGAAGAAATCAATTGGACCATTTCAGTTGTAACACAGGAACCACAAGACAACTCCAGACATGCACTATATTCGTTGCAGTGTAGAAAAATGCATTATGTTTAATGTTTAAACATACAATACAAGGCCATGTATTATTACAGCTGAAACAAACACACATACAAAACACTAAAAAACACTTTAACAATCACAAGCTACACAAGACAAAATTATATTTCATAGTTGAAGGCGTTTACTCAAATAATTTATTGTATTTTTATCCATAATCTCTAATTGTTTAGAATGTCAAATACCTGCTCAAGAACAGACGTCTTTATACTTTTCTGCACCTCCTGTTCTCTTCCTGTCTTTTGCTTGCTGAACAGAATAAATTAGAATGAGGTAAAATCGTATTTTTAGTCATCTAAGCTGTTAAAGCTCCACAATGAAGGCCACAGCCAGTGACCGGCTTAGAATATGATCCTTTCTTGTCGACAAAGTAAATGCATCACTTCAAAAGACTACAGTGCTCCATGTCAAATTCGTGTGTACCTGTGGCATACCTAGGTGTTCAGAAGTTATGCACACTTTGTGTGGTTAAGAAACACGTAAATGGAAAAATTCACTCTAACCTCAGTTATCTAAGTTTGATATTCATAATTGAAAAACACATTCTTTCTGCATATTTACACTCAAACAAGATTATGGATATAAATAATGTTATCAATATTGAGATTATCAATGTGTTTTTTCATCAAGATAGCATTCCTTACTTCTCTGTAAATTTCATCTAACATAAAGAATTTATATAATTGCTACTTGCAAGAATGATGCAAAAATTTTATTTCTTTTTGAATGTTTGGCTTATTTTTACGAAAAACTGCTATCGTTATCAACCAATCTTCCACAGGTTGGACATATCAGCTATCTTACCTGTTTATTTTTATATTATCAAATGGCATTTCTAAAATTTTATGTATTATGTCATCATCTACTGCCACTGTTACTAAAGAGGTAGACCTTTTGATCAGTTGAAAAGAGAACTTCTATAAACAGTTAAATAATTAATAATAATGTATTGTATCACTTTCTTATCTCGTTATTTATATAAAATTGTAGTTATTTTTTAAACCTGTAGAACAAGATAGCTGTGGAAAGATGTAGCTTTCTGTGACTCACCTGAAGTCGTCTCCTTCAAAGAAAATTATGCAGCGTGATCTCTGTGTCCATCTGTATTTATAGTCCAATGGTATACTTGACTTTTCTGAGCAGGCAAAAATGAGTCATTGTTATAAATGTGTTATTAATGTATGTCTTTGACACCAAACTGTTGTTTAAAATACTAAAAAAACATAACTTTGAATAGTTGTACCTGATTGAATCTTATCCTTAATTAACTGAATTTTTTGAGAGAACCTTATAATATCTATCTTTCAACATATCTAGGGAAATTACTACAGAAATTATCTAGTCAAGTTACAATACAGTGCACAGTTATGTGTAATATAATGAACTATCTGAATGCAACAGAAATTATCTATTAAAAATTGCTAATTTGACAATGGAATAAAAAAAATGTAGTAAGACAGTGAAAGCCATTCGTCATCCACAGTTCACAATCAGTTATAAATGTGTCAGTTTCACGTGTTTAGATTATATTTTAAGGAGACACATTAGAACATTTATTAACCATTTGTGTGATTTTATGACCACAAACATTTTAATAGAAAAGTAACCTATGCTTTAGTCAATCCAACAGATGCAGCAAAAATATAGTATTGTGCAAATTTTAGGCACCCTGTTTTTTTAGTGCAAACTTTTTTTTTTGAGATTTTTTTATGATTCTGCATTGTCAAGTCAGTTCAAAAACATTTTAGATTCCCAAACAAAAATTTTGCATGTCATTAAAGAAAGCAGTATTTTACATAAGAGACCACTTTTCAAATAAAAAACACTGTGAAGGCTGCTTGAATTTGCTATAAAAATAAAAAGCAAATGTGACAGTCAAAGTCTCGATAAGAACTGTGGCTGGTTCTGCAAAATGCTCAATAAAACTTACGGCTCATTTACTTATAAAACTGCACTAATTGTACTGGAGACTACTATTTTTTATTTATTTCTTTTATCACACCAAATATGGACTTTGTTTGATTTACTACTGTTTACTGCTCTTTATGGTATTAAAAAAAAAGTAGAATCATTTAATTTCATTATTCTGAAGGCATCTTTGCTCTACAGCAAAACTTTAGCACAGTACTGTACATTACAAATATTCTCACTAAAACTCGTCAATATGAATACATTGCTGTGAAAAAGGTTGAACCTGTTTTTGTGTATCTCGTACTAAATAGTTTTAGATCTTAAAACATATTACAACATAAGCACACAATACAGTTTTTAAAATGTAATTATTTTTATTGAAGCAAAAAAAAAAAATGCTATCCAAACCTATGACCAATGTGAAAAAACTAATTGCCCCATTAAACATAAAATCTGTTTGTGCCATCTTTAGCAGCAATAGCTGCAACCAAACACTTCTGATAACTGGAGATCAGTCTTTCATTTACTTCGAGAACTAGGATTTACTCCTATGCTTTGGATCATTGTCTTAATTGTCTTAAGACATTGTCTTTTTGGATCATAATCCAGTTGCGCTTGAGTTTCAACTTATGGACAGGAGACTGGACATTCTCCTTTAGGATTTTCTGGTACAGAGCAGAATTCATGTTTCTCTCAATTATTAAAAGTTGCCCAGGCCCTGAAGCAGCAAAGCATCCCCACACTATCACATGTCCACCACCATGCTTGACCGTAGGTATGATGATCTTTTTGTGGAATTCTGTGTTTGGTTTACGAAGTTGGGGTTTAGATCGAGTTGTGGTGGCTAGTTCCGGTTGGATAAGCAGGCTCTCCAGGCAGCATATGAACAGGGTCTTTCAGAGGAGTTGAAGGATGAGACCCTCCAGGTCCCCTGTACACTTTAGCCATACAATAGACAACCGCCTGTGAAAGCGATGGCTGGAACACCGGTTAACTAGGACAGTCCATCCTGAATGTACATTCAGGCAGGGTTCTCCATTATCATTGATGGACCATCCACCTCATCTGCAAGTGCAGGCTTTTTCTTGGGAGAAAGATCGGAGCCTGTGGCCATGCATTGATTAATGTGGTCTCAATGTGAAAATCCAAAAGGACTGACAACCCCTGCCTTTCATGAACTTGGCCTTTGACCAACTCGGGACAAGATTTTTACTAAGATAGACCTACGTAGCATGTACAACCTGGTGCACATCAGGGCAGGGGATGAATCGAAGTCCGCCTTTATCGCACTCTAAGGTCATTACGGGTATTACGTAATGACCTTTGGTCTGATAAATGCGCCCATGCTCTTCCAGCACTTCATCAACGAGGTCCTCTGCAAGACACTGAACCACTATGCATTTGTCTATCTCAATGACATTCTAATCTTTAGCAATTCACTGAAGGAGCATGCGGTCCATGTATGCCAGATTCTCCATCTCCTCCTAGAGAACCACCTGTACGTAAAAGCATTTCTTTGCATTTGCATTTCTTTGCATTTGCATAAAACTTTTGCACAGTACTGTATTTCCTCATCATTTCTTTATAACACAAATAGTTAAAGAATCATGGCTCAAACAGTTCTTTAGGGAACCAATATACACTGATAAGCCATAACATTAAAACCACCTGCTTAATATTGTGTAGGTCTGACTTGTGCCACCAAAACACCTCTGACCCATCAAGGCATGAACTCCGCAAAACCTCTGAAGGTGTGCTGTGGTATCTGGCACCAAGACATTAGTAGTAGATCCTTTAAGTCCTGTAAAGTTGTGAGTTGGGACCACCATGCAGCAGACATGTTTTTCCAGCACATCCCACAGATGCTAGATCAGATTGAGCTCTGGGGAATTTGGAGGTCAAGTCGACACTTTGAACTCATTGTAATGTTAATTTAACCATTCATAAAAAATGGTTACAGTGTGACAGGGCACATATTGGTTAGCAACAATGATTAGGTAGATTTTATGTGTCAAAGTAACATTCACATGAATGCCAGGACCCAAGCTTTGCCAGCAGAACATTGCCCAGAGCATCACACTTCCTCCACCAGCTTGCCTTCTTCCCATAGTGCATCCTGGTGCCATCTCTTCCCCAGGTAAGCGATGCATCGTGTGTTCTGACGTCTTTTTAGCATAGCCATCATTAATTCTGGCTGTTCTTTGGGATCGAAACCAGACAGGCTAGCCTTTGCTCCCCAAGTGCATCAGTGAGCCTTGGGTGCCTATGACCCTGTAACTGGTTCACCGGTTGTCCTTCCTTAGACCCTTTTGGTAGATACTAACCCCAACATACCGGGAACACCCTGCTTGCCTTATTGGAGATGCTCTGACCAAATCATCTAACCATAACAATTTGGCCCTTGTCAAAGTCACTCAGATGCTTATGCTTGCCCATTTTTCCTCCTTCCAACACATCAACTTTGAGAACTGATTGTTTACTTGCTGCTTAATACATTGAGAAGGGTCTATTTGCATCTTGCAGGTTTACAAATCCCACCCCTTACAAGGGACGTCCACTATTACAAGTAATGCCCACAACCAATACGTAAAATATAATTCAAGACTGCCGGTTGTCTACTTCTTTACATTAATTCTTCACTTTTTTGGCATCACTATCACCACCTAGCTATAAGGTAGTATTACTGTATCATGCAATTCTTGAGTCAGAAATGCAATTCTTACTAAATTGTACAATCAAATTGATGCATTCAACCTGCCATATACAACAATACATATGAAAATCGATTAAAGAAAAATTTTGCAGTTTGCAGCAATAACATATTTCTCTGCAATATTTCAACAACTATGTTTATATGAATTGACATTAAGATATTTAGTGGTCACAGGTCTTTGGATGTATGCCTTTTTTTTTTTTTAATGTTCAAAAATAGATGGCCCTAAAATTCAAGAGTACAATATATAAGAATATCTTAATATAATCTTAGACAAATGATAATAACTTTAAGTTACATTTATTATCATTAATCTAAAGATTATATGCAAAGAAGTAGAATAGCAGTGGTGATGGATGTTTTACGTATTGGTTGTTGGTGTAATTTTTAATTGTGGATGTGCCTCGTAAAGGGCATGGTTTGTGATCCAGCAGGTCACAGACGGATAGACTTGAATACATCCCACCCCTTGAGAGATGCCATTGTAACAAAATAAACAATGTTATTCACTTCACTTTTAATTGTATGGCTGATTGGTGTAGCTCTTCTATGCCCCTTTTTACTTTTAAGAGTGTATGACAAAGGCTTTAGTGCTATTATAAATGTCATGCTATTTCAAGCATCTATCTATCTATCTATCTATCTATCTATCTATCTATCTATCTATCTATCTATCTATCTATCTATCTATCATGCCTTGCATAAGTATTCACCCCCTTGATATTGTTATAGCCTGATATTGAAATTGACTTATTTGGGATTTTTACTATTTGACTTACAAATATTCAAATATCAATGTCAAATATTCCAAGCTGCAAAATAGCTTTATTGTGTGACATAATTGTTTATTTATTTATTTATTTTTTAAAATTCCAACTTACAAAATTTATATTTTTGGTTAGTTGCATAAGTATTGCATCTTGGCTTTAATCATGACCAGTTTCCTTGTCCCTGCTGATGAAATGCATTCCCACAACAGAAAGCTGCCACCACCATGATTCAATGCGGTGATGGTGTCACCATTAAAAAAATTTAAAAATAGTGATTAAATAGTACTCCGTGGGATGTTCAATGTTTGGGATATTAATTTTATAACCTAACTCTGATTAATACTTTTGAAGAACTTTGTCTTGGACTTGTTGTAATAGCTCTTTGGTCTTGATGATCCTAATGCTGTTTGATTAGATATGTTATCTAACAAACTCTGGGACCTTTATAATGATTTCTTTATATTTATATTGATATCTCATGACACTTTAATTGCATAGAGGTGAACTACTCATCTATTTATGACTTCTGATGGCAAACTGGTAACTGCAGCAGAAGTAATTTAGGTTTCTGGGCAATTTTAAAAATCATTTATATATATTTTTTAAAATATAATTTTGCAAACCTTTGTAAAATCTTTTTTTTTATTTTTTATTTTGATTTAAAAAGATCCTTTCACTTCAGTGTTATCGGGTATTTTGTGTAGATTCATAAAATATCATCCCATTTCAGTTTCTGGGTGTAACTATCTAAAATGTGTCAAATGTAGCTATAATTTTTGATCCTTAACATTTTATGTACTGATTCATCTAATTACATTTACTATTTGACTCATGCATTTCTGACTTTTTTTTTCCTAGTAGGTGTGAGATTCAGCTGATAAGATTTTGTAGTTGTCTGAAACTCAATGACTCATTTATGCTTTTCAGTTACAATATATGGGTATATTTATGCCAATGCCACAACAATATGGTTATTAGTAGAGTCTACTTATTCCTTCGCGTGAGTGTGTGAATCAGGACATAGGTCAAAGCAAATATTCTTTGTTTCACATGCTTTGTGAAACATGGGACCGTGTACACCACATACTTCATGACATTCATGCTTTTTTTTATTAGCACCACAGCTGTCATCACCAACACTGTCACGGTCATCAACAATTTTCAAGATGTATTTTAAATAGTAGTTTTATGTAGTTTTTTTTTTCTTAAGGGAAATTTCCTTGTAATTTTAGTGATTTCTTTATGGAACACAGTAAACAGGTTTGCAATTTAAATTCATGTGTAGATGTTAATAAACCACAAAGGAAAGGCAACAAAAATCTTCAAAACATCGCATTGTGGGACTGTCCTTACAAGGCATATGACGTGCATTGTCATGCTGTTTTGTTAATTTTTTTTATTTTTGTGGTTGGCAAATGTTACCACAGTGTCTGTAAGTTGACTCGTGCATTTTAATTTCTGTCAAAACATTGCATTTTTCTGCTTATGTGCTGGCAAATGTGCAATGATAAACACTTTCGTTTACAGGAATCATAAACTATTCAAAAATGTGTCCTTATTTTCAAGATTGACTGAGATTGATTCAAAAGTATGCCAGCCTACAAAAGAAGAGCAGGTTGTTTATAGTCATGAATTCTCTTATGCATGCTAGAATTACAGTATGAGAACAGGTTTTAAATGATGAAGTTGACAGGAAACCCTACAAAGAAAAGTCTGAAACTCTATATATCTTGTATGAGGTTCATGTCATTTTTCCATTTGCAGAGAGCTGCTTCTGTGAGCTTTTGTCCATTAAGTAGTACTTCAGTAACTGCTTTATCCTGGTCTGGGCCATGGTGGACGATGTCTATCCCACCAGGAACATTGGTGGGAATACATTGTAGATGGGGCAGGGGCATCGCAGGGGCATCATGAACACATTTGCACACTCATTCACAACTACAATTTAGAGTAGCTAATCCATCTCCCAGAATGTCGTTGGGGATGGAAGGAAACCCATGCAGACACAAGGAATACATGCGAAATTCCAAACCGACACTGGATAGTTTGGTAAAAATTGCCTGTTCTTTTTTCCAATTTTCAACTGTCTAGTTTCAGTGAACCTGTGCCCACTATAACTTAGATCTGTTATTGCCTGACATGAATGGAAACCAGTGCAGTGCCATAGCTAGGGAGTTATAGGCCCCCTGAATAAATATTGATGTGGGCCCCCACCGCCCTCCACCCATATCATATATAGTATGAGGTTATGGGCATAGAGGCCCACAACTATGGTGCCAAGTAACCTAATAAGGATTTCTTACAAAGACAGACAACATAAAGAAAACTAATAAACTAATAAAATAAAACAAATTTACACAAGGTACCAGCAATATAATAAAAAAGTAACTCCTGTCAGTCTGGTGTCTAACATTCTGAAATAGAAAAGACTGCAGTCAAATGTAAACTAAAACCACTTAAATTACTCATTGCCTTCATTTTTATTAAGATAATATACTACGGCATCATATATAATTAAACAAAGCTAATAAATGTATTCATCCAAGATAAATGAGTTGTATTCGTGTTTTCTAGACAGTATTGTTATCTTAAAACAGACCACATCAGCAGCCCGCAGGTCTGCAATCCTTGTGACACACATATCCATTTTCCCCCCGGTCTTCTGTTGTAACCTTTCCTGAAATGTTGTGCATTCTGAAATTCTTTACTGCTTAGTGTGTTGGTAATGAGTGGTTATCTGATTTAACTTAGTCTTCCTGTCAGCTTGTCATCATTCTGTGTAAACACTAGAGACTGTTATGTGTGAAAACCACAGATGATTAGTGGTTTGTGAAAGACTCAAACCAGCCTGTGTGCCACCAATAGCCACGCAAACTCACTGAGATCACATTTTTCTTTTTTCTGATGTTTATGAAAATGTAATGTGAGCATTAACTGAGGCTATTGGCCTGTATGTGCGTAACTATATGCATTGCATGGCTGCCACATGATTCTACTAACAAATTGGATAATTGCATGAATAAGCAGGTGTATGCGTGTTCCAGTGGCTGCTGGTAAGTGTATATGCACATATAATGTACAAATATATACACAAATATATAACGTGTTTCACTTAATTCTCTTAAAGTAACCGGCCACTGCATCATCAATGATTAATGCTACTGAGTGGCTGCTTGTATGTCCTAAGCTCTTTTTCCTTTTGTGCGATTCGGCCATCTGCTCTCAGGGCTTCCAGCAGTTCAAGCAGCTGTTCTGGCAGACATAAGGGCACTGTGTCATGCAGAGACAAAACACCTTTTTACCAGCAACTTACAGATAGACTTAATGCTCTTGCAACAAGGGCCTACTGAGTGAGCTGGCTTACCAAACACACTCATTTTCATCAAACACTCTCCAAGAAGTGGCAAAGGATCAATGTTTAACAAAGTAGGGCTACTGGCTTGCCAGGTGGATTTTGCATGTGTTACTGTAAACAGTCAGCATGGTGAAGAAATACAGTATTGCGCAAAATGGCTTTTCTGCAGGAATAAAGGGAAACCAGGTAAAGGACAGACACAATGTGTGCTTTGCTGATTGGCATTACATATAACCTTAATTTTATAACTTTAACATTTTGTTTTTATAGCCAAATAGCTTTCAAATTCACCTTAAAGAGGTTCAAATAGAAGAAGTAGCTAACACTGCACTACAGGGGGCACTCTCTCTCTCTCTCTCATATGATATTAAATGAATGAATGATTTTTTCGATTATTAATACTTTCCCCACGGAACTGCTAAAATTCCTTAAGCACATCTCTACTCTTTAACTCTTAATAAAATGTCATAAATGCATGAATATACATGAGTATGAAATTTGGAAATGCTCCTGTCCCAAACAGACAGGAGTGTTATATTTTCAGTGGTCAAACCTATGAAAATATACCATACAATAAAATATATGATCCCTAGATCTCAGAGGTTTTCTTCAAGATTTACTCAGATTTTGTCACTTATCATGATGAAATTTGTCCAAAGAGATATTATTTAGATATGGCGTATTAGAGTATGACATAGTTCCTCAGTCTGACGGGTTCTCATAAGTGTGCTCTTAAAGGCTACAGTGTGTGTGTGTGTGTGTGTGTGCGTGTGTGTGTGTGTGTGTGCGCGTGCGTGTGCGTGTACGTGTGTGTGTGTGTGTGTGTGTGTGTGTGTGTGTGTGTGTGTGGCGCGCGTGCGTCGTGTACGTGTGTGTGTGTGTGTGTGTGTGTGTACGTGTGTGTGTGTGTGTGTGTGTGTGTGTGTGTGCGTGTGTGTGTGTGTGTGTGTGTGTGTGTGTGTGTGTGTGTGTGTGTGTGCATTTCTCATTGCTTTCATACAGAGTTGAAAAGTTACAGCACATTCTCATAGTACATTTATATTCAATTGGCCCAGATATGTATTTAGTTAGCCTCTGTGATCACAGTGGATAACACTACTTGTTTTTCCACTCATGCATTTATCCATATGCTCATTATATAAACCATTAAATGTTAAACAAACCAGCTAACAGTCATAAACTGGCAACATGCTACATTAGATAAACTGCATTGTTCTGGTATTGCTCAGATCTGGTAAAGTCAAGCAAATTGATAATACAAGTGCGTTGTCTCTAGCTTTAGACAAACCAGTTATACATGTAGCTTAGAGGTTCAACTCTTGGACTATCAATTCTCAACACACACATAAGGCAGAGAGGTAAACTGAATTGTGCAAACCATGGAACAGGCAGACATTAGACAGGAATATTAAGAGAGTCATTACACAAAATGAAGAAACAGAGTGAGGCAAAAAAAAAAATGCAGAGCTATTTCATATGACATACAAGTCACAATTATAGACCATGATGTCAACCATGGCTTAACTATGACAGAGGCTGGTCAGAGAATGAGGCCTAATGTGAGCCAGTTCTCAGTATCATTAATAATTCAGAACTAAGGAGCTAATGCAGGCATGTCATCCTTAAACATTTTTCATGGTACTTCATTAAACTCAATATATGTAGGCTATGTTTTTAGAACTGCAACTATTCATCTGTTCCACTTGTTGTTGTTGTTGTTTTTTTTTTTGTTTTTTTACTGTATCGGATTGAACCCCATACTGGAGGCAAAAATTTGTAATATGGTAATAGCAAACAAGGTATCTTTTAGAACTGACTAGAATTGACAGCTTCACTATAGACAAGGTGCTGAAGAGAAATCTCATGAGCATGAAACAACTCTACAATGTACCTTCTGAGAAGGACAGTGAGTGAATAATGAAGCTGTGGTACCAGTACATAAGACCTCATAAGTGCACTGTTGTTACTTTTATACCTGCATAATGTCTTTATTTTTATAGTATTGCTAAGTATGATCTGTACTGTATATGCTTACAGGAATGGAACAATGTCTCTGACACGTGTTCTTAAATGTAATTACACAAATTTCATTGAGATGAATTTCTAAAATAATATAGAATCTAGAACAGTGTGAAAGTGTGTGCTGTAATCACCCACAACCTGTAATTACCGACAGCCTCATCATTAGGCCATATACCATATACAGTAACACACGACATCATGACTTCATGACTTTCCTGGACACAATGGATGCTGCTGGCGAGGACGATTGCAGCAGAGACATGGAGGGGATGGTTGTGCCATGCTAACCCCCCCCCCCCCAAATAAACAAATAAATAAATAAATAAATAAAATAATTAATTAATTAAAAGTTAAAAAAAATAGCCACTTTACATTGCAAGATAGAATATCCAATATGATGTTGATGAAATTCTGTGGCCGGACAGATGTGAGTGAATAGATGGTGAGTGAGGAGAAATTTAATTTAGTGTTCTTTTAGTCCATATTTAATGTAATGCTATTTTATGTCCTGTTTATTCTATTAGTTCTAGTTCATTCCTAAAAGTGTTCAATGGGGTTTAGCTCAGGGATCTGTGCAGGCTGCTCGAGTTCTTCCACTCCAACTTTGTCAAATCATGTCTTTTAAACCTTGCTTTGCACACAGGAGTGTTGTCCTGCTGGAATATGTTTGGGCCCCTTAGTTCCAATGAGGGGAAATTGTAATGCTACAGCATACAAATACATCTTATACAGTTGTGTGCTTCTGTACAACTTTGTGGTAACAGTTTGAGGAAGAACCACATACAGTGCAGGTGTAACGGTCAGGGGGTCAACAAAAATATTATATAATATGTATCTATTAGGCCAATATAAAACCAGGTCAGATGCAAAAGCCATTCCATCGTTACAATAAAAGGAAAGCCTGATGTTACATGGTCCCTTTTATGTACGCTGACTGTAGCACGCAGTAGCGCAGGATATACTGCCGAACCCTCCCGAGTTACATTCGGCCTTTTCCGTAAAAAGCCGAGAGAGCGCCGAACTGGTGCCGAGTCGCATTTTCTTATTCACTGTAGAGCAGAACCTGTCCATTATGTCCATCTTTTACACTTTTCCTCACTTTATTGGTGACTCTTTGTTGTTAAAGACCATGGCGCGTTTCCTTAAACGAATTTGCGAACAATAATAGTTACAACCATGATAGATGGATATTTTGCCTTTAAAAAAACCCCAATCCAAGGCAGTATGTGGCGTCTATGTATTTTAAATAGGGCGCCTGTTTGCGCCGTGTAGCCTCCACATCCACACACAGGAGGAGGAGGATGAGTGCACTGGGCGAAAGGACAACGATCACAGCGCTGGAGACGCGGAGATGATTAACTCGCCAGACAGATTAAATCCGTTTCAAGACGAGCTGTGTGGATGTCGCTGTGGCGGAGGAAAACGGCTTCAGCTCCGGTTCAAATTTCGCGAGGAAAATGAAGACTGTGAGGAAGCATCATCTTGAGCTGGAATGCTATTAGGGAGCGCCGAGGCATTATGAACACAGTGCTGCGTACCTCAACATGACAGTGCCGCGTATCACGGGATTTTACATTAGGCTACCATAAAAGCGAAATATAACAGTCTGGCAGTGCCTATGTTTTTCTTTTATTCTACCACAGTGCGATGGGAATATCCGGCTGAGGCTTAGGCTAGCGTTTATGGAAAACCCGACGACATGACATGCACACGAAAAAAAAGGAAACGACATTTTTTGCTTTTTAAATCTCGTGTTTACATAAGCTAACGAGCCGCTGGCAAAACAACGGGGCTTGCTGTTCGACACGAAACCGGTTTTTGCGTTATTTCCCCCTCAGACGTAACCATTTTGTTTATTAATTCGTTCCCCCCCATCCATCTGATATATTTTTCCGGTTCTGTTACGGGTGAACGAGTTGACAGTCGATACTGGACCGCAGGTTTGGATTCATGGTTGATTCTCTGAGCGAGGGGTGTCATTTGGGAAAGAACATTTTTTTTTTTTTTTTTTCATCTTTTGTGTGTTTTTGGTTCTTGACAACTGCAACAAGCTCCCGTTCAGGCCTGCTGTCCAAGCCAAAGCCATTGTGTTGAGGACAAACTGGAGATTTCCAGGTAGAAGCTCCATCTCGGCCTCACACTCATCACTGTTCTCTGAAAAATCGACATTTTTATTTATTTAAAAATAAATAAATAAAGCTAGCATAATTAGGATAACCTTTTAACCTATGCATTATTATGCTACAGTGTTGGGGAGGGAAAAGTCTTAACCCTTCAAGGATAGACAAAGTAGCCTCACCTCTTGTCGCATAGTCTGTGATATAAGGTGTCAGCTTAACTGAAAAGAAATAAGTATAGGCTAATTGTTATATCAGTGTGATACGCGCACCGTTGCTGTATTGTGTACCTGGATAAAGGAGGCCCATGGAGTTGCACAGATCTATATTACACCCGGGAGAAAACAGTATAAACCCGAACTGGAGGCTATGACTCGCTTTAGGCGCTTTTACAAGTCGCTTGCACTTTTGCGTAGGCATTCGGATACATTAGCACAGTCTGCTTTTCTTTCAGAAATGAATCATTATCATCACATTCAGTCTGAATGAATTCGAGCATCAGCCGCAGGTTGGACGCACTACAAACTCGGCATAAATGTTTAAATGGCGCATCAAGCGCAATGCCCACACAAAACCATAGCACACACCAATATACAGCAGAATGGCCTAATGAGTGTGATTTTTTTTTTTTTTTTTTGTCTCAGCGTTTTGTAGCCGAACGGTAGGTATGGGACAGTGGGAGTGATTGTGTCTGCTTTTGGTTGGTGAATTCCGTGTCGCCTGCTCCTCCCATAGTGAGAGCCGTTAGCCGCACTCTCTTTGCTGTTGCTATCCAGCCTTTAACTGTAGCGCGGCCTCCATACCGACTTAACACCAGTCCATCCGACTCCTCCCTGAACGGCTTTTAGCAGTTATTACTACCAGAAATGACAGTCTAACCAGAATACACAGCCACATAGTCTACACGTACCCGTGTGTTTGCGGAGATGATGCGTTTTGGCGCGGATACGAGCAAAGTGTCAGATGCCTATTTACATATTTCACCGATGGTTCGGCTTTAATTTGAATTAGTAATGCCTCTGTTTCCTCACATCCGCCTATTATTTAGTGTAGATTAAACTGAACCTTTATGTAGCTAGAGCTGTTACCAGTGGTCATTTTGTGAGGTTGGGTGAGACCAGAAACATTTCCAGTAAATGAATATTTCCTATTATATTGCTCATATAACTGTAAAAAAAAAAAAACCCACTCACATAAGAATCATAATCCTCCATTTGAATCATTGGGGTTACGAAAGCCAACAATATTTTTAATGGGGGGTGGGGTGGGGGGTGGGGGGTGTAGGATTTGCCTGTCATTTACTGAACGATACACTGAAGTCATCGTAACCATGTAACAAAACACTATATTATCAAGACTGCAGTCTACTTTTTTAAAAGTCGATTTTAACCTTCAGTCCAAAAGTGATCAGTTTCTTATACCCTCTGATGTAAATTTAAAAGCCATTTGTCTGTTGTGAAGTAGGAGGAGAAATGGATTTGGATAAGCAAGATAATGTTTTCTATCCTATGTTGAGGGATGGCAGCCACACCTGTTGCAAACAGTTTTTATAACAGTTTTTATAGCATGGATGCCATCTGTTAGGTATCATTATAAAAGGCCAGATCTAGAACTCTTAAAGGTTCTTCGGCAGTCCTTCTGGGGGAACGCTTAAAGGTTCTCTCTAGAAGTGTTTGCTTATTAGAAAGACTTATAAGTAGAACCCTTTTAGCAAACTGAGAACCATTAACTGTCCAAATACCATTTGAAGAACCTTCTTTGCTAAGACTGTACCATTTAATAAGTAAGATCACTTAAGTGGTCATGCAGCATGAAATATTGAATAGTCACCATAATGATGGCATCAAAATTCACAAAAATACAGTTTCTGACAAAATTTATTATCTCTTTCATATTTTGTAAAGGCAACTTAATAAGTATGCAGTACTAAAGCAAGATATGTATCTACTGATGACACGCGTTTTATCCTTGCAGTTCATATTTACATATTTTCATCTTGCATTCACTTCAAAAGGGGGGCACTATTCATCATCCATCTATTTCAGACTAATATTGTTTTTCTTAACAGAACTGATAATTTCAGGTAATGCTAAATGACTAATCTGCCACTACACAAAAACAAAACATTCACTGTTTTTTCCTTTGGTAGCTGATTGCCTCTGATGAGCAATCCCTCCCACCTCGCTTCAGCACATACAAATTCGAAAGCATTAAGTTGTAGGAAGACACACCACACCACACACACACATGCACACACTGCACGAGGCAGAAGGACCCTGTAGCTTAGCAACAAGCTGCTGTAATTGCTGTAACAGAAGTATATTAGTATGGCTGCTCTAAAACAATAGGTTGTTCTCTGTCCTTTTGGTGTCTGACATTCACATAAGGTTTTTAATAATCTCAGACATCTCTGAGGTAAAATCTGGTAGCCATTCATAGAAATGGTCAATGTGTCAGCACATAAGGACAGCAGTGTCAGTATACAGGGTAGTATTTTTTACCTGTTAGAACCCACCATCTCTATATGTGCATTTAACTGTTAAACTGCATTTTCTGTTGGATCTCTGCATCTAGCTACAACTTGATGGTTTCTCAGCCTCGGCGTAGATCATGAGCGATTAACTCCCCCACCTGTCTTTCCTTCTCCCCATCCCTCTGCCTCTCTCTCCACAGAGATACCTACATGCAAATACCCAAAACGTGATGTTAGGTGTTGTAGCCTAGCAACAAGTGAGGTAATCACTGTGACAGACTAGTTGCTGGCATGCCATGTTGCATGTGGTGGGAACAGCTGATCTGCTCTGTGCAGAGAGCAAGGCAGATGATGTTCCTCAGCATGCTACAGCAGCTGCTTATCGGAGCCCTGCCTCTCCCTTTTAGGAGACTATTGATTGATTTATGTTTACAACTGACATACAAATGTGTAGCACCTTACCTTTAGGTTCTGGAGAGATGTCATATTCTCGTCTTTCTGTTTTGGATATACCCATAAAATAAACTTTTACAATATATTTGTATATACATATTGGTACATTACATATAAAGATAATTTAAAGACTACTAAATGAAACAGGAATAGCATATTTATAATGGGTGAAATAAGAATTGAACAGGTCAACATTTTTTTTTCAGTAAATATATTTCCAGTGATAAATATATTTCTGGCTATTCACATGTGAATTTCACAAGATTTTGGTATTAACGCAAGAAGTCCACATATAAAGAAATCGAAACAGTGAAGTCCATAAATGAATTTATGTGTAATAAAGTAGAATGACACAAGAAAAAAGTATTGAACATGCCAACTGAAATTCATTTAATACTTAGTGGAGAAGCATGCCTTTTCTTTAGTAATGCAGTCTTGCAGGGTTCGCATGCATTGAGGCTATGGCGGTGGAGTTCATTGCCTATTGTTTTCTCTGTGACGACGGCACCTGCTGCCTCCAAGTGTTTCTGGAGCTCTTACCAAGTGGTCCTTGGCACTTGGGCTACTCTTCTGACTATTCTTCTGACTCCCTGGTCAGAAATTTTGCAAGCAGCTCCTGTGCGTGGCCGGTTGATGATGGAGTGATGTTGCTTCCACTTGTGGATAATGGCCCCAATGGTACTTACTGGAGGTTTCAGAAGATTTGAAAAAAGTCTGTATCTGATTCCATCAATATGTTTTGTACCAATAAGGTTGCAACGGTCTTGCGAGAGCACTTTGCTTTTACCCATCATGAGATGTTTCTTGTGTGACACCTTGGTAATGAAAAGCCTTTTTATAGACCATCACTTTACTAACCCAGCTGATATTAATTTGCACAGATAGGAGATATAATTACTTTTCACCTTACTACGACTACTTATGGATTTCGCCTTGGAGAACTGATTTGTCTTAGCGCATTCAATAATTTTTTCCTGTGACATTCCACTTTATTACACATAACTTTATTTAAGGATTTTATTGTTGTGAACTCTTTATATTTGTGGCTTTCTTCAGTTAATACTGATACTGAATACTGAAAATTTAATGTGAATAATCTCATTGGAAATATATTTACTTAAAATTTTGTTGACATGTTCAATACTTATTTCCCAAAGTGTATGTTCTTTTGTTTGTACACATCAAGAATTAGCATGAAAGTGAATTATCCTGTCTAGATTTTGCAGAATTACAGTAGGTCTACACAAGCTGAATAAGGCTTGAAGCTCCAGTTGAAGCTCCAGAGCAATAGCATTCATTAATGTTTTACAATAGACCCCAAACCCTGCTTAGCATATGAAACGGGGCTTTTGAAGATCAATTTCATGCGCAAAATTAAATTTACAATATACCTATCACTAGTCTTGACCCATGATCCATCCCCATATGTTGAATAGGGTGAATCGCCTGGTTTCACAGCAGGCACCCTGCTTTGAAGAGCTAATGAAAGTTTTTGAACTGCAGTTTGACAACTGTGGCTGATGCCTACTTTGTAGTGTGTAACATGGTATGTTAGATCTCAGGTGGATGAGCGGAAAATTACGATAAGGGATTAAGGCAATGTATGGGCCCCAGGGATGCAGTACAGTCAGAATTGAGCTGATTTGAAGTTAAGAAATTGAGAAAATGTTTAAAAAGTATGACCTGATTTAATTGAGGGTAACAGTATGAGAGGGCAAGGGTACTCATTTGACTGTCAAGTAAATCTAAGAGTATGTGTATTTTGCTCATTTATCACACAAATTGTCATACATCTAGCATTTCTTTCTTTAATAATATTCAGGACATAATCTCCTCAGCATATTGTCCATGTAGCCATCAAAATGTTTTTAGCACAATTGACCACATATCGTATGGCACTAATGCAAGAAAAAGTATTGGCCATCATTTTGCTAATCAGTTCCATTTTCAAACACTATCAGACTTTCAATCCATAAGTGTCATTTTATGAAACGTGCATTTATATATATGTATACACTCTTAGAAAAAGGGTTCTTAAGGGTTCATTAGATAATTAACATTATTAATTATCTTCAAAATTGGTTTTCTAGGAGACTATGAATTTACAACATTTCATTTGAACAATAACAATTATTTTACTTTGTTCATAGGTGTTGTGAAGGGTCAGGAGGGAGACATTTTTGAAAGGGAGCTCCAAAGAGAACTGTACAAAATGAGGCAATGCAGAACCAGCTTCTCCTGTTCCATGTGAGACAACAAATAGAGGCAACCACGTGGACGAAAAACAGCTCAACCGGAGGAGGTGGAGGAGGAGGTGGTGGTGGTGGAGGAGGTGACAGTAAAGGAGGTGTTGGTTCTACAGGAGAAGACGAAGCTCTACCATCAGAGCAGCAAGAGGTATGGCCAACGGAAATGAGAGTAGTGATGGGTCCCACAACCCCCTGGCAGCAGTTGTGGCTACAACGGGTGGCACAGTGAATGGAGGGCCTTCATCAGCTGTGTCTACCTACATCAAGCTTGTCCTGCTAGGGCTGATCATATGCATCAGTCTAGTGGGCAACCTGGTGGTATCTTTGCTAGTGTTAAGGGACAGAGCCCTACACAAGGCCCCATACTATTTCTTGTTGGATCTTTGCTTGGCTGACACAATTCGGTCAGCAGTCTGCTTCCCATTTGTACTAGTGTCCATCAAGAATGGCTCAACCTGGACCTACAGTGTGCTCAGCTGCAAGGTGGTGGCTTTCATGGCTGTGTTGTTCTGTTTCCATGCAGCCTTCATGCTGTTCTGCATTAGTGTCACACGGTATATGGCTATTGCCCACCATCGATTCTACTCTAAGCGCATGACCTTCTGGACGTGCATTGCTGTGGTGTGTATGGTCTGGACACTGTCAGTTGCTATGGCCTTTCCACCTGTATTTGATGTGGGCACCTATAAATTCATCCGTGAAGAAGATCAGTGCATTTTTGAGCACCGTTACTTTAAGGCCAATGACACACTGGGATTCATGCTTATGCTGGCCGTGCTTATCCTAGCCACTCACGTGGTCTACATGAAGCTCTTGCTCTTCGAGTACAAGCACCGCAAGATGAAGCCGGTCCAGATGGTACCCGCAATCAGCCAAAACTGGACCTTTCATGGGCCTGGAGCCACAGGCCAGGCAGCCGCCAATTGGATTGCAGGTTTCGGCCGGGGCCCAATGCCACCTACCCTGTTGGGTATCAGGCAGAACTTGCACAACCAGAACCGAAGGTTGCTAGGCATGGAGGAATTCAAGGCAGAGAAGCAGCTTGGCAGGATGTTTTATGTAATCACCCTGTTTTTTCTGGTGCTGTGGTCACCATATATTGTGGCCTGTTACTGGCGGGTTTTTGTGAAAGCATGTACCATCCCACACCGGTACCTCTCCACTACGGTGTGGATGAGTTTTGCCCAAGCGGGGGTGAACCCCATTATCTGCTTTTTCCTTAACAAGGACCTCAAAAAGGGTCTGCTGGCCCATTTGCCTCCCTGTTGTAGAACTAAACCTCAACTACCCCGTGAGCCTTACTGTGTCATGTAAAGACAAGTGTTTATTTATTTCTGTTATTTCCTTTGTTTCTCTTTGGGTGGGTCACAATTGGACAGTTAATATGGTTTAAAAGGTATTTGACGATGGAGGCATGAGGGATGTTTTCTTTTGTTGTAAGGTTAGGGAGGTCATGGGGGATAAACATCTGCTGTCATCTAAATGCTATGTATTCTTTTTCTTACTATTAAGGGAAATGGTTCCGGGCTAAAATGTGAGGCACTAAATCAAATACAAATGTGTTTTGAGAAACAGTGCTATTTAATACAGCCTTGATGATGCTATCGTTCAAAAGACAAAATTTTTTTATAAAATATGTGTTGGTAATGAGTGTGTGAGGGTCAGAAAATGGATTGATCTGTGAAAATAATTTAACTTGACATTAACATTACTTCACTAATTCAGTGATCATGTACCATTAATCTTCAAAGTTCACTTTGGCATAGTAATTTCTATTTGAAATTATAACTGCTAAAAAATGCACATATTACAGTAATAAAAAGAATTGCATGTATTCTTAAATTTTAAAGTGCCAAGGGCCAACAAACACATGAGAGTTTGAAATGCAAATTTGGTATGTTATTGCAAGTTTTGAACATGAGAACTATACTATACTTGAAAACAAGTTAGAGTTTAATCTTTGAAGGTTTATCCAATAGTCTGTAATCACATTTGCACTCTCTCTCATCTTTCATGACCTACCATGTTTGTCTCCCTGCCATATTTATAAATTACTTTCCACTGATGAAAGTTCTTTAAAGCTGAAAATGAGTTCCCGTATGATGTGGTTGCAAAATCCATGAGTCATACGTTGATATCAAAACAGAAACCTTAAAACTGCAAAGTCTATATAACACAATTCACCATTTTTGAAAGCATTTAAAATTTTTGCCTGATTTTGATGTTCTAGAAAAAAATCCCCTAATTGGATGAATGTACTAAACGTACTGAAACTGAGATGTTACTGAATTGAATCAGTCCTTTTGCTTGATCCTACACGACGTTTAAGAGTACAAAATTACCAGTTACTTGAATCCAATTTGAAGTCATATCACTGAGTGCATAACAGTTTACTACAGGTAAAAAGAAATATGTATATAAAATTCAGTAATATTCTATTATAAAAACAATATTAAGAGTGACATCCAAGAAGACCATGAGTTAGCCAGATATTCAGCAAACAACATAAAATATGATTTATAATTAGGTTGTGCTTGTTTGACCTACCACAGGAGTGATATAACATGCATAACAAAATATGAAACTCATGTATTCAAATAATATGCATTTATTTCAATATTCAGCAACATTTATATGAAGAAAAATTCAGATTTTACATCACACCTGTTTTATTAAATAATGTTCCAGAAACAAGTGTAAGTATTAGTAGAGATAAGGAATAGGGAATATTTTGCACACAGTTTCAGAAAGTGTTGATCAGTGAAATTGTTTATTTATTTATTTATTTGGTGAGGGTGGGGATTTTGATTGGTAGAATGATGTAGACAGAGACACAGCGATTGTAATATTTATCTGAATGTTACAGAGAGCAGAAAATTGACTTTTTTTTATGAGGTAGTCAGGTTCAGCTTGGGATGGTCTAATTCCTTTCTGCTCCAATTTTTGCAAGATCAAATAAACAAAAGAAACAAATACAGAATATCAGGAAAATGAATGACATCTACACCAAGAGCTAAATCCACCCACCCATAACAAAAATGGGGGAGAATTCTTATTGTTTTCTGCATCTATTGCCTTAGTCTATTATGAAGGTTTAATATTACTGATGTAAGGAGGATTTGACAGCTCTATGCCTCTAAAGACTGGGGATGGGGGTGGTGGGTGTGGGTGTGTGGGGGGGGACGATATTTGGGAGAGAAATGTATGCTGGGGAAAAACAACACTGTGTCTTTGCTGACTATTGGAGGACATTCTTCACTCCCCGTCACAACCATACAAACTGAGGTCAAGAAGAAAAATGCATCAAAAGGGCACTAATCTAGCTGGAAAATAATTGCCAAATTGTGACACTAATGTGTACAGTTTTGCACAGTTCAATGGAAAGACTTGAATTCCAAAACTTGAATTTCCAAGTGGAATTAAAAGGAACTTCCTTCATCCTTGTGGAATTCTTTGAGACATTTTTGGGTTTTGTTTTGTTTTGTTTCCTTCTTCTTATCTTTCAGGGTGGGAGAAATGATGCAGGTGAAGGTTGGCGATATTGTGTGTATTCATGTTGAAAGGATCAGAAAAAAAGAACAAGTGCTTATGTTGGTGTTTGGGAGGGAGGGCATGTGGGTGGGTGAAAAGGGAGTGATTTTTTTGTAACAAGCAAAAATGCCTGGTAGAACATTTTTAGTTGCTTCAGGCATTCTATCTTTTGTAAAATAACTGTGACCTCTGTGTGATTTCCTGTGTATTATATGGACTATGGACTACGTCAAACTAGGGGGAGGGAAAGGGATGGACTCTTGGTTATCATCTTTTTACCACGCATGTGTGAGTGATTGTTTATGCCAAGTATGAATGTGTGAGTGGACTTGGGAAAGGGGGGAGGGGCTGTTAGGGATGAAGCGAACTCAAGCATGGTCAGTGATGGACAGCCTAATGAAAAATGTCACTCCTACAGTTGATCAAGTTCCCTTTCCCATGCCAATACACTTTTCCTTTCTCTTACATGGATAAATTATATTATTGATTTAAATAAGTAACCTTAAGAGGAAATTACGTGGTTTTTTTTCCAACACCATTTTAGATCAAACAGCTAGAAATGGTATGGTATAGTAATACTAAGGAAATTAAGGAATTGCAGTTAATAAAAACCTAAAGCAGTTAACTTAAAGCTCTCCATTTGAAGAAGGTTTTAAAATAGTAGGACGAGTATTAACTGATGAAAAGGGTAATTTACTTAATGATTCTTAAAATACCACAAGGACTGAGGGAAGGTAACTAAAGTGGTAACTCAGTGACTTGTAACACCGTTCTATAAGTGTATATGACATGTATGAAATAATTGCTTAAAGGCAGTATCTTAATCCAGTCTGTGGCATTTCTAGTTGCTTCAAGGCTGTAAACTGCACTATTGCCACAACTGTTATGTATAATTGTCAGCCAATTTCATTGTCACACTGATTGCAGGAACTAAATGAAAGAATATCTGAATAGTGTAACTGAATAGTGAATATGAATAATAAATTAATATTTATAGTGGTTAAATTTAATAGTGTTAGTGCAAAGTTTGTGAACACAGTTTAAACATTCTCTGGGTCTAAATGATCATAATGATTCACTATTAAGCTTCATTTTCAGTTTAGGATTAAGTTCAGCTTGTGTTTTTGAGTCTTGCCCTTTTGCTAAAAGTAATTTGGATTTTTAGGTGAACACAAATACACAAATGCTTAACATGCTTGTTGTCAAGTTCACCTTGAGATATGACATCTACTTTCTGGATGTACATATCTCAAATTTGATTTGAAATTCAGCATATCTCCATATCAGCATGAATTAAGTGCCTGTCTTGATGGGTTTATTTCAAAACTTCTATTATATTAGTTTCACCACACCTTTGATTTTCCTAATTGTGCCAAATACAAAATTTCTTGTGAAATCATTTTCTCTTCAAATAACAAAAATATACGTCAAAGAGATTTTAGCAGCTTGTATACCACAAAGGCAGAAAATGTGAATGAACTAATGACGTGACACAGAAAGAAAAAGGATGCTCAGTGATAACATCACACTGATTGAAATATTTCTATGATCAACCCACGGAGTCACATTTTTCATGAGTGTATGATAAATGAAAAGAAATGAGTGGGGGAAAAAATGAGCGAGAATGTCAAGTTTGATTTCAGATTCAGATAACTTGTTCTGTAAATTAAAAGGTTTTCCCCCCTGACAATAAAAGTTTACTTTTGTTGCGTTTTGGACTGTTAATGTGATGTAACCTTTGTTCCATGGGCAATGCATCTGCCCAGCTCCAGAAGAGTTTAATGGTGTACCTCACAATGCAAAATAATAATGACATGGCAGCATATGTGGTCTATACATATGTAATTGGAAAGGTGCAGGCTGGATCTGAGTTTTGTTCTTCCAGACCCAAGCTGCCCCATTAGGTCCTGCAATACTGAACCCGCACCCCTGGTGTTGGGGGTTTGATTCCCTTCCTCCACCCTGTGTGCATGGAGTTTGTAAGTTCTCCCTGTGCTTCAGGGGTTTCCTCCCCCAGTATAAAGACATGTGCTATAGGTTGATTGGCATTTCCAAATTGTCCGTATTGTGTGAATGGGAAAGTAAAAGTGAGTGTGTGTGTGTGTGTGTGTGTGTGTGTGTGTGTGTGTGTGTGTGTGTGTGTGGTGTGTGTGTTGTGAGATTGTGCTCTGTGATGGTTGGCACCCCTTCCAGGGTGTCCCACACCTTGTGCCCCGAGTTCCCTGGGATAGGCTCCAAGCTCCACACAACTCTGTGTAGGAAAAGTGGTACAGAAAATGGATGGATGGAAAACAGTAAATGGAAAACATTCTGCTCATACAACCCCAATTGCAAAAAAGTTGGGACGCTGTGTAAATAAATGTAAATAATGACAGAATGCAATGATTTGCAGATCTCATCAACATGAGATGATGCCTTTCCAGATGTGTAAGCTGCCCATTCCATAGGCACTTTTATTTATATTTTTCACAGCATCCCAACTTTTTTGGAATTGGGGTTGTATTACAATGATGTGCCACATAGTTGCAAATAATAAGTTATTTCATCAATGAGACATGACCGTTGAGGACTTTTTATTCAGAAGAAGCCATGAAGCCATCAGACATGGCTGATCTTTAACAATGGGAGTTCTTCCCCTGTCATCTTGGTTTCCTTTCCCAAAAAGAATTTAGAATCATGCTCTATGACACACAAATGCCTCTTTTAACACTGTCAGAATAAGAGCAGCAGCTTCTTAGCTTTACTCAGCAGTAAACCAGATACAGAAGTGAGTGTAAACCTGGTCAGTGTGACAGTCAGTTATTGCTTATAAGAACTAAACCCCTGACTTTTTCACTATTTATAAAAAATGTATGTAAAATGTCACTAAGCTGATATTTATTATTCAATGATACATTATTAACAGTGGCACAAATACAATTTTTAGCTGTTAGAAGATCTGAAGATATGAATTATGTATGAATTATATATGTATTCACATACCTATTCCTTAGGTATGACCGCGAATTTGAGTGCAAATTGTGTATTCTCACTGTGCAATAGACACTGGAACCACAGAGACCCTGACCAGGATAAAGCGGTTACTGAAGGAACGAATGAATGAATGAATAGCATACTGGCTTTCCTTAACATGGAATTGCCTTGATCATCAATACAGAGTACCATCAATTTTTTAAATTGTGATAATTCTGCAAAGCACTATATTACGTGAGTTTGCGTGGTGATATCTTGTACTATTTTGTGATAACCCTGATAACTTAACCATATGGTGCTATCATAATTCTCTGCTTCAAAAATGCTGCTAACCACTTATTTTAAAAAATATCAATCTATGACAAAATATAGAACAAAGATTTGAACGTGATTTTAACTGACACCAATTCACAGTGCCATCTGTGTAAGAGTTGTGTTGTCCAAGCTTAGTGGCCTTATGGCTGAGCTCAACTTCTAGCATCACAGTTAGGCCTGATCCATCAAATCTAATAGCGGCCAGAGAGAAACCTGCACTCAGCCAAAGTTAAAGGCATGCTGTGGAAGTGCTGTTGCATGAAAAGTGAAGTACTGAATTTGGACAAGACATCGAAGAAGGTAAGTATAGATCTGCTAAGAGAAAGATCAAACGGGGGGGTGAACAGACAGAAAGATAGATGGAGGTCAGAGAATGCAGACCTTTGGAAAGAAACAAAGCTCAATTGAGCTGACTGACCTAAACTCAGATCCCAGAGGGATTTGTCATGATCTTCAAACCATTCCTGAACAATTTTTGCAGTGTGGCAGGGAGCATTATCCTGCTGAAAGAGTTCACTGCCATTAGGGAATACCACTGCCATGAAATGGTATACTTGGTCTGCAACAGTGTTTAGGTCGGTGGTATATGTCAAACTAACATTCACATGAATGCCAGGACCCTAGGTTTCCCAGCAGAACATTGCCAAGAGCATCACACTGCCTCGACCGGCTTGCCTTCAACCCGTAGAGCATCCTGGAGCGATCTGTTCACATCAAACGTCAGAATGGGGAAAAAGTGTGATCTCTGTAACTTTAACCATGACATGGTTTTTGGTGGCAGGTGGGTTGGTTTGAGCAATTCAGAAACTGCTGATCTCTTGAGAATTTCTCACACAACAGTCTCTATAGTTTACACACAAGTTTTAAAAAATAGAAATTATACTGTAAGTGGAGGGTCTGCAGGCTGAAAACCTTGTTGATGAGAGAGATCAGAGAAAAATGACTGGTCTGAGCTGGGAGAAAATATATAAAAAAAAAAAAAAACACTCATCATAAACATTGTTAGCAGAAAAGTATGACTTCCATAATGCACAACACATTAAACCTTGAGGTGGATGAGCTACAACAGCAGAAGACCACATCAGGTTACATTCCTGTCAGCCAAGAACAAGAATCTGAAGCTGTCATGAGCACACACTCACAGAAACTGGACAGTTGAAGAGTGGGGGAGGGGGGCGGGGGGAGTCTGCCCCCCTAATTTTCAACGGTACAGTTTGTGTGAGCCTGTGCCCATGATAACTTTTTTTTATTATTATATTGAATGTATGTGGTGTTGGTTTTTTTTTTAAGATTGAACGATCATGGTTTATTGCATACGAGTTGCTGTGGTGAGAAACAGGATTAGCCAATTGGTTGGTGCATTTTCAGTTTGAAAGCTACTGGCCAAATATCTAGAAGCCTGAAGTAGCCTGCTGGTGTTTACTGCAAAAGAAAAGTAGATCAGGATTTATAATATAATGTGTAATTTTCTCAGATTATTAACATGCCATTTTAATCATTTTGTGTGGAACTGTCATAAAGGTATTTTATGGTAATCATTAATATGTAAAGACTGTTTGGTGGTAGATTGTGCTTTTAAATATTAAATAACAAATTATTATTGATGTCCAACATCCACCTGAAATGTATGAGCTCATCATTCTTATCAAGTTAATGGTAGAGATGAGAAAAACAATCTTGATTTTAGTTTTGCACATTTCCTCATCAAACCAAAATAAATTTCTGGTTACGCTACTGCCAGCACAACACACATCTTCTGAATCATTTTTAGACTTACATCAAGCACAGCACACAGGTGTTGATTTTAACCTACATTTTAGACCAAAGTCAAGTCGTCCGTGTTAGAATCTACAGTGGATGTGTATACAGCAGTTTACAGTAAGTCCCCTTTGGATACTTGGATATATAAAAAGCTACCACTCGTCAGTTTTAGTTAAGCAGTGTGAGATGCGTTTGTGTGCATGGTGTTTGTGTCACTACGCTACAGTTCTGCTGTGAATTATGGATAGTGTGCGGTTGAGCACTAGTGTACATCCCTCAAATCTAATAGCGGCCAGAGAGAAACCTGCACTCAGCCAAAGTTAAAGGCATGCTGTGGAAGTGCTGTTGCATGAAAAGTGAACTACTGAATTTGGACAAGACATCGAAGAAGGTAAGTATAGATCTGCTAAGAGAAAGATCAAACGGGGGGTGAACAGACAGAAAGATAGATGGAGGTCAGAGAATGCAGACCTTTGGAAAGAAACAAAGCTCAATTGAGCTGACTGACCTAAACTCAGATCCCAGAGGGATTTGTCATGATCTTCAAACCATTCCTGAACAATTTTTGCAGTGTGGCAGGGAGCATTATCCTGCTGAAAGAGTTCACTGCCATTAGGGAATACCACTGCCATGAAATGGTATACTTGGTCTGCGACAGTGTTTAGGTCAGTGGTATATGTCAAACTAACATTAACAGGATACTAGGACCCTAGGTTTCCCAGCAGAACATTGCCAAGAGCATCACACTGCCTCGACCGGCTTGCCTTCAACCCGTAGAGCATCCTGGAGCGATCTGTTCACATCAAACGTCAGAATGGGGAAAAAGTGTGATCTCTGTAACTTTAACCATGACATGGTTTTTGGTGGCAGGTGGGTTGGTTTGAGCAATTCAGAAACTGCTGATCTCTTGAGAATTTCTCACACAACAGTCTCTATAGTTTACACACAAGTTTTAAAAAATAGAAATTATACTGTAAGTGGAGGGTCTGCAGGCTGAAAACCTTGTTGATGAGAGAGATCAGAGAGGAATGACTGGTCTGAGCTGACAGGAAGTCTATAGCAAATCATATAAGCACTCATCATAACCATGGTGAGCAGAAAAGCATCTCAGAATGCACAACACATTAAACCTTGAGGTGGATGAGCTACAACAGCAGAAGACCACATCAGGTTACATTCCTGTCAGCCAAGAACAAGAATCTGAAGCTGTCATGAGCACACACTCACAGAAACTGGACAGTTGAAGAGTGGGGGAGGGGGGTGGGAGTCTGACCCCCCTCACCCCCCCTTAATTTTCAACGGTACAGTTTGTGTGAGCCTGTGTCCATGATAACATTTTTTATCCTGATTATATTGAATGTGTGTGTGTGTGTTGTTTTTTTTAAGATTGAACGATCATGGTTTATTGCATACGAGTTGCTGTGGTGAGAAACAGGATTAGCCAATTGGTTGGTGCATTTTCAGTTTGAAAGCTACTGGCCAAATATCTAGAAGCCTGAAGTAGCCTGCTGGTGTTTACTGCAAAAGAAAAGTAGATCAGGATTTATAATATAATGTGTAATTTTCTCAGATTATTAACATGCCATTTTAATCATTTTGTGTGGAACTGTCAAAGGTATTTTATGGTAATTATTAATATGTAAAGACTGTTTGGTGGTAGATTGTGCTTTTAAATATTAAATAACAAATTATTATTGATGTCCAACATCCACCTGAAATGTATGAGCTCATCATTCTTAGCAAGTTAATGGTAGAGATGAGAAAAACAATCTTGATTTTAGTTTTGCACATTTCCTCATCAAACCAAAATAAATTTCTGGTTACGCTACTGCCAGCACAACACACATCTTCTGAATCATTTTTAGACTTACATCAAGCACAGCACACAGGTGTTGATTTTAACCTACATTTTAGACCAAAGTCAAGTCGTCCGTGTTAGAATCTACAGTGGATGTGTATACAGCAGTTTACAGTAAGTCCCCTTTGGATACTTGGATATATAAAAAGCTACCACTCGTCAGTTTTAGTTAAGCAGTGTGAGATGCGTTTGTGTGCATGGTGTTTGTGTCACTACGCTACAGTTCTGCTGTGAATTATGGATAGTGTGCGGTTGAGCAGTAGTGTAGGCCTACTGCAAGCCATTTCACTATGACTTTTTCCAAGTTCACACGGGCCAAATGAAACAAGCCTGTGAGCTGGATTTGCCTTGCGGACCTTGTGCTTGACACATGGTTTAACCGAACACGGGGTGCAATTTGTCAATATACAAATAACTGCCTACATGTTAAGCATTATAAAACAATGACCTTCATGTTTAATAACCAACAAAGTACAGAAAGCACTACAGATTGATTACATCTTCATTAGAATTTGTTGTGCAAGCTGTTCTCCCCTGGATGCAGTTCCAGCAAGCTTTCATGTAAAATGACCCACAAACAATGTAGCTTTGGTTCATTTGCATGTACCACCATCTGCTGGCTGTAACAGGATTCTTTAGGACAAAAACACTATAATGCACTGTAGTGGTATATCTTCCTTTTATTGGAAGGTATGTGTTAAACCATGTCTAAAAAGGTTTCAGAACACAAAGTGGCCAAATGACTGAAAGCAAATCCACACTGTTTTCTAATAGCGTCACAAGTTCAGGAGTTTACCAAAAGGTATAAATATAGAATATTAATTAATCTCTTTAGTAACCACTTTATCTTGATCAGGGTCGTGGTGGATCTGGAGCCCATGGCTCTGGATCTACTGCAACTCAAACCTGGACAAAGTGTTTATTAAAAATGAAAGAAGGAAGGAATAAATTAATGCATTTTTACCATAGAAAAATGGACTTAAAAATAACGCTTAAAATAACAGACAATTCAATACATCATCAAATACACAACAGTGTGAAAACGTTTACTAAAAACAATGTAAAAATGCAAACAGAAAATCAGTGTGGACAAATTAACATACAACTAACATACTAACATAACTTTGCAGACAGGACTAAAACAGGAATTTCCTGCAACTCTCTGCTCCACACTTGCACTCCATACGGATGCGATTGATAGGAGTGTCTGGCATTCCTGACCAGCTGCAACTGGTGTCCATTTTGGAGCTTTCTACATCTACCTCATCAACTATAAACACAGAGGATACCATAGCAGATGAATGAATAAACCACAAACTCAGTAATAATGAAGTCTTTCAAAGTATCACAAAAAGTCATAGTTGTCTAGATATGTTTGCTATGAAAAATCAAACAAGTGCAATGTTACTAAAGTGTCACATGCTTACTTCTCATTTTATAGTTGAAAGTGAGCTCTTCTCCCACTCTTATTGCTCGTCTTGCAAAGAAAGCAATCTTGGGAAACCGTTCGTCTAAGTTGTCAATGAAAACTTTATACACCTGCAAGTTTGGGTCACACTGCAAAATGTTTGAGGACACACTATGATTTTATTAGTTTAAGTTATATGTGTGACACTGGGATATACCAATTCAGACATAATGCTCATTTTTTTGCCAAAAAAAGAGAACACAAGAGCAACATGACAAAACGGAAAAAGGAGTCGAGTGTCAGTGACGGTGTAATGACATTACACTTTACACCTACTCCATGGAAAGTCCAGGTAATTTAAAGTAAGAAATCTCGACCATGACTGATATAAAGTCATGATGCATTTGGTTTTTTATATCACAGAAGATTGTCATTTACACAAATTAGATGATCTCCATTAAATAATATTTAACTGACTGTTATCATTGTTACGGTCTGCTATAATATGCCAAACTGACAGCTAATCAGCACATCATCGGTCACACTTACACTGTGGTTGACAAAGTGGGAAATATTTCCATAGTGGGCAGCATCCAGAGTAAAGACATCAGCCACGCAATCCAGATCATACAAGTAGGTGACACCCTGCTGATCATACATCTGTCCTCTTCTCTCAGCCTCCTCTGAGGTGATGACCTTAAAAAAACATAACGCACAGACAGCAAAGGAAGTCAATGCAAGAATAATTATTATAGATATGGTTTCTGTGGATCTATATAAGAAATTAAGTAGTTTTTTAGATATAAATAAATAAACAAATAAATGAATACAATCTAAAATTATTGACCTTTCTCACCTTGATGGTTCAGGTCTCTTGGCAATATTGTATACAATTAATCAAGTATCGATCATTTAAAAATCAAAAACCATGTTTCTTCCACCAAAATACATTTACCTATGCCCACTGACTGTTTTTGACTATATAAATCATGCACATGTGAACAAGGAAAAATATTATTAACCATTAATAATTTATCATATTTCACATCCCCTCCCTCACCCCAGGAATGTGGATCCTGTAATCAAAAGTGATTGAAAAATACCTCAAACGGCATGCAATTCTAATAATGATGACAATAATAATAATAATAATAATAATAATAATAATAATAATAATAATAATAATAATAATAATAATAATAATAATAATAATAACAATAATAATAATAGGTCAGGGTGATTATTCTAATTTTGCAGCATTTATACCATTCTGACGAGGAATAAATGATTTACACCAATCTTACAAGGCATTTCTTCAGAGACAGCAGAGACTTTTAAATGATTGTTATGCTTTTATTCAATCATTCATTCTTTAGTAACCTCTTTATCCTGGTCAGGGTTATGGTGAATCCCAGGAACAATGGGCATGAGGTGGAATACACCGTGGATGGGACACTATTCTATCACAGGGTCCATGCATGCAGACATTTAAAACACTCGTTCACACCTAGAGGCAATTCACTTACTGGCATGTTTTGGATAAGTGGGAGGAAACTGGAGAACCAGGAGGAAAGCTAAGGAGTGAACAGTAACCTGAGTTCAGGAATCTGGGACCCTGGAGCTGTGAGTACAATACTACATATTTCCCCTGGCTCCCTGGTTCCACTTGTTGAATTTTATAGTATTTCAGTTATCAGGGAGATATATTTTGCCACAAGCTTACTAACACTTAATTACCAGTCCTTGTGCTTAGTTGTGGCGTTCTATGTTCTTCCTACAACTTTGACTTGTTTCTGCCAAGCTGATGTACATTTCTTTGAGCAAAAATGAGCATAGGAAACTCAGAGCACTCACCTCTCCAACGTACTCCATGATGAAAGAGCTCTTGGGAATTCTCTAGAGTGTGCGCTCACCCCAACCTCTTCCATTAACCGTTTTAAAAATGCACAAGTCGTACTGGATGCCCTTCTGCACCACTCTGTTCCTGCAGTCTATCCCACACTGGCACTGCACTGTGAGTTACAGTCGTAGATGGGCATGCTTGGCCTGAGTTTCACCTGCATGTTTTCATTATACGCTGTACAGTTATCAGATGCTCCAGGACAGCAGCCATATCAGGTGCTTTAATACAGTCTGTGCATTCACACCCTACTGCGGCTTCATTGAACTCTACACCTCCCGCAATCTTATTGTTGTTGATGTAGGTGAAGTCTTTGGGAGGGCTGTCCAGGTCCACGTCACTCCTGACAAAGATGCGCCCCTTGTGCTGACTGGTTTGGTTCAGCTCTTCCTCCCAGCGCCGCAGTTCCATCCGTTGCTTGGCCCTCTCGTGGATGAGGG
>CM022776.1:6052185-6207185 GCA_012411365.1 Ameiurus melas | reverse complement strand
ACCCCAAGTTGCTCCTGATGGCAAGTTAGCACCTTGCACGGCAGCTCTGCTACCATGTGAGTGTGTCTGTGAATGGGTGAATGAGTCACAGTGTAAAGCTTTGGATAAGTGCGCCATTTACCATTTACCGTCTTCTTTCACTGACGTTCAGTTACGTGGTGATAAAACGCTCGTGGTGGAGAATTATTCGGGGCTAAAGAAAAAAATATCCGAGGCTACAGCCCCCAATGCCCAAGCCAGATTACCTTTTAAATACAGTGCCATCCCTCCTTCCACGTTTCTTCCCTAACGTAGATCAAATAAACCAGAAGTGAAGTGTACACATTTTGTCATTGATCGAGTTGTTGACAACAGACACCTACTCAACTTTCATTTCTCAATTTCTTTCCCTCTGATTACGGTCAAGCTAGTTTGCGTTTAGTGATTCATCATTCAGTGCGGTAGAAGTGGTGTAGTGCAGTAATGTAGTAGTGCAGTACTGTAGTAATGGAGACCTGTAAGAAATTCTACTATGAAAACCGCACATATTGCGTTTGTGGTCTTTATAGCCTAAAGTGTATAATGTCAAAAGCTAGCCACTCAGAGGAATAAAACGTTGTTTCAGGCTGATTTGTGGAGTGATTTGTGGTTTTTATTTTACAAGCTTGCCAGGCAGGACCAGTACATATTTTTTTCTTATTCTTTCTATCTTTTTTATTTTTTTATTTTTGACTTTGAGACAATGTCCAATGAATATCCACTTTTTTGGACAGAGCTCGATTTATGAAAACTTTCACTCATAGAGTTTGGCATATGTGATAGCTCAATACAGCAAATAATGCAAATAGTGTGCTCTTCTAGATATTACAGTGAAAATTACCATGTTAAAACCCCCCTCCTGTCTCCGTTGGTCTTTAATTTTCATAAATTTAGTATAATAATTATTTATATTATATTATGTATATTATTTATTTATTTGTTTGTTTATTTATTTTTACATAGATTTTAGATATTGAGCTCCCCCCCCTCTTAACCATAATCCTTTGCCCATTGCATTAAGGTAGGTTATTGTTTTGAGTCTTTTCTGATATATATGTTCTGCAATAAATTATTTATTTGTTAGTTTAGTTTGTGAATTAGTGAGTGTAAGTTCTATACTGAATGGATAGGGAAAAAATGAGTTTACATCATTATGGGAAATGTTTATAAATACGACATATATTTTCTGTATTATACAAAACAACTGTAATACCTCATGGAGTTTGCAAGAAAAGTAGTTTAAAAATGACATGCAACATATACAATCAAGTCATATAAAACTTGCTTAAATTTAAAGCAATGGTTTACATATTGAAGCACAGAGATCGAAAGCTATCAGGGTTATATGCGTTTTGACATTTTGGGCTTTAACACAGCACTGACACGAGATGAGTGTAGAGAGATAACATCTTTGGTTATATCTCACTTAATACATCTGCTGCTATACAACAGTGACATCAGTATTCACCACATAGTTGATCTCAGCACTAACAGTTATGGTTGTGGGTTCTGTGCCCCTACACTCCTCAGGTAGCTTATCGCTGTCTCTCTCTGACAAATTCAGAGGATTGGACTGTAGGGGAAAAGGAAAGCAGTCCAGCGGAGCATGTTCGATTCTACAAAGGCTGTCCTCACTATCGCTGCTGTAGCCGGGGTTAGAGCACCATGGCTCCTCTGCCTGAGAGCTGAGCTGAACTGCAAGGGGCAACTGAGCTTCTGTTTGAACTGCCTTATGACTGATGATTCTCTCCTCAAGGCCATAAGCATCCTCTGAATTGGGCTCCACTTTACGGAATATGTTGCGAGCAAAGAGGCTGATGCAGAACATTTCCACGATTACTGCATAGTGGTAGATTACTGAGACACAGAGGGAAACCATTCAAATTAAAGGTTCAAAAATTCCGCAAATATATAATAACTCCAGGACTTATGCAAGTACTCACACTGAGAGCGAAACAAAGCAGAGAAGGGAGGAGCACAGGGCACAACTTTTAGCGCCCCCATAGTTTCCAAAATTCCGTTCTGAAGACCACACAAGACTAAGACAACAATTATGCAAACAAATTTGGCTCGAAGCCCATAGCCATGCAGTGCTCTCCTGGTTGCCTTGTAAAACAGCAGATAGCCGTAGTAGGACATGAAGGTGGATACACCAATGATTGCATTTACGTAAATGTTCGGATCAAAAGAATCAACCTGGGATAAAGAATACAAAAAAAATTACTTAGTTAATATGCTGGAAAATCATGCCGTATATTGAACTGAATTACCAAAGTATTTGGATAAACTAGTGCTTTAAATTCTAAAGCACATCAAAATAGCCAGAATTCATACATACCATTTAAAAAGGGCTTACAGAAATGTCTTATCAGGAGCAGCTATGTAATATTTTTACACTGCAGCTAATGGTTCATATGCTAGTTGATGCTGTCCTCTATGAAAATGCCGTTATAAGCAGATATTGTGATATTATAGAATACTTAAATGCAGAGTCCTCATAGGAAAACTCCACCCTGAAACAATAAATATGTTTACATTGAAATATTTGTGATATGCTACACTTCTGTCTTCTCACTGCTCCTGTGAGAAGTTGGTGGTTGCCAGCTGTGCTGACATCACAGGGGGACATTGCTTGTGCAGTTACAATGGTACAAAATTGAAGAAAACATAACGAATAATGCTCACGTTTTGTTGTTAACCCCTAAAAACACACAACAAACTCACTCATGGTTTTTCAGCAACATTCAATGTCATATTAATGATGCAACGTGAGCAGCACTTCAAAAAGATGCATGTCTCAGAGGAAGCACGTGAGAGCCATCACCCTCCTGAGTAGCTGTCGTATGATGGGGAGACCTCGTGAATCAACGCATGTGAATCGAAGAGGGCTTTGGCTGAATGCGCGTTGCAATGACATCAAATGACGCCTGGAAAGCCTGCAGTAATTTTGAAAAATTGCAAGCTCCACCGAATATTGCAGAGATTGCTTGATTTCACTTTAATTTCTACGATTGCAAAATCCTTAAGGAAATGCTAAATTAAGGGAAAAAATGAAAGGAAAAAAAATAATAATAAATAAATAAATAAATAAATATTTGATGCCACTGAAGATGACACGTTAATGACAGAGATTAACATTAATATTAATGTTCAGGGTGGATATTTTTCTTTAAGGATGAATAGTTGTACCATTATCACCCTGTGAATTTTCCAATAGTTCTACAGCTATCAGGAGCCTAAAACCTTTTATGTGTTGAGTGTTGGAGGAATTATGTTTTCAGTTTGTCCCACTGTATGTCCAAAATTCTTGATAGTGCAATATCTCGAGTGTCTGTATGTCTGTAGAATATATATGGAATAATAACTGTAACCAGCAGATGAACTGATTAGATTTTGGCATTGATCCAAACAGATTGAAGGTCACAACAAGGTCAAATGTTAGGCCAAATAAATTTTTTCAACAGCTTTGTTCATGTTTGAAGTCTATTTTAAGGGTATATTCTGGTACACAAATTAGTAACAAGGAGGACTAGACTTGTTGGTGGCAGACTCACATCCCCATAGTCATACTGTTCATCTGTCCAGAGGACGAGTGTGATAAAGAACACGAGAGTTCTGACCACAGAGAGCTGGAGGACTGCAGCCATCATCCACCCTATACTTGTCCTGTGGCACAGGGTTGTGATGTTACAGCATGATAGTTTTATTAATATTTTAATTTATATTAATATAAAGTTTTAAAATGTAACCCAGATGGCTTAAAATCATATACTTGAATGCGCTCCAAAATGAGCATGTGGATGTGTCCCCCTTTACCTGTTGATGTTGATGAGGGGCAAACAGCAGCAGCAACAGCAGGGAAAAGGATCAGGAGAAACCTGTTCCCCTGCCAGCACCTCAAACATTCGGGCCTTCCCTCCAAAGAAGTTTTCAATAAGACCCATGAACTTCAACAGAGTAATGGAGTGATATCTTCAGGACAAAAATGAGAATATTTTTGAGCAATTTATGAGTATTCATTCTTTGTGAATAATCACAGAATCATGCAACAATATATTTCTGATTATTCATACATTAATAAATATGAAAGTACAGTAGAATTTAAAGTCACTTACAAAGAAGCTATAAAATTGCACAACGAGGAGGATCGAGGTACATATAGTGCAATGATGGAGGTCAATCCAAAGACCTGATATGAAAGGATAGCAATAACTAAACTAATATCATCAAGCTTCCAAAGCATATCATATTACAAAACCATCTACTGACTGATGGTGACCCATCACATGTGGTTGTTTTACCGGATACATGCCCAGGATCCACAGGCTGAGGCACCTATGTCTGGATGAAGGCACGTGGCGGAGAAAGAAGCCAACCTCCTCCAGGAAGAGAGCCAGTAGCAGGACAGCCAGTGCGGCCGGGACGAGGTACAGCCACAGCTCATTTTTAATCACTTCACACAGAGAAAACATTAGTAAGATATACTTAAATTAGGAACAAAATTGCATTATGTAGAAAACCAATATGGTCAGAAATCACCCAGTTAATGCTGTCTAAATCAATATTATTCCAAAGATTATGTTTTGGCATTTTCACTGTAAAACACAACAAAACAGCTTGTAGCCATAAGGGGATACTTGAAGACATTTCTACAATACACAAAATGTCATGATATATAGGTTTTTTAACAAACTGCCAGCAAAAGAGTAGTGTTGCATTTAAAATCTATGAAAAACTGAGTTTGATGTCTACAAAAAAAATATTAAAACTGAAACATGGAAACAAAGTCAGTTTTACATTATAATAAAAATAGCCACTCTTTACAACTGTGATGAGAAGAAAAGCATCTAAGAATACATCTCAGGATGGGTTACAACAGCAGAAGACCACATCAGATTCCACTCCTGTAAGACAAGAACAGTAATCTGAGGCTACAGTGGTCTTCTGCTGTTGTAGGCCATCTGCCTCAAGCTTGGCATGTTGTGAATTCTGAGATACCTTTCTGCTCACCACAGTAGTGAAGAGTGTTTATTTGAGTTTCTGTAGTCTTTCTGGCAGCTCAAATCAGTCTGGCCAATATCCTCTGACCTCTCTCATCCAGAAGGTATTTACGTCCACTGAACTGTCACTCATTGAATGTTTTTCAATTCGATTTAATTTCTAAAGACTGTCACGTTATCAAGAACCTGCAGCTCTCCTCCCTAATGGTGGAAAACTTAAAGCAACAGATTTACCTCTGAATGTTACAAAGTGCAGACAATAGATACCCCTTTCAGAAAGCATCATGGTTTTCATTTTTATTTATTGTTTAAATATTTTTTATGTGGAGTGTGCACAAGCCCCAATGAATGAGCTTTTTCTTTCGAAATGATAACGCATTAGAAAGAGCACATTAACATAAACCCATGATTTCTCTGGGAAATGGCTCAACTGTCAGAGCCACTGTTATAGAAATCAATAGTGCTGTGGTATAAAGTTAGATAACCTTAATAATGTAACATGGCAGTGACATATTCTTTCCATTATAACATAAATATCACATCCATCTAATGCCTTCGTATTTGGGAACAGTGACCAAAACAGCCAAATGCACAAATAGAAAACGTCTTTTAGAAATATGTTGTTTATATCATTTTAGCTATATTAATGGATGCTTGAAAACAATCCTTTTCATAAACACAATCTCAGCCATACATAATTCAGATGCTCCATCATACATTTACAGATTGCTGAAGGATTATATTGCAGATAAAACAAGACTGAAGTGCTGAGCAGGAGCTTCAAGTTGTGTTTCCTACCTTTAAAGAACTCTGAAGAAAGTGGGATCTCAGCACCCATCACGCTGCAGTTGTCTACTCTCCTGGTCATTGCTCTGATCTCAGGAAACAAGCAGCTTTATGAAAAGGGTTTGGGCTGAAAAACAGCACCAAATGATGGTCAGTAAGTTGGATCTGCTCTGTGCTAAGGAAGTTCCAGATTGTCTTCCTGATCTCAGAAATTAATGATTGACAAATACAGGTAGAGTTACAGGTAAGGGGCCAAGTCCATCCACTCGCATGCACTGAAAGGGATTAGCAAATAATGACACTAAAAAAAACCAAAAAATCAAAAGATTTGCATTGATCACTAATATGGATGTATAACATATGGAAGATGCCATTCTTAGACTATACATCTCTCTCTCTCTCTCTCTCTCTCTCTCTCTCTCTCTCTCTCTCTCTCTCTCAAAGGAACAACTTATAAATAAATTATAAATCATCATCTACACTACATAATATGAAGCTGTGATTATTTACTAATTATTAAATAAACTGCAATGGGTCATGTAACAACATAATATTTCTTACGCTTAAAATTCATCTTTATGTACAGTGATTCTCACAACAACAACCTGAAGTATTTCATACAAACCAAAACATAAAAATAAGAGCAATTATTAAATATTGAATTTCAGAGATGGAAGTGACTGTGCAAATTTATCAAATAAAACATCACAAATAACATAATGTTATGCATTAAAATAACTTTGTTATATTTAGCATTCAGACCAATTGATGTAGATGAGGAATTTGCCATTCCGTAATAACGAGACTTTTATTTTGAAATTTAGCAAGTAAGGGAGCTCAAATTCACTAAAAGTGCAATAAGAGTCATTTGAGATTTAACTAGTAGGCGGAAGTAAATAATGTGGGCTAAAACTAAACTTGGTGGGCTAAAGTAAATAACGAGAGCGTTGTGTTTGGTAATGATACGATATTAGAACATTTATTTCCGCGGATATCGTGTTTGTCCTCAGCTGACCCATGTTGCACTCCCTCTTCCCTGCTTCAGAGTAATGGAGTCTCTGTACAGGAGGTTTGACTTGTATGACTTTAACAGCGATGCTCGATTTCAAGACGGTCTGAAGAAAGTAAACACACCAGCATCTAAAGAAGATTGGCTGAAACTAAAGATCTTCTTTTATAACAGGTAAATGTGCTGAAGCCGCTGGGTTTGTTTGTTTGTTTGTTTGTTTGTTTTGATTCACCAATTTTGCAGATGTAACAACATCTGCAAAATATCATGTAAATCAGATATTAACACAAGAGGGAGATAGACAATGAGCAAAAAAATTATTTGTCTAAAATTAGTGGAGCATTTTAAGGTTTCTGAAGGAGCTCAATACAAAATAATATGTAATATTATTAATAATGTGGAATATAATTCAGATGAGAAGTTATCAAGCTGCAAGTTCAGTGTGATTTACTGACCTGTTATCAATGCTGTCAAAACAATCCGAAACAAATTAAGAGAAAGAGGAAAAATGACTGAACAGGACAACAAAGAAGGAAAAGGGTTATTCACAATAACAAAGGGCTAGTTATTTTTATTTTTTGTAAATACAACTTTTGAAATACAACGTCTGTGTATTATTGAGTGCGTATTGCTTACTGCAGATTTGTACCTGTTTGTTTTTTTTTATTTAATCTATTTCAGTAGGAGCATGTTTTGTATTTCTAAACCAGAGATTTTTGCTGTATTTTGTGAGTTTGTGTATTTCTATTTAACTTCCTTTTGTGCCTAATTGAACGTGTTTGATGTTTGGTATGTGTGAGTTATTTTTTTTATAACTCTGAGTATACGTTTTGAACCTGTTTCGGTTTAGTTTGTATGTAAAGGGGTGTTTGTGTTTATTTGGGCATGGCCTTCGGCCAGATTTTGCAGAGTTCTGGTCACAATAATTTGGTAGCTAAATTGCTGCTACTTTAGGTATAGAATGCTCAGCATGCAGTATTTTTGTTGTTCTTCACAGACTACTGTTCTCAGGATTATGTGGTCAGCTAGATTTGAATGGGAATGAATTTGCCTCATTTTGACTTGCAGTTGCATAGTGGGCTCTGGGTGATTTTACTATTGCATTTTCAGTCAGGTGGAAATGTACTTTTTTTTTTTTCTTGATTTCCAAAAATATAAAGCAAGTTTTGTTGTAAAAGCAAATGCTCATGTTTGGCAGCGTTACTGAAGGGTATTAAAGCTGTGATCATTTTGCTGTGAAGGACAGCCGCACTAATTCATCCACAGAAAGCCAGAATTTAAAGGTAGTATCATAAAGACTCTTTCAACATTACTTGCTCAACAAACAAATTCTGTTCTTTTCTCTGCACATCAGTGTTTAAGATACAGGGATTTAATGACATCCCAGACATTCAGTACGTTTACATGGACAACAATAATCCGATATCAACCCGATTAAGACAAATCTCTGACAAGTGGAGTTAAGATATGTGGAGTATTCCTGTTTTAGTCGCATTATCTGAGTTTATTATAGACATGTCCTCACCTTAATCACATTATTAACATCGTGTGGGAGTTTTCAACACACGGCAGTGTTCAACCAATTAACGGTAAAGAAGAGAGCACGGCTGCATCCGATACAGCGTACTTACCTACTATATAGTAGGTTAATTACACATATTTCGGTTACTATAGAGTAGGTAAACACACGGTCTCCGACGCAACCCGCGGCTTCAAGCAGTCGTCTATTTGTACATACAGCATGACAAATAATTAACTGCACTTGAAACTTTCATAAAATTAAAAATGAAACACCCAAAACTACTGTATACGGTACCATAACGAAGACAATGGTAATGACCTGTGACGTTCTTATCAGTCAGTGCGTTTACATGGACAACAATAATCCACTCTTAATCTAAGACCATACTTTGATTAAGAAGCTACCATGTAAACAGCAATTTTTATTACCTTAATCTGATTAAGGTCATACACAAATAAGAACTAATCGAATTAAGACATGTGGAGTATTCCTGTTTTAGTCGTATTATCGACATGTATTACAGACATGTACACACCTTAATCACACTATTAACATCATGTGGGAGTTTTCACCGCATTTTGCGACAGGACACGTACACACACACCAGTGCTCAAGCGTTTTAAAGCAAACAAGAGAGTATCGCTGCATCCCCAACGACATACTTACCTACTACTGTATATAGTAGGCGAAATACATATATCTCAGCTAATGTATAGAATTTAAGTATCCGATTTGGGACGCAGCCCATGGCTTCAAGCAGTCGTCTATTTGCACATATAGCAAGAGAAATAATTAACTGCACTTGAAGCGTTCGTAAAAATTTTTTTTAAATATTAACACCCAAAACTGTATACGGTACCATAATGAAGACGAACTGTATGTTGATACGTGAAATTCTGGAGGGGACGACCTGGTGCGGTGACGTAATTACGTGTGCTGTTAATCGATCTATGTTTTATAACATGTAAAATAGGAACATGAAAGGAATATTCTATAAGTGACTCATGGAAACACCTTAATCGGCTCTGATACCAGACTGTAAATGTTTGAACACGAGTACATCATGCCGGGCTACGTTAAAAGTTGCAAAGCAAAGCAAAAAAGTTGATTATTACACTGCAGAAATTCTTTGTAATTTTGGGGTTAAATCTGTCACTACGTCCACATGTTAAGGAAATAAAAAAACTAAATGTAAAAAGATAACGTATAGATAGATAGATAGATAGATAGATAGATAGATAGATAGATAGATAGATTAGATAGATACATACATACATACATACATACTCACTCACTCAAATTCAGAAAAGCCTCTTGCATGTTTCTAAACAAATGATTACTTTTTTTCATTTCAGATTTGTTGAACCAATTCACCTGAGTGGTTATAAGGAGTGGTGTGCTCTGCCTGATAGGTCACACCAGGTTCCCGAGGAGATCAGTGTTCAAGATGATTTTGGCACAAGTGATTCTGAGAAAATGATTCTTCCCCAGACAGACGTGGAGGCTGAGTCAGCACAAAATGTCCAACTCTCTTTTGCGGATGTGTTTCGAATGATTCAAGCAGGAGAAGAGATACCTGGACTCCAAAAGCTGGACATCAAACCTTGTAACCAACTTCCCACATCATCGCAAATGACAAGGAAGTTAAAACCTTGGGAGAAGTAATTAAACGCCGAATCACGGAGTAATGAACTGGGTGGTAAAATGTTGCCAATGAACAATGATGTTTGCCTTTCCTAGCTGAATGTTCTTTGTGTTAATTTAATGTAAATATTAAGTAATAAAGGTTTAATTGTAAAACTTGTCTTTAGCGATTAACAAGACATATCAGGACATCATTCTACAGGGTGTCCCAAAAGACATAGGAGAAATGAACACTTTTTAGCAAAATGTATCTTTATATTTACAAAACATCCTCTACATGATTGCCATTTCTATTTAAACACGAACGGAGTCGTCTCTCTCTCACACTCATGATGAACTTGTGTGAAAACATTTGGTTCATGATTCAGCCATGAGATTTACATATACAGTGGCAAGAAAAGGTATGTGAACCTTTTTGAATTTCATGGTTTTCTGAATAAATTTGTCATAAAATTTGATCTGAACTTGATCTAAGTCAGGGTATTGACAAATATAATGTGTCTAAAATAATAACACCAAAAAAATTATTCTCTTTCATCTCTTTATTGATAACAACCAACCCTTGAGTTAATGACCTTAAAAAACTAATTGGAGTCAGGTTTTAACATAGGTGGAGTCTTGTTAAGAAAATGAGTTTAGAGGTGTGGACTACAGCTATCTTGACTGATAAAAACCCCTCAAATTTTTGCTCTGCACATGAAGCACACACACTTATGTGAGCCATGCCTCACCAAAATGAGCTTTCAGAGGATCTACGATCAAGAATTGTTGATTGAAATCACTTTGTAACCCTTGACAGCTTTATGTGAAAGACACTTTGAGACTGTTGCTACTCTACCAAGAAGTGAGCGCCCAGGACAACAAAGAGCACAACGAAGACTCGTCAATGAGGTAAAGAAACAACCCCAAATGACAACTAAAGATTTGAAGACCTCATTGGAACTGGCTAACCTCTCTGTTCATGAGTCGACAATACGTAAAACATTGAACAAGCAGGGTATCTATGGCAGGACACCATGAAGGAAGCCACTGCTTACTAAAAAGAACATTGCTGCATGCGTGAAGTTTGCAAAAGAGCACATTGACACTCCGCAGCGGTATTGGCAAAATGTTTTGTGGACTGATGAAACCACACAGCACTACATCTGGTGTAGAAAGGGCACGGCATATCATCATGAAACATCATCCCAACCGTAAAGTATGGTGGAGGAAACCGCATGATTTGGGCCTGCTTTGCTGCATCAGGGCCTGGCCAGCTTGCAATCATTGAGGGGAAGATGAATTCCAAGTATATCAGACAATTCTTCAGTATAATGTGAGAATGTCTGTACGTCTGATGAAACTGTGTAGAAGTTGGCTGCTGCAACAGCACAATGGCCCAAAACACCACAACAGAATGGTTTTAGAAAAAATAAATTCGCCTTTTGGAGTGGCCGAGTCAGAGCCCAGACCTCAACCCAATAGAGATGCTATGGAATGACTTGAAGAGATTCATACACATGAGCCATCCAAAGAATATGACCGAGCTAAAGCAGTTCTGCCAGGAAGAATGGGCTAAAATTCCTCCTGAACGATGTGCAGGTCTGATCCACAGCTACAGGAAGCGCCTGGTTGAGGTTATTGCTGCCAAGGGGGGGTCAACCAGTTATTAATTCTAAGGGTTCACTTACTTTTTCCACTGGCATTTTGAATGTTGAATTAGTCTGTTCAATAAAGACAAGGGATCAGAATTTTTGTGTTATTTTAGACACATTATATTTGTCAATACCCCTGACTTAGATGAAGATCAGATCACATTTTATGACAAATTTATTCAGAAAACCATGAAATTCCAAAAGTTTCACATACTTTTTCTTGCCACCGTATATGAACTTACCTATTTTTGGAAGACATTTTGCAAAATAAGTGTTAATTTTCCCTGTGTGAGCAGACTTTTGGGACACCCTGTATAATTCTATATATCTATATTGTATAACTGTTCATTGACCCAAATCTTTTTCTTTTTTTTTTTCAGAATCAATATAACTTTTACGTTTGTCTGATTTTTATTCTTCTTTGATTAACAAATGCATTCTAATCTACCTTCCCCAAGCTTTCTTCTGGATTTCAAAGCTTTATATTATAAAGGATAAAAACAAGCTTTTGATGTATCATGCATTGGAACCATGCTTGTAGGATGTAGTTTTTCCCTGTTTGGCTTCTCCCTTTTTTGTTGCTACACAGAAATGAGGACCATACCTTTTGTCATATGTGTCATCTTTGCTTCAAATTTGATAATCGGTGTCAGTATTAGTAGACAAGGTTAATAGTACTATATGTCCAATCAATAGCTGCACACTCCCTTACACAAATCTAAAAGCTTTTTATGCCATATAAAGTAGGGTAGACTCAACGCTGACCAATAATCCATTATTGTTCATTGTTCTAAGCAGTTTTGTCAACAGTAGCTACCATGATACATCTCAGACTATTGTATCATTAGAGTTTTACTGCCTGTATGTGAAAGTGTGGTATACACAGTATATGTAAGAGGCTGTTGTGTGACTTGCCTGTCCTCTGCTGCCAAAGGTTTTCAGTAGATCAGGAGCACAGAATGGTCGGTGATGTTTCAGTTTATGTTCCTGGTCTTAAATACTGCTGGTCTGCAAAGAGCAAATCCAAATTATGCGGTGAAGTAAGTAGAGTAGTTAATACATATGCTCAAAGAAAATCTTGCACTTAATGTAAACACATTATAATCAGCACACTAACAAATTTATCTTGCCATCAGCAAAGATTTAGGATACAAATGGTGTACATGATGTCTTCACTGGCTTGCCCTTCTCCCTCCTGAGTTCCCAGGTGTGTTCAATCTGCTCAGCACTGGAGGTGGTGATGCTTCGTTCTGCAGCTACTAGTTTTCCTGCTGACTAACTGATTCTCTGAAGGAAGCTATGGAAGGATGGTGCCTCAGGATCCCTGAGATGCCAGTTTTGCCAAGATTTTCTTGGCATGGCTTCAGAATTGAGAGAAATGTGGCAATTAAAGACAATCTAATAGCCAGTATAGATACATACTTATTTAGAGAATAACCAGACAGGCTTCGAACATTTATTAGTGTTTCTTTAAACCAAGACAACTATAGTTATTATAGTATAGTATACTCAATAATATTACCAGACAACCATAATCATGAATTCATAATGCTTCAGTGAAAAAAATACAAAAACCATGTATGTATACTTTGGTGTTACCCAAAACATCTTTTAAATACCAAAATTATTTCTGTAAATAAAAAGAACAAGAAACAAGAAGTCCAGATTTTATAAATACACAATTTGGACTTGACTCCAGCTGTCTTGACCTGGCAAACCCTTAAATATTAAAAAGGTTAAGATAGACACCATTCCATCTTGAGAGACTCAACATTTCAAGTTTTCCACATTAACCTGAATTAAATTTAGAACATCGATTTAGCTTTTCTACAAAACTGAAGGCAGAAAGACCCACAAGCATGCAGCAACAAAAGGCAGCTGCAATATAAGCTTGGCAAAGCATCTCAAGGGAGGAAACAAGTATTAATTATAAGCTTAATATTTATGATTGTCAGTTTGTCCAATAACATTTGAGCCTGTGAAAATGGAGGGACTCCATTTTACAGCCAAAAAATGGCTGTAATTCCTAAACGGTTAATGCAATATTTTATGAGATATACAGTCCGCTTTAAAGGTACTGGAACAGCAAGGCCAATTCTATTGTTTTCCTTATACATCAAACACATTTGGGTTTGAGCACAAAAGATGAACATGAGATGGTAGATCATAATTTCAGCTTTCATTTCCATATATTTACAGATGAGTGTTTCTTGCTGCCCAGGTGTGCTCTGTTAAATTGATTGCTTAAATAATTAATAGATTTTAATAGATCTTGGTTTGAGCCCTAGGTTTAATTTGTGAAGACTGAATTTGTTGTTAAATAGATAAACCTACATGAAGACCAGAGACCTGTCTATGGGAGAAAAGCAAACCATTCTGAAGGTGTGAAAAGTGTAATGGATCTGAGACTCCAACAATATCACAAAGTGATGTGTGATGCAGTATTTTCAAAGAATACTTCTGCTATAAAGCCATATTTCCCATTCTTCTTTTCACCTTGTACACCTTTTCAGATGTGATGGTGGCTCAAATGGGACCGGATAGTGCTATACATAGTTTCTAACAAAGTCATTAAAAATATTTAATCCTTTCATATTTCCATATGTTGTGTTGAAATTTGTGTGATCATGTGCAATATCCCCCACTATGTCACTTTTTGACTGCATACAATGTTTATAATGGTTACTGTTTACTATTAATTTAACTTATTTTTATCTTTATGCACATGACAATAGGCAGTTATACTACTGATCAGAAGGTTGTAAGTTCAAATCTCAGCACTACCAAGCTTCCACTGCTGGGCCCTTGAGCAAAGCCCTTAACCCTCAACTGCTCTGTTGTATAAATGAGATAAATGTAAGTCGCTCAGGATAAGGGTGTCTGCCAAAATGCCATAAATGTAAATGACAATAAAACTTACAACTAGACATTGGGTCTGCTTGGGAGTCACCATTTACATATTTTTTTGGATGGGTGCCCATTTTTTCAAGGTTCCCAAGGTCTCCTAAACCATCCCCTTTGCCGTTTCTTTAAACTGGTTTCCTGTAGCTGCCCACATCAGATTTAAAACAAAGGCTTTGCCTACAAAGCAAAAAAACTCTGAACCATGCTCCCTTTGGGCCTCTAGCAGAGACCTACCACCTCTCATGGCACAATGAAGACGTGTCTAGGCTGCTCTCTGTCCTGGTACATAGGAGGCGGAATGGCATTCTCTTGGCTAGCCAAATAGCTGGCTATCTTCAAACAAAGACTAAAGACCTAACTCTCCTCTAAGCACTTGAATTAGCACTTTGTTGATCTATTTTTCAAAACCTTGTGTCTTGTGTTTTCTTTTCATACTTTTTTAGGCAGATTGCACTTAGTCCCTCACTTAGTGAACTAGCATGAGGATGGGTTTTGGATAGAGACTACAAAGCAGAGCAAAGTAAGTTGCTCTGGATTTGTGCATCTTCTCAAATGCCTTTTTGATAGCACTCCAGAAAGAGAGGGAGAACCACATGCTCTGACAATGAACTCATCTTGAATGGATTAGAGGGCAGATGAATCTAGACATTCTTATAACCCCACCATTTGGGCACACCTTTAACGACATCAATAATGTGAGAATGGAAAGTGATCATTTCAATTGTTATCCTTAATTTACATTTAGAGTGAGACCTCATTGGCATTACAGGTGGGAAACTGGTTTGAAAAACAGTATCAAATGTCTGAGCTGATATTGTTTGAGGTTCACTTTGACACTGATTAACTCGAAGTGCTTCATTTACTTTGTCATTGCTACACTGCGATAAAGCTATTTTACATTGTGATCTTCGACGTCCTCAGCATTTTGTTTTTCTTACATTGGCAAGCCACCCAGTGAGGGATTCCTGAAAAAAAGCAGTTTTTGCACACTGAAAGCATGTTTGTGGCTGTGTTGATACTAGTGTGATGGAAGTGAAAGTTCAGGGATGTGATCCACCCTCCCTCAGACAGTATAATTATCCAGATGAGGCAAATCCCTACATACAGCGTTCTGTGGATTCTCTGTTAGAACAGGGTGTTATTAGTCCTTGCCTTTCTCCATTATTATCCCCAATTTGGCCTGTTCACAAACCAGACATTTCTTGGAGATTGTGTATAGACTACGGGGAGCTTAACAAATGCACACCCAGGTGTGCACTTGCAGTGGCCTCTACCCGTGAGCTATTGGCATTTCTCTTGCAAAAGGCTGTTATTCAGTTCTTGATGTGTCCAATGGTTTCTGGTCACTTCTATTACACTCAGGGTGCCAATATAAGTTTGCTTTTAAGTTCAAAAACACACAGAACACTTGGAATGTCCTCTCACAAGATTTTGTGAATTCCCCTACTCTTCACCAGTGTTTAGCAAACAATACTGGAACTGTTTTCTAAGCCTGAATGTTTTATTCAGTATGTGGATAATTTGTTGTTACAGATCACTACCAGGGAAAAACATCTCACTTTGCTGGTAGAATTGCTTCATTTATTGGAAGGGGCAGGACTCAATTTGAATCCAAAGAAAGCCCAGCTGCTTAAGTCAGCGGTCACTTATCTAGGCATCAAGATAAATGAAGGGAGGCACACACCTGATGCGCACAAGGTGGAATTTATACTTCCACTACAGACATCCAGTTCCTGTATCAGTAACAGCTCTGAGGTCATTTTAGGAATAGTTGGATTCTGTACAGAATTAATTAAAGGCTTTGCAAATATTGTAAAGCCTCTGAACTCTCACCTTTCAGGAAAAAAGAAAAATAATGATTCTTTAGATTGAGGCCCAGACTGAATTTTTTCTGTCATAGTTTTTTTTTTCTTGGCCCAAGGTCATATCACTTTGTAAAACAATCAAATGACCTTGCAGAGGAGCCTGCAGACTATTCCTTGTGGTGCCCTTCAGTGTTACACACACTTTAGTGTTATTTAGACCAGAAAGTGGCCATCTAATGCTCGGCAGGAAAGTTTTTATGGTTGTGATCAGATCAGGGATATCATCCTCATAACAGACTTACAGTAATTAACCAGTCTTTTCGCAAGCTATAAAGAATTTACAGAAAATACACCAAGAAATATTTTCACTCATACTCACTCACTCATACCAGACAACCTGGGTTCTTATTAACATTTATATGGCAGAAGGGTCGACCAAAGTCAACCAGAATATTGGAGCCATGAGGTGTTCCAAGGGGAATGAGGAAAGGAGAAAAAAGAGATTATGGGAGTACAGAAGAGGACAAGGAAAACAGACATAATTCCTTTGAAACTGTAAGGTTGAAATATAGTAAATTGCAATTCTGAATACTTAATACATAACACTTAACTCTCAAGATACATTAAACATCAAAGTTCTGACTTCATCACTGTTCTGATTTCAATGAAATACTCACAAATAGGACATAATACATTTGCTCTAGTCTGACAGACACAGTGCTCTCCACTAATATTGGCACCCTTGGTAAATATGTGCAAAGAAGGCTGTGAAAATTGTCTTTATTGTTTAGCATTTTGATCTTTTGTTCAAAAAGTTCATTTGTTCATTTTTAAGTCACTTTGTATAAAAGTATCTGATAAATGAATACATGTAAATGTTAATAAATGTTACAAAAATTTTTTTTTTTCAAAATACTCTGCTCTCATAGATATCAAACAATTGCAAACACCATACAGGTTTATAAAAAAAAATATCTTTGTTAAGTACGTGTGCCACAATGATTGGCAACTCTATGAATTCCATCCATCCATCTTCTACCGCTTACTCCTTCTTCGGGGTCACGGTGAACTTGGAGCCTATCCCAGGGAGCCTCGGGCACAAGGCGGGGTACACCCTGGACAGGGACCTCTATGAATTCCTATCAGAAAATTATATTTGAAATATATTCCCAATGATATTAGACCATTTTTTTAGTATACCTGGGTGACTAGGAACAAAATTGTTCAACCCTGACTTCTTGTTTCACAGGGGAATAAATATGAGATAACACATAGGCCAAATTCCCTTAGTTATTCATAATAATGGGTAAGACCAAGTAATATAGCTGTGATGTGTGGCAAAAGGTTTTTGAGCTTCACAAAATGCAAAGTGGCTATAAGAAATAGCAAAAGCTTTGAAAATGCCCATTTCCACCATCAGGGCAATAATTAAGAAGTTCCAGTCAACTGACAATGGTATGAGTCAACCTGAAGAGGACGTGTATCTATATTGTCTAAACACACTGTGAAGAGGATGGTTAGAGTGGCCAAAAAATCTCCAAGGATCACAGCTGGAGAATTGCAGAAGTTACATGCAATTTGGGGACAGAAAGTCTCCAAAACTACAATCCAAATTCACCTACAACAGTTGTTTGGAAGGCTTTCAAGAAAAAAGTCTCTAGAGCCCCAATTTAAAAAGGTTAAACAATAAAGGCAATTTCTCACAGCCTACATTGCTCATATTTAGCAGGGGTGCCAATATTAGTGGATGGCACTGTGCTTCTTATGTGTTGGTCTGTAAAGCATCTTGTAAGGCATTTAGCTATGATTCTAAACTTGACTTTTGGTCCCACCTAACTATCAACAACAAGAGGGAGCTCTGAAATCAGAGAACTGTTTCCTTTTGCCACCATGAAAGGATATTGCAGTCACCTGTATATAGGCTTCTTGACATTTGTCTGGAATTGCATTACCATCTCATTACTGTATTACCTCTGTTCATCACATCTCATATGTTCACTTCACCAGCATGGCATCCACTCACCACCTGCAGCAGGAAAAATGAATGGAGAGGATATATAGACAGAGTGCATGGATGGTGTGGGAGGATAAAGTCAAAAAGGACCTTTCTATCCTTTCCATATGTTTGATACTGCAAGTCTTTAAAAGGAAAATGGAAACACATAAATGTATACATATTCTTACAGCTTACTGCTGAAGTTGATTTAAGTTGATAGTGATTTTCATTTATATCAACTCTTTTCTATTGCTCTTGCTCTCTTTTTCTCTTCATCTCCTTCTATCTGATCTAATCTCCCGCTGTCCTCTGCCTAGCTGTTGCCAAGCTGACTCTTCTGAGTTGTTATTGAGTCACATCTGACCTGCCTGAAGTTGGCACTGTACAGAGTTGCACAGAATGGCTGCTCATAAGATTCAATTCAATTTAATTCAGTTTTATGTGTATAGCGCTTTTAATAATGGACATTGTTTCCAAGAAGCTTTACAGAAACATGTACACAAGGTATACACATGCTGGCAAGGAAAAATTCCCTAAGATGTTAAGAGGAAGAAACCTTGAGAGGAACCAGACTCAGAAGGGAACCCATCCTCTTCTAGGTAACAACAGATAGTGTGAAAAAGTTCATTATGGTTTTATATGAAGTCTGTTTGGCCTTAGAAGCAGCCGTAGTCCCAGCAATCTGGAATTGGAGTAGATGAGAGCTCAATCCAGAGGTAGGACATCCGAAACGGATCAGGCAGGTCCGTAAAACAGAAAGGATCAAGATCTCTAGTATCTCCATAAAATCGTGTGTGGCTCGACAGAAGGAGAGAGGGAGAGAAGAGATTATTAGGACTGTGCTTAGCGTAACAGAAAGTCTACTCGTGGTAGGCTTAAGTAAACAAATACGTTTTAAGCCTAGACTTAAACACTGAGACTGTGTCTGAGTCCCGAACACTAATTGAAAGGCTGTTCCATAACTGTGGGGCTCTATAAGAGAAAGCTCTTCCCCCTGCCATGGTGGATCATAGAAGACCAAAAGTTCGCTTAGATTCTTTGACGATGAAACTGTTTCGGCAAAACGCTGTGCATGTTACCTGTGACCCCTTGAAGAACTCCGATCTGCATCAAGCATGTTACACAAACTATGGAATTCTGCATCATATGTGGGCTTGTATGCATCAACAACCACAGTGTTGTTGATACGAATGTAATAGTTGGTATACTGTAGAGGGGGAATTGGCGTATGCTGATGTTCCTGAGCAAATGTTTTGCAAGCAGATGCAGTCATGCAAATCTCACAAGGACACGTTCTACTTGCACTCAAAATTTTGTGAGCATGACAAAACAGACCATTAATATAAAATCTTAGAAAGAAGAATGAAAACGAGCAGGAAAAAACTGAAGTTATAAGTGTGGTATATACACATTGAAATTATAAGCATTAAAAATAAAATAAAAAACCTTGTCTTTGGAGAAGCTGATCACTTTGCTATGTTTGTGATTCACCGTTTGCTAAGTAATGGGAGATGAGCAGCCTCTCAAGTGAGCTGTCTGAGCTCAATGCATTTAGTTCAAATTTTGTGCAGGTGGCAGTATAGGGCTGTACACTTACATAGAAAATCATTGCGTAGGTATGCATTTACCTGATTAAACAAAACCCGCATGGCCTTGATTTACCAAGATCCAAAATAATTTAATAATTTGCAATGTGCAGTGGTATAAACTGCACACACAATATTGGGCATGTTGCAAATATAAAGAAGAATAGTAATGTGAATTGTGTCACAAAGAGGGTTGAGGGAGGAAACTGTATGTAAATGATTCTTTTGCATGTTCTAAATGTTTCTGGTAGTCACTGTGAACTTGGACATCAAAAATACTCCCAGAAGAGAGTAGTCACTTAACCCTCCAGTAGTATAACACCAACTAAAAGCAGTGAGATGTGCTGAAAAACTGTGTTGGAAATATAATAATAAATGAATAAAAGAGTCCAGACATGAGGATGCATTATGGCAATGTGATAAATGTTATTGAAAACATTTTCAAAAGCTGTGAACATGAGGTGAATATTAGAACTTATATGAATATTATGTTATCATTTTGAGGAAAAATTCCTAAATTTGACAAAGGCTTAATTTAATTTACTTTTCTTTCTTATTATGAAGACTTAGTAAATATTTGAATTTGTGTTCCACTGGAAGAAATGGGCTTCCACAAGTTTAATACATGCTCACTGGTCATACTATTTTGTACACTTGCTGTTCTGGTAGTGACTTTCAGGCTTGTAAGTTCACATTAAATGGATTGGGCAAAAACGTAAAAAGAAAAGAAAATGGAGGGTGAGGTGTTGTCATAAACATTTGTGAATTGATTTTCACGATTATGAACTATGTGAAGTTTGCATGTCATACTTGAGTATGCATTTTCTTAAGCATGATGCTGAAGTTTAAGCCAGTGTTTCTCAAACTGGGGACCACGATGGTACCAATGGGACAGCACAGAAATTCTACAGAATTTTACAGAAAAGCAGAGAATTATGTTTTTTACTTTTTATTTTACCTGTATGTAAATTCAGGATTGTGAACCTCTGAACTATGATGTACATAAAAATTTGAAATATTATTACATGAAATCAATTATACACAGCACACTATGGCACCTCAAAAAGCCAATAATATACTGGTGTACAGTACTGTACAGCCACACACTGATAAAATCTAAAGTTTTTAAAATGGATAAGTTTTTAGATAGAGGATGCAGTCTCTTAGCTGAGAACGTTAGTACAGAGAGCCTAGAGTGAAGGGGAAAGAAGAAAAAAAATAACTAAACTGAGAAAATTTGACAACTCAAGTGGGGCACAAAGGGATGCACCGGTCTACCCCAGTTTGAGAATCACTGGTCTAAACCATGGTTATTTGATCTGTAGAACAGAAGGTGGCGATAGCGTTCAGCTCAGGGAAGAAGTGGATCTCATATATCTATGAAGTGTCCGAGCAACGAGTAAGAAGGGGGAGGAATGATGCATATAAAGACAGATTGGAAATATGGATCCCACTCTTTTTCTGAAAATCTACAACATTTTACATGACATTCTTGATAGATATTACTCACGGAAGGTCATTTTAAACTAATTCAGATGAGGGTGTGCTTGTGATTTTATTTCCATCCCTTCTTGCTTGAAAAAATGAAAGATTAAATTGCCTACTGTTTTTTGAACAGCACTGTTGTCACCTCAATTTTAGTGCCATCCAGGTGATTTAGCAGGAAGACGCCTCTTACGTTAGATTTTTAAAATTATTTTCTTTGCTACTGACACTGCTACTCTGCATTTTCAGTCATCAGAAGGCTGGTTATGGAGGAGATATGTAAAAAGAAATTATTATGAAATAGACAAAAATAGACTTCCCCACCCCCTACAATGAATAGACCATAGAATTATTAGGATATATAGCAGGTACTTATTGAGTTTTGGATTTTATTTTGTGAATAAGTTGTGACTAACGAAATCAACTGAATTACAGCTGGCACTACTGTCAAAGTCATAAAAAGTTTTTTTTTTTATCAATCAACACTCAGCAGCACTGTGGTATCAAAAGAAACAAGATTATAAGCACAGAACATGTATTCACATAAACAGCACAACAGTCGAGATAAATACAGCCAATATGTAACTTCAATATTTAAAGCAAGGACACATACCTAGATGAAATGACAACTTTAGCAAACCTATTCTCTCCGACCGTCCCAAAATGAAGTGGAGGTGGGCTAATTTGTGAACAGATGCAGTAGATCCATGTATTGTGCAAAAGTCTTAGGCACATGCAAAGAAATGCTGAAGAAAATGCCTTCAAAAATAATGAAATGTTTCTCCACAACAAAAAAAAAAATTAAAAACAAAAATACTATAAAGAGCAGTAAACATTAATAAATGAAAGGCAATATTTGGTGTGATGACCCTTTGCTTTAAAAAAAATAAAAATCTCAGCAACAATTTGTGCAGTTTTATAAGGAAATGAGCTGCAAGTTTTATTGAGTATCTTGCAGAACCAGCCACAGCTCTTCTGGACACCGACTTTCACACTTCTTATTTTTGCAGCAAAATCCAGCAGCCTTCATTATGGGTTTTTTGTTGTTTCTTACCACTTAATATGCTACTTTCTTTACTGACAAACATTTTTTCTGTAAAATTTTGTGCTGGAAAACTAATGTTTGGAAATTTAAGTGTTTTATACTGACTCAACAATGTAGAAGTCATAAAATAAAGAATCCATAACAAAGTTTGTACTAAATAAAACAAGGTTCCTAAGACTTTTGCACAGTACATCACAATGTCCTTGGTATTGCTCACTGCTTGCTAGCTAGATTAAAATTCAGCTAACCTCAAAAGCTATGGCTGATAATCCAACTTACCTGCTACTGTACGTTTTAATAAACCAAAAGCATTGAGTACCACCAGTTGATTCTTTATAATATCACAAAACTAAATGTGAAAACATTCTTCCATTGATCATGTACTGTGCATTCACTCTGTGGTACAAACCGTTCCATACCAGGTCGTTACTGGTTTCATGGATCTGTCGATTCATTACTTATGTTTGCACCACTTACTAGGGAACTACAGATCCACCAAACGGTATTTTAAAGAATCCATGCATCTTCTGGTACAGTATAGTTTTGTGTTCTGAGTTTTAGTTTGATTCCCTATGTACTGGATCACATTTGTCTCGTTTTTATTGTTGCTTTGTATGACACTAACAGGATGCTTGTACTTTATTTCATGTCCAACTAGTGTTTAAAAAAAAAAAAAAAAAAAAAAAAAGGAAGCTGTCACAGGCAAGACCACGAAACAGAAGCTTACAACACATATGTACAAGTTAGAGGAAGTAACATTAAAAGCTAGATCTGAACAACAGCATCATATAGTAGCAACAAAACCTGTTTTAAAGGCAAATGTAGCAGTGCTGCAGAACACGCTTTAAAGCAACCTCACCTTAGTATTAGAATCAACATTTAAAAAACCCAATAAGACACTTCTGTGGAAAATGAGAAACGAACATCTTTTTTATTATTGTACAATAACATCAAAATTAGTCAACTGTCAGTTCGAAAATGTTTGAATGTTCTAGTTCTGTGTCTTCAAATATTTAGTGTGCAAAAGCAAAGGATCAAAGACACCTGACTGAAGGAAGGTGGCATTGTGCATGTGTAAAACACACCCACTCGAACAAGAGATTAACAGTAAATCAGGCAACTGCCTAAAGATTGTTCAAAACTCTTCTGGTTCATCAGCACCTCCCTCAGGGCTCTGAAAACCATCCTGCAGAAAGAAAATCAACAAATGATATAATGGCTGATAAAAACAATACTGTCCGAGATTCAATACATACAGTGCCTTTCAGTAATATTGGCAAACTTGGTAAACATGAGCAAAGAAGGCTGTGAAAAATTCATGAAATTTTTGAACACAAGATCAAATGATTAACCAAACAATTTTTCACAGCCTTCTTTGCATATTTAGCAAGGGTGTCAATAATAGTGGAGGGTACTGTACATCTTAAATAGTAAGTAAAACTTACATCTGTGGCATATAGTATGTCAACTATTTTTTGCAGTATGGGATCAGCTTCCCCCTCCTGGCAGATGAGCTCAATGTTCCTCAGTTTGCTGAAATAAAAGTCCCTCTCCTTCTCCAATTCAGCAACGTTGGTTTTTAGATCATGGAGCTGGTGGAAATACAAGTGAAACCGAATGCAGGTATGGTACAAGTGGAAGTTGTTTTACTCAAACTATATTCAATAAGCTGCCAGTGTGAATTAGAAAAGTCATTTGGGTAAATCCAACTCAAATCAGATTTAAATAAATAAATAAATAAATAAATAAAAAGTTAGTGATTGACATTCTTGGATTTGCTTCATACCTTCTGGAAATAAGGTCACTATTCCCAATAAATAGTGAGTAACATTTCAGGCCTGTATCTCCATTAGTGTTTGAAATATAGAGGCTTTAAAGGCTTAATTTTACTGTAAAAACAAGTGCTACAGAAAAAGTTACAAAATTCCATACATCTTTGTAAATGAAGTCATTCTTTTTCTACTAGATAAAACAAATTAATACAGTTGCAATCAAAATATAGCCACTATTGCAAATCAGGTTTGTCAAAATGTACACATTCATCCATTTTCAATGAACAAAATCAAACAAACGCAATTGAAAGTTTAACACAACAAATGATTCAAGTGGTTTCCCCAAATTCAACTGAAAATGCAACTTATAATAATTTCTCCAGTCTCAAAATTATTCAACCCCCTGAATAGAATAACTCACACAGCACAAATATGCAAAACAGGTGTTGTCTCAAGCACATCTGATGCAACTGATCAAGGGTTTCATTAGTTGCACCAGATGTTCTTGACCTGGAACACATGAAATACCTGAAGTTTTTTTTTTGTTTTTTTATTTATTTTAAAAAAAAGAAAGAAAAAAAAGTTGTTATTTTTTAAAAAGAAAGGAAGAGAAAAAAAAAAGTTTGTAAAAAAATTTTGTTTAGTTTTTGGTGGAGAAAAAGAGGTTTTGGGGGGGGTTTGCGGGTTGTTAATAACTTGTAGAGAGAAAAAAAGAAAAAAAAAAAAGAAAAACAACAAACTTTTTAGAAAAAAAGAAAGGGAGAAAAAAGGGGCGGAGGGAAAAAAAAAACCAGCGGCAAAATTTGGGGGGGGCACGCACTGAGGTTTCAGTGAGCACAGTAAGATGCGTACTAAACATGTAGAACTCCAAGACGTACACCACTACTGACAGCTCAAAATCATCTAAATAAGGCACAGAAGTTATGGAATTCTGTTCTGTTGAGCGATGAAATAAAACTGGAACTTTGACAGGATGGATCAGCAGTATGTCTGTCCACACTCAAGCATGGTGGTGGCTCGGTGATGCTCTTGGACTGCTATGCATCCACTGGCACTGGATATCTGCGGCATGTGGAAGGCAAGATGGCTTCATTGAAGCATCAGTAAATCCTAGGAGAAAACATCATGCAGTTTGTGAGGAAGCTGAAGCTTGGGCATCATTGGACAACAGGACAATGATCCCAAGTATACCTCAGATTCCACCAAGGCTTGGTTGCAGAAGAAGTCCTGGAAGATTCTACAGGGCCATCACGGTCACCTGACTTGAACCCCATAGAAAATCTCTGGTGGGATTTGAAGAAGGCGGTTACAGCATGCAAACCCAAGAATATTACTAAACTGGAGGCCATTGCTCATGAGGAATGGTCTAAGATTCCTCAGGAACGCTGCCAGAAGCTATGCTTCTCATTTGCAGCAAGTCATAACAGCAAAAAGGGTGCTCTACCAAGTACTAAAGATGCTTGCCAAGAAGGACTTGAATAATTGAGAGACTGGAGAAGTCATTGTAAGTTGCAGTTTCAGTTGAATTTTGGGAAACCACTTAGTTTTTTTGGAAGCATTCATTGTGTTGAACTATTTAAATTGCTTGTGTATGATTTGGTCATTGCAAACAGCTCAAAGTCTGTAAACTGACAAACCTAATTTGCAATGGCAGGTGAATAATTTTGACTGCAACAATATGCATTTGGAAAAATAGTTTAAATTTATTTTTCCATTTTAATACATCATAAATCAGAAAGTTATTTCATATATACACCTAGTTTATTAAAAAAAATATGAGCAACATATGAAAAGTTTAAATTTCTTATGTGCTTTAGTGTGAAGATAGAGTGCCAAAGTTTCTTAAAAGCATGAAAGATTGATTTGTTCAATATACAGCAAGCCATAAACTGTCAAATATACAACTGTGGACTATCTATTTTAGCAGTTAAAGGTATCTTATACTGGGTAACAATCCCTGAGAATTTCATTCATCTAGCATAGTTGTAATAAATAAATAAAAAAATAAATAAATAAATAAATAACTAGCCTTATGGACCCTTGTTTTCACCAAATAATTGGGCCACAACACCTTTTAAAGGCCTCGATATCTTCGAAACCAACGCTGTTACAAGCCTGAAATCGTGCATACTATATGTAATAATTATATTGGAGGCCTTCAGTGATTTCTAATGAATTGACCCATTCATTAATAACCACTTTATCTACATCAGGGTTGTGGTGCATCCCAACCAGGAACACTGAGCACGAGGCAGGAATAGACCTGCCTCAGGATGCGAGTTCATCACATGGCAAACGCACACACACTTAACAAAAACATGCTGGATTGGCAATTCTAATGTGGGAGAACACCGGAGAACCAGGAGGAAACCCACATGGGCATGGGAGAACCTGCAAAACTACCATAATATTCTCCTATGATCATTAACTATGTTTTGTAAACTCGGACATAATTACATTTGAGATTTATGCATTACTTCAAATGTGCATAAAATATAATGGAGTAAATGTTCTTTTTCGCAAAATCTAACCATATGAGCGAGCTCTTCTCCAGGTTCTGCATCTGCTCTCAGTTGAGTTGCCCTCTTGGGAGGGGCTGCAGTCATTCGCTGTGGAGCTGGGGAACACATGATACACAGCACAATGATTATAATGTGCAATAAAACATCATAATCAGAGCATTGCATCATTCAAACAGTAAAGCAGAATAAAGCTGCAAATAACTACTTCAGTTCAGCTACACAAACACACGTTACGCAGCTTACCAACTGGAGCCGTGGGCTTCACTGAAGTGATCCGTGTCTCTGAGATTAAGAAAAATAAATAGGCTGCAAGTTATTCAGGCACAGACACAATGCAAATATTAGAAAAATGTCCAAAAAAAATTTGATTGGTACATTTAAAAGCAGTTTTTGGAATATGTAATTAGGATATGCTTTGGTTTTATGGGACAATACATCAACAGTCCACATTATATTAGATGGAAATTTCCATGTAACAGAACAAGTCCAAAACAGGGGCTCTAAAAAATTTAGACAGGGACCCCTTTATCTTTAAAAATAAATAAATAAATAAATTCATCCCTAGACCATCTTTGTATATATTTTAATGAACATAAACTACTCAAATAGTAGTTTTATTATTTAAATGCATTCAATAATTTTTTGGCCATTTATTGGAACCACAGGGCTAGCATTTATTGAACTTTCCACTCAGATCAAGTTGACATTACAATATTTCTAGACTTATATTTGACTTATTGAGGTTCGGATTAAAACCATTCAATTTAAGTAAGTCAAACCATTACAATAACTAAATAATGGATATATAATTGAGAAATGGTGGACTGTAACAAAATAAATCATGGACCTGAATATGCCTCACAGAACAATGGGGGTCCCTGGACCCCACTTTGAGAATTATGGGCATCAAAGAGACTATACTAAATTCTGCAATGGTTAACTTAGTTCCTCTCACCCAAACTGCCTTTCTGAGCTTTATTGGCCAAACCTGGAGCCGGACACTGGGAGGCAGTGATATCCTGCCCCAGTCGAGCTGCTTCTGGATCGTACTCCTTTCCATCATAGTTAGCATCAAAAAATTTCTTAAACCACTGCACAAACTCAAAGTTATCCTGGAATTTCCCTTTCACAAGCTTGTCCACTGGGATAATCTATGAAGAACATTGGAATGTGTTAAATACACATTAAAATTTTAGATATGGTTCATTATATTTATTTCTTCTTTTTTTGCCCAAAGAATGAATATTAGATTTGTACTGTTCGCAAATGAGTAATGGCACTAGTCCTTACTTACTTTATTCACCCCTAGCTTTTTAAAGCTTCCTTGAAGTATTTTAAAGTTGTGGATATACTCATGCTCCAGTTTGGCCTGGAATTTCACTCTCTTCAATGGCACACATGCTGGGAACAACATATCCATGAACTGACAGTAGGCAGCACCTAGGAACACCACAGCAGCAATACAGTCTCCATTGAGAAGGGAATTAGACTACACCGAGTGTGATCACTGCTCTGAAATGAATACATCATCTTTCTCAGTGCATTTCCTCATCTTGTTAAAGATAAGTATATGGAGATTGTTGCGGTGCAATGGATCAGTGTAAAATGACTGACCTGTGCAAAGCTGCTCAATCTTGGCATGGCTCATATGGAGGGAGCTGTTAATCCAGGTCAGCAGATCATGGCGACTGAGGTTGGCACTAGTTACTGACGTGGAGTAAACATTCACTGCCATGACTGGAAGACGGGGTTAAGGGGATGGGGGTCTTGTAAAAAAAAGTGCATCATTCTTTCATTCACAGACATGCAAAAGAAACTCCCAAAATCCACCCTGAACAATGTGTATATTAAATTTTTAATAATTAAAATTATAAAACAGCTAAAGACCCACCTCTTCCATGAATACATAACTAACCCCTATTTAAAAAACAAAACAAAAAAAAACCTTACTCTGGCTCTTATTCCTCTACTCTGCACACTTTGCTTCTTCTAGAACTCAATTAAAGGTCACTTTGGATACAAGCATCTGGTAAATGAATAAATGTAAATTAACAAGCAGGCTACAAAGCCCCCACACCCCCACACACACACACACACACACACACACACACACACACATTTATCCTACACAGGGGTGCGGGGGAGCCTGGAGCCTATCCCGGGGAACCCTGTGTACAAGGGGGGGGGGCACCCTGGACATTACCCACAGTGTTAGTTGACTACCTGCTGATCATTGTGCCAGTGGGATTTAACCCTTCCTTCATCTCTACACAAAGAGACTGCTTCAGCAGTGCTTTAGTCCTTAATCTGTCCAGATCCCTCACCTCCTTATATGCACACTCAATTCAAACATGATCAGGTTCCAAAGCTTCACCTCCGTTCTATTATTGTTTTCCTCATCATGCTTGCCATCTTGTAGATTGCAAATTAATCAAGCGGAGTTTCTGCTATATTTCATACAGCTGAATTGCATTCTGTAAATTTGAGTTCAATGTTTGCAGTCTCCACTACTTCTATAGTCTGTCAGACTATACAGACTACTGTTAAATGTGAATATTGCTTGAAAATGGTGAGAAAGAAAAGAAGCTCTTGCTCTTTTGTTTTCACAAGCACGACTGCACAAAGAAATCATTTTTAAAATGCAGCATTCTCCAACAAATTAGCACCAAATTATTATTATTATTTTTTTTTTTTAAATACAGGGGTCTCAAACTCAACTTACCTGGGGGCCTCTGGAGGTAGAGTCTGGGTGAGGCTGGGCCACATCAAGTATTCCAAACACAGTACAACCAATCCAATCTTCTTAATCTTTAGTGATAAAATTAGAAACGCAACATGCGGTTTTCAGAACATAGGCTTCTCTTACTTCCTCCTACTCCTTGCTGCCAGAGACTTGGAGGAAGGAAGCAATGAGACCCTCAGTACGGCCTAAGATGCTTATCTGTAAGTGGGCCTGAAATTTGCTTTATTAAAGTTCATAGTGGAAGAGTTTACACAGATAGGTGCTCCCAAAAGGCACATGATTCGTGAACATCTTGAAAGCTAGAACGGGGGAAATTCTCTCAAATTTTCCAAGCTTCTGTTTCCACCTCCCTGAACTTTGCTTTGGTTCAGAACTGATTGCAGGTAATTACTATTGAAGCAAGGGATTTTCACATCAAGGAGAAGGGGTAGCAAAATTTTAAACGTGGCTCTGTGTCTTGAAGTCTGCAAATCTGTGATCAATTCTTCCTGTAGCTTTACAATGGTATCCATATTCACCACGAATGGTGTGCTCATCCATGAGTGCCTTGCATGCTGGAAATGGCAGAGGTTTGTCTGAGAAGCTGCTTTCCTAACAAGTTTGGGAGACATTCAGCTCCTGTGTGATGTCAACAAGAAAAGCTAAGTCCATTAGCCATTTGGGATCACTTAGTACAGGAACAGCCATCCCATCCTTATCCATGAAAGCTTTCACTTATGCTCAACTCAAAAAACCTCTTCAAGACGTCCCCCCAGCTAAGCCAACGTACCTCGTGAAGTAGAGCACATCCCCATACAGTATGCTGACTATCCATCCATCCATCCATCTTCTACCGCTTCCTCCTTCAGGAGTATGCTGACTATTTCCTCCAAAATGGCAGGGAACTGCTGCTGCTTTAAGCCCCTGGATCTGATATGGTTGATGCATTTCACAACGTCAGACATCACATTGTCAAACTTCAGGCATTTGCTGCAAAGGGCCTGCTGATATATAATGCAGTGCAAAGCAATGGCCTCTTCCACACCCTCCTCTTCGAACAAGTGCCACCAGTGCATTTCTCCTCCCGGGCATTGATGGCGCTCCGTCAGTTGTTATTCCAGCAAAACTCTTCCATAGTAAGCCATCCACAATCCACAGCTGGCAGAATATCTCCTGACCGGTGGTCTGGCCATGCATTGGAATCATTGAGCAAATCCTCCATCACTTCAAAATTGTCCTCAACACCACGGACATATATTGCGAGCTGCGCAGTGTCAGTGACATCTGTGCTCTCACCAAGTGACCGAGTATGAATGGAAATGTTTAGCTTTCTCACGCAGTTGATCGTAAATGTTATCCGACAGGTCAGACATGCGCTCTGCCACGGTGTTGGCTGATGTTGCTAAACTGCCCTTTCTTTTCCGGACAGATTATACTTGCAGCCTGTAACATGCACTGTTTGATGAACTCGCCATCTTTGAATGGCTTTCCTGCCTTAGCAATCATCTCACTCACCACGTAGCTAGAGCTTCGACTGCTGCATCACTATCTTCACTTGCTTTCTTGAAAAAAATAAATCTCGTTGCCTCAGTAGACATGTTTTAAGTTTGGCGAAAGGGTCCTCTCACTCATCTCCCTGGTGTTTTGCATACTCTTCAGCATGTCTAGATGAGTAATGACGTCTGATGTTATACTCCATGTGCACCGCAACTTTATCTGTGCATATTAGACACGTTGGAATGCACCTGTGCTCTACACACACAACAAAAAAATATTCCTTTTCCCACTTCTCCTGAAATTGTCTGTGCTCATCGCCAACCTTTCTCTTCACGGCAGGTTTGGAAAAAGCCATGACTGGGTGACAAAAAAACGTATTTGCACTGGGTGACACTCCCACAACACGTTTCAAGTGACCAACGTTGATATTTCGTGTTGTTGTCACGGGCCTGAGCTATGGTAGCTCACAAGTGTTAAACAAATATCAAACGCCCAGGGCAACGACTCACGCAGGTGCATGTGAGGAAAAAACGCACGGGCCGCACGAACACTAAGCTTTGATTTCAAGTAGGGGGCCACAAAAGCGTGTCGCGGGCCGCACGTGGCCCCTGGGCCGTGAGTCTGAGACCCCTGGTTTAATACAAACTAATTTTTTACATGTGTCCCAGGCTGGAATTTTGCTTTAACTCCACCTGACTGGGTTGTGAGGAAGGCCAAATGACTAGATACCATCTTGCACTGTAGGTAGGACTTGCTTGAACATGTTCCACAAAGTGTACTCTTTTCCTGATCAGATTATTTTAGGTCACAATATTAGCTCATGCAGACTAACTATGCCATGGGAGTTAACTAAACCAGCCAGGTGACATAATTATGCTCACGCGCTATGTTAATTAATTCACTGACAAATTGAATTCCTTAGGTAGGTAATTAAAAAAACGATACAGTTTAACCTCAACCCATTACCAAGTTTGTGTTTTGCCACATTTTAAAAACACGAACTAAACAGCATTCACCACAACACGCCGGGTTAAAACTGAAGTAAACTCAGGCTCACCGTCACTCGGTTTGGAAACTGCCGCCTCTCCTACCGCTGAACCCACGCAGCCTTCCTTTACTACTGTTGGCGTGTCCCCGTAGTCACGTGATCACTCCTTACGTTGCCATTTTGTAGTCACGTATGAAAGCGTTGTCGTGGTTAGGAGGGTACATGGGAGGGCGGGATGGAAGTGCTTCTAGTCTTTTGTCTTTTTGTCTTTTACAGTCACCGTCCACTTTATTAGGAAAACCTGCACATTCATGAAGTTGTTTAATCAGCCAATCATGTGGCAGAAGCACAATGCAAACAAACAAAACCATGCAGATACATGTCAAGAGCTTCAGTTAATGTTCACATCAAACAATAGAATGGGGGGTTATCTCAGTGACTTTAACCGTGACATGGTATTTCTGAATTATTTCAGAAACTGCTGCTCTCCTGTTATTGTCACACACAACAGACTCTAGAATTTAACAGGATGGTGAGAACAACAAAAAACATTTAGCGGCTGACGGTTCTGTGTTTGGAAACACCTTGTTGATAAGAGAGTTCAAAGGAAAACTGCCAGATTGGACCAAGTTACCAGGAAGGATATAGTAACTCAATAACACTTTACAACTGTTACGAACTGTTATGAGCATGTCAGCATGAACAAAACACTGAACATTTAGGTGGATGAGCTGCAACAGCAGAAAACCACATCGGGTTCCACTTCTGTAAGCCAAGAAATCTGAGGCTCCTGGGCACAGACTCACCCAAAGTGGACAGCTGAAGATTAGGAAAAATATCACTTGGTCTTTTTCCAGTCATCTGCTATCTAATGTGGGTAGGCCTGTGCCCATGATAGCCTCAGATTCATGTTCTTGGCTGACAGAAGTGGAATCCAATGTGGCCTTCTGCTGTTGAAGCCTGTTCAAGGTTTGATTTGTTGTGCATTCTGAGATGCTTTTCTGTTTACCTCAGTTGCAGAGTGCTTATATGACTTACTATAGACTGCTTGTCAGGTCAGACAGTCTGGTCATTCTCCTCTGATCTCTCATCAACAAGGTGTTTCAGCCTGCAGACCCTCTGCACACAGGATATTTGTTGTTTTTCACACCATTATGTGTAAAGTCTAGGGACTGTTGTTTGTGAAAATCACAGATCAGCAGTTTCTGAAGTCCTCAATCCAGCCTGTCTGGCACCAACAACCATGTCACAGTTAAAGTTACAGAGATCATATTTTCCCCCCTATTCTGTTTGATGTGAATAACTGATGCATAAATGAGCAGGTGCACAGGCGATCATAATAAAGTGGATGTTGAGTGCATGTTGTGTACTATGGGGGTTGTTGGGAGGGTGTGTGTGCACGTACTAATTTGAGATGCAACTACAATTTTGTTGTCCTTCACAATGACAATAAACCTTGAAACTTATGAAATCCCACAATGTACTACAATGGGTGAGTGACAAAACAGTTATCTTTAGTGTCTAAATACACAACCTATGTCTGAAAATGTTCTTTATCTCATTTTTAAAAAATAAAAAATCACTAAATTATTCACATTCAGGAAACACACTATCCTGGTCAGGGTCAAGGTAGATCCAGAGCCTATCCTGGGAACACTGGGCAGGAGGCTTGTATACATCCTACTGGTTTAAGAGGCAGGAGGAGACTGGAGAACCCAGAGAAAACCCTCATATACAGGGAAAACATGCACAGAAGTTCTGCACAAACAGTAACCAGAGCTCAGGATTTAACTTGAAGGGTTTTACCTTGAACCTGTGAGGCAGAAACTACACGTTATGTCACCTACCTATTTCATATTCCCTACAAACATGAAAGGACATTATTGTCCTTCACCTGCTAAGTTACATCGCATGTTCCCAACCCTGGTTCTGGAGTACCAACTCTCCTGCACATTTTAGTATTTTCACTGCTGTAACACACCCACTTCAATTCAGGGCTGTTAATTAGCTGAGTGTTTGCATCAGGTGTATTGGGAACAAAGAAAACACAAAAATGTGCAGAACAGACGATACACCAGAACCAGGGTTGGGAATATCAGAATATCACTGAGTGCACGTAGATATTTTATTCACTGTGGCCGCATCCGAATATCCCTACTACCCTAATATATATTAGGCGAATAGCAGTATGCCAAATGAGTAGTATATCCGAATTCTCAGGTGAGAAATACCCGGATGACCCAATGCAAGATTCTGCAGTAGGGAACCAGTGGACACTGCACTATCCCATAAGGCAGCAGGACTGGCGTGCAAGAGCTGGAACAGAAGGATCAGATTGTAGTATTTCCACAGAATTAATGAATAGAGCTTTTTATTTGATTAACTCAATTTATTTATGTTTAAGTAGACTAAATCGTTTTTGTAGATTATCTAAAAAGTATATAATAATAATCAATAACAAGCACCTCTGATAAACTGAGTAAACATTCTACAATTATTAAAAGACTGAGCAGGAACATATTAAACAGTACGTTGAAACAATTTATTAGTTGCCAGTTACATCACATGTCATTCAAGCTTAGTAGAACACCAAGTTACAAAATAAAAATGTAAACTTGGCCCATGAGTTGTGACCATTTCATGTGGCTTTTATGCTTGACACTATAGGAGACCATCGCTAGCTTGAATAGCAATGATCCCCTTCTGACAGCGAGAACCCAGATATAAAAGCTTGACGTTAAAATAATCACTCAGTAGAAAAGTTCAAGAAGACAACACTAAAACTCAAGAAAGTAAAAAAAGGGAATTAATTAAAAACAACAGCAACAACTGATCTGTGAATAAAAACAGTAAAGTCTGTTTGTAAAGTATTCTCCATGGAAATGAGACCTGCTTGTGTAAACAGTTTAGTAGATTCTCCTGATGTGCTAACATTTACTATGCTAGAGAAAAGCAATATAAAGCCATTTCACATAGCTTACATGCATGACTTCAAAGCTAGTTAGACCTCAAGCATCTTGCATCACCGTTGTAGTTTACACCACAGGTGTGACCTCGGAATTTAGTTTATTTGTTATGAAGCATTGCTCTAACAGGTTTAATGCTAGCAAATAGTAAGTGATTAACATAATTTTGTATACAGAATAAATACTAATTTTACAACTTCCACAGAATAAGCACCATGCACCAAGCAAATGCTGCTTTGTTAGCACCTCGAACTGTCCTGGATAAATATGACTTCCTATGTTTATAGCAACTCAGTGATGAATGGACAATTGGAGCCACAGAATGTTTTTTTTTTTTTTTTGGCATTTCTTAATGTGAACAAAGCACAAACTGTTCATGTGATCTGATTCTACATTCAAAATACAGTGATAATGGTAGTCATGTTAAAATATATTCAGGAATCACAGTAGTCATGTATAAAATTCTAAATTTAAAACTTTTCATCGTCTTTATATTCAGAGAAACTTCAATAAAAAGTGATAGCACCAAAAGCTCAAAAAGTAAAGCTGTCAACTTTAAGTTTGTCAAGTTGAGGCTTATTCACTTTCTGATTAGATTTTTTTTTTCATACTCGAATCAGTTTTGGGATTTGTGCTATAAAAATATATTACATGATTACATTTAAAATTGTCAAGAATACCAGTGATGGTTGTGTAAAAGTAGTATGTAAACTGAGGCAGAAAAAATTCTGAAAAATACATGATGCGATGAACTAAAATGACCAGTCTGATGATTAGTTCAAAAAAAAAAAAATCCTGACCTGATAAGGTTATGTAGCATTAAGAGTGCCTATAAGCCCAACTCACTGTCATTCATTAACGTATAAATAGTTAAACAGCATTTTTCCAGATAATGCACCAATCACAAATGATAACTGAGGTAGTGGGGTGGGTCAGTGGCTCCCTAGCACAACATTGTCATTAAGACAGACTAAAAAAGACAGTCTAAACAAAACTAGATCAACAGTACATAAGATGTATAAAACCAAAAAGTGTCCGTGCATCCTGACCTTGCTCAAGCTGAAAAAAGCAATCAGGTGACTTTAAAACAATAAAAGCATGTCATAAAACAGATTTTCTATAAGGTCAAAGTTTGTAAAACACCAAAAGTCTTCTAAAAATTCATTAATAAAAAAAACTGCTAAGAAACAGATTTTAGTGTTGTAGGTAAAAAAATTCCAAGGTATTACTTTTCCTCTCCTTTTGAATCTCAAGGTTGTTAAAGGATAGTAGTTATAGGATAACTAAGACTCGCATGCAAAGTAATCCTTCAGTGGTGCAAATAAGTGGCGAATTACAGGAACACTCCAGGAACGCCCCAGAACCTTCTGCCTCTGGCCTCGACTCATGTTATTCACATCAGTGTAATGCTTAGGGAAGCCAAATATCCTGCAATAAAAAGACTGCATTTAAATAAACCTAAATGAATGCATGATGCACAAAGATATAACACGGAGCATGCGCAATGCTTCGAAATGTTCTGCAGTCAAATAACATGCTAACGCATTTTAATTGATTTCAATTCAATTGTCCCATATGGGACTGGCTCTGTGATTCTCTTTCATTATTCATGCTCACCTTTCCATCTCTGTACACCAAAGGTAATCCTCCTTCCCATTCATGGTAACAGGAAGAGGCCCCATTTTCCCTTGCTTAATGGAATTAGATTTTGTTGTGATGGTGCGAACTTTATTAAACTGTAGAAACAATGCAGTATAATGTCAGGGCATTAAGTCAATATATTTCTAAAAATGGTTAGTATGAATGCATTCCTTTCTCATTCTGACCTGAGCAACACGACCAACTTCCAGGCAGTCCTGCAGCTCTACTTTGTCGTTAAGTGATACAGACAGTGGTCTGTAAAGAAACATATTGTCATCAAATTTTGTTATAATAATTTAGTGTTCAATGGAATAGAATGATTTTAGCTTCAGGTCTAAGTACCTGTTCATTCCAGGTAGATTGCCCCAGAAGTATCGCGCTCTGTGCGCGGGACTCACTTTCACAGCATCAATCAGGATCGGATTACACTAACATCAGAAAAGGAAAGAGAGTAAAATATAAGCTTATATACACAACATAACTATGAACAGCATGCCCTAGACCAGTGTTTGGGTAGTGGCTCACGAGCTACATGTGGCCGTTTTGACAAAAATCATGTGGCTCGCCAGGTGTCTCACCCTTCACCAACATATGATCGTTAAAACACAAAGTCAGTTACAATTCCTTTGTTGTACAGCCTACTGAAGTTAATGAAATGTCAGTTTACAATAATATATTTCAAATTCTTCTGGCCAGTGCACTTATGCAGTGCTGTACGAACGTGTTACGATACCAATCAATGGCAAACCACTTACACTTCTTTGGTAACCTCTCACGCTCAGATTCAAGGAGCAAAGAAAATTTCAATGTGACTGCACTGAAACACAGACTTTTATTGAAAGGTCTGTTGTGTCTGATTTGCACAGAACTTATTGCCTCACGTAAAAAAATGTTAAGAGCCATTTTGCTTTTTCAGCAATGTACCCGGTGGGGGAAAGCCAAAGGAAGGCATGTGCAGAGCTCCAACGGAAACTGCAATTGAAACAGAAGCAGATGCAAGCGTGGACAGGGGAACTGGAAGCCTGCAGGCTCATTGGAGATTTTAAGACAAGGAAAACCTTTTACTGACAGAGGAGATATAAAGTCATGCATCTTGAGTATGGCAATTGAACTGTCTGTGGATTTCCCTAAGAAGGAGAATATCATTCAGAAAATAAAAGAGCAGGGATGTAACTTTATCAGTTTTTTTTTTCTCTTGGGCTGGATGAGTCCACACACACACACACACACACACACACACACACACACAGAAGAGGTTTTATGCTGGTCACATGGAAACTCAACCTCAACCTCAAGTGAAAGCTATGCAGAATTAATTCCATATTGCAGCATGTTACCAATTGTTTTTGAGTTGGCTATGGACCTAAATAAAGTTATTGTTATTGAAAAAAAAACATGTTTTGTATAATAGTAAAATATTATTTTGTTGCAATGGCTCTTTGGGAAAAAAAAAACATGACCCCTGCACTAGACCCATTCAACAAAGCTAGAAAAAAAGATTATACAAGCTGGAAAATGTACGTAATTACTACTTTTGGCTAAACAACTGTCTATCACCAAATTCTGTAATGTAATGTCTTGCAATTATTGGCATCCTTTTTAAAAATTTGTAAAGAGTTTGTATAAAGTAAATATTACACACACAAACAATAGAAGAAACTGATAAATAATACATACGCAGGTAAAATGTCATTAGGAACAATTAAAGCACAAAATTTCTGGACCAGTAGTAGATAATATTTTGCTTATGTGATAGGACATTTTGTGAGATTCATATAAAATCCTACCTCCAAAAAGCGACAAATATCAGCTTTATCATGTGCGCTCATGGCCACCACATTCTCGAAGAGCCAGAAGAAAGGCCGGTCGTCGTCTTCTTTTGGCCTCATCATAGTTAGCATACGGTAGTACTCAAAGAACAGTCGGCCTGTGCCCTCTAGTAGAGAAATAGGGATAAAAGCAAAACATTTGGAAATGGTTGCAGATTTTTAGGCTACATTTACACTGCAGGTCTTGATGCCCAATTCCAATTTTTGACTAGATCCGATTTTTTTTGATGACCTACTTACATCTTCTTTTAAAAGTGACCCCTATCCAATATCTGCATTTACACTATACACTTCCTGAAACAACCCAAGGTAGACATCACAGAAAAAGCTTAGGCTGAAAAGGAAGTAAAAACGTCTCAATCTTCAATGGACGCAGACGAAAATATAATAAAGCTTTTACTTTCCGCACCATATTTAAAGGTAAGCAAAACACTGGCCTCTTAAGGCAGGGAAATAAGAACAGAACCCTTATTGCAGCCTGGGTGAATGTAGACATGAGCTATTAAAACAGCGCCTTCCCAACTCGCCTGAAATGTCTTCAAAATTTACTTTGTTTCTGTAATAACCCTGCATTTGCCTGCACTGTATCTTCGCCCCAAAGACTAAAAAGATACACAACTTCGGCATGACACGACTGGGTTGATCCTTCGCCCTCCTTTGTGCCATGAGAGTCGTGTTTTTGCGGTTGGAGTCCACCTGAGTTGACGTCATCCGTCACTGTCGCTCTTTCAGTGACGTACAACTCGCATTGACAGGGGAATATCCGATCTGTCCGCTTACATAGCAGACGCAAATGCACCAATTAATATCCGATTCATATTTATTTATTTCAATATATGGATGAGGCCTGAAACTGATCTGAGAATATCATAATACATGTGCTTTTTTTCGTGTTTACACGTTCATGGGTCATATCCAATCTGTGCCACATGGGAGGAAAAATCAGAATTGGGTCACTTGAACCATGTAGTGTAAATACGGAATTAGTGTCACTGAAACACCAAACCATATAAATAAGGTCGAATTTTGTCTTACCAAAAAGGCCTTTTCTGGCTGGGTTCACCATGGATAGGTCATTACAGGGACTACCACCAATCAGAAGGTCAAATGGTCCCCATTCTGCCAGCTGTAGTACAGATGAGCAGAAGTGTTAGAAGGGATTTATAAAGTAGTCCATTACTCTTATAATTGTGTTATCAGTATGTATAGTGTGAGTGGTAGTGAAGTTCATACTAAACTCACAGAATCACTTATGCAAATGTACTTACATGTTTCCTGGTAATGGTGCGCACATCATTGACATATTCAATCTTTCCTTCATGCTTGACCATCCCTACAGCAATAGAGTCCTCACAGATCTCAGACGCAATATAACGCTCTAACTTGAAGCCGAGGTCTTTCAGAACAAGGTAACCTATGGAAAAAGACATATTACAATTATATCCTTTTATTCTGGATATGTAATTTAGTTTTTATGTCTATTTCTGTTTTATATCTGAATAAAACCCAGAAACTGACCTGTCGCAATTCCATCAAAGAGGGATAAAACCTTCATAGGCCGGCGCTGTTGAGCGGGAATTGAGGGGTACACTCTGTGTGGTTCCTATACCACAGAGAAAGTGCCACTTATGGTCATCACACAACACACATGGAACTTTAGTATTAATAACAAAAACACCACAAATTAATCTTCAGTAAGAACGTATATATTGTCACTAGAGGTGAAAGTGTGCCTTTACATCTCACTTTAGTCCTTCAGCCTTATCTTTCTTTAAAACACTACAGTCATCAACAAGGAAAAGAATGATAGCCATTTAACAAGGCTCATTTCCTACTTACAAATTCAAAGGCACTGTTATTGGCAAAGAACTCCTGAACACGCACACTCCAGTCTGGTCTGAGCTTAAGCACACCATATTTCTTAGGGGGAAGGCAAATGTAGCAGCTCCATGGATCTACATCTTTCAACTTGTCAAATGTGCCTGGTCCAACCAGCATATTCAGACAGTCCTTACAGTAACACCTGAAAGGGAGTGATGTGGTGAGTTTGGCCACAAGGTGTAAGCAGTTTAGTTGCATTTAAAACAAAGAGAGAATGTGTGTTTATGCAATTCTAACCTGCAGCAGCTGGCATTGCCACACAGAATGACCTCCAGGCCAGCACAGCAGATAGTGCAATAAGACTGATATCCATCTTCATCATATCTGTATAAAGTCTCTGTAAAATTCTCCTATAAAGGTGAACAACATGTGCACACACAAAACATACATAAATCAATAACTGTGTACAACTGCACAGTTATCTCAGAAGGGAAAAATATCACAATGCGTTACCTTGCATTTTAAACAAAGGCTGCCTTCAAAGAGTGGATGGAAAATCTCAACGTCTGGAGTGCCACATGAGAGGCAGAAATCTAGAGAAGGTGCATGAAAGAACCAGGTTTATATATTTACATGCACAATGATATACATTGCAAAAGAATATAGCAACTCACCTTGAATGTTTTTCCCTTTTACTGAAACTTGATCAATCATTTGGTCTGAAGAAGACATAATAATAATAATAATAATAATAATAATAATAAGCAGAAGAATAATAATAAGAAGAATATAAGTAACAAGTCAAAAAAATGCTGTAGAATTCTTTTGCCAAAATACTGCTGTCTAAGTAAAATGTTTTGATTGAATTGATAAAATCTAGGATATAAAAATATCTTGGCATCTACCTCTTGTGTACTCCTGAGTTGCGGAAGGTCTGCCTCTGTGGACATATTTCCTCTTGGCTGGAGGTTGATACTCAGACACAGAGGAGTCTGAAGACTCAGCCTTTTGGTTGACAGATGAAGCTGTGTGGTGAAAATGGGTGTTTAGTGTTTGTTAACATACAAGTTACACCATTCAGGTTGTCCATCATAGGTTTTCACAGATACAACAGTTTTACATTTACAGTCATGGGTTTACATAAAATCATTTAACATCAAAAACTACTCTAAATGGCAAGCTATTAATTAGAGCAGGAGCATTCAACTCAAATTTGTAGTCCAGTCCAGTTGCTTAAAATTCCTTGGATAAGCAACTAGCATAACTGAATTTTCAACAGTTACATTTTCATGTTTAACCATTAACTGTAATATATATGACAATTTAAAATGTATATGATTTGTTTACTAGTGGAGCTTTTGACTAGTGCCATGAATAGATTAAACATTTATTTTGAATTTGACAAAGGGAGAATACACAAGCTTCTTTCTCCATTCGTCTTTAAAAAGATCTGTTTTCATCGTTTTGAAAATTTCTATAACCAGCCATTATGCCTTTTCCCTTCTGAACTAATAGCCATGCAGCTAGTCTCTGGCCCAGTGAGCTGCCTTCAGCTAAATACTTTACATAACTCCATATGATTGTATAATAGATATATGAGTTATAGCCAGGTTTCACATGCTGATCTGCTCTGCTATTATATTTTTTCACTTTGTTTTGCTGATAAACTTAGTCCACTTTTGGACTTGAGGTCAACCGACTGATAAATTGGCACCAATAACCACTTAGGGATGCACTCACTTTTGTTGCCAGCGGTTTAGACATTAATGGCTGTGTGCTGAGTTATTTTGAGGCAACAGCAAATTTACACTGTTATACAAGTGTACACTCACTACTTTACATTGAAGCAAAGTGTCATTTCTTCAGTGATGTCACATTAAAAGATATAATCAAATATTTACAAAAATGTGAGGGGTGTACTCACTTTTGTGAGATACTGTACATGTAGGTAGGTATAACAGTATCTGTAAAATCTGGACCATGGTCCACCAGGTGACAACCACTGGATTATAGTTAAAAGTGTATTTTTTAATAAATTGAATGCTATACTATGCAGCTAATAAAATGTAGTACTCTAAGTGCTGTACGTACCACAACTACCTGGAGGTGCAAATCCCTCAGGGCCTGTGGGTTGAAAGCCCCCAAAAGCCCAGTCCAGCATGGCCTTTATCTCTTGTTTGTTCCCCGAAGCTGTGAAGGTCTGTGAGCACCGCTCACCTGCCAACTACACACAAAGGCTATAAGCACACTCTATTTTACTCACTCTAAGGTTTAATATGAAGTGTGATTTTTATTCTACTTTACCTCAAGAACTTGGTAAATGGCGTCTTTGTAAGTGGGCAGACTGGCATATGAATTGTTGCAGAAGCACTTTGCAAATGCCGCAAAAGGCATTAGTCTCTCTGTATAAATCTGCAGAGATAAAGAAAGAGTCAGTGCTGACCATACTGGCTCCTAGAGGAGGAAAAATAGAAAAAGTTCTACTCGTGAATGAGAAGTCCTGGGTTTCAGAACTGCTTTATCACAGCATAATCAACTTCTTTACACCTCTGAAGTGCACATCACCTATATATTGTGCAAATACCCACTGACAGCCCAAATGTTTATTTTATTTTTCAATACTAACTGCTTTTATTTAATCAGATTACACTCATAAATGCTTTTTAGTACTACATTACATCACTATGAAACAAGTGTTTTTCCTGATGTCTATAGTCATGGCTTCACTAGAAAGTCACTAGTCATGGCAGTAGAAATTGACACTGGAGAAATGGTGAGTCAAGTCAAGACTGACTTTCATTGGAATGCAGGGTAAGATCCTCACCTCTGAGAACATGCCATCTCCAAACCATTCCACACGTCTCAGATATTGGGGAGATGTCTTTGTCTTCCAGGCCACCACAAGACCAGGCCACCATGAGAAACCCTTCACTTTCCCCCACACCAGCTCTCCAACCTTAAATCCCTTCCCATCCTGCAGCGAGGAGGCACGGAATTCAGTGAATTCATCAACTTCATTGACTTTTTCTTAATGGACATCTGATCCAGAAAGGTTATATTTAATATAAACAGTAAAAAAACTATTGAAGAAATTCAATATTTGGTGTGAACAATGTTATGTCATTTTATAAGGGAAACGACTGGTAGGTTATGTTATGACACACTAATAGCAAATACACAAAACATTTTAAGTCAACTTTTATAACCTAATTTAGAGTATACAAGACTTTTGCATAGGTTGTCTGGCCTGAAAAAAAAACATAGCTTAGTTCCTAAACAATCTATTTGAATTCAGGAGCCAATTACCGTAGTAGCTCAGGCATAATTCCCTTAACACTTAATAACAATAATGTGAAAATTACCTGGTACATTTGTGTTCTCTTTCCAGGCTTGGGACTTGGTGTAGTGATGCTTGATACAGCTTGGCCTCCATAGTTTTTGGTCTGTAACCAAAAGCAAATCAACTTATGAATAACAGGGAAGATGGAAACTCACAATGTACAATATGTACGACTGGAATGTGTTTGAAAAAAAACAAACAAAAAAACACACAAGTCATATATAGCAGCGGTCCCCAACCTTTTTTGCGCCATTAACATCAGGGACCGGCCTTTAAGGTGTGGCGGATAAATACAACAAAATAAAATGATAGGACCGGCATAAAAACTGGGGTATTTTTAAAATATAATAATAAACGTGAATCCAATGTGAAATCGCAACTTTATTAGCAGCGTCCTCGTAACATCCTCTCTCCCCATAACTCTCTCTGGTCTCTATGGTAAGGTTTCAACATATCACGTGACCGAGACAAGCGTCTTGACATGCGTCAAGAGTGAGTCGTAGAAGGATGTAACGGAGAGAATCCGGTCATTTTTCAGATCCAGATATAAATAAAACGGAAATAATGTAAGTTATTTATTCTTTCTGTGCGGCCCGGTATCAAATGACCCACGGACCGGTACCGGTACGCGGACCGGGGGTTGGGGACCACTGATATTGAGTGATCATGCTAACCTTACCATGTCTGTTTTACACCAAGAAAACTGAAATGGGTAGAGCTTTACATACTGCATGTGAAGAAGCACATGAGCTGAAACTGAAAGTACGAAACAAAGAAAAAGTAAAGAGCTGCAAGAAGAATAGAAAGCAAGGTGCTGGTGCTTTAAAATAGAGGGTGAATCATAAGAGACAAGTGTCCAAAGCCAAAGTTGCACCCAGAAGACAGCAACAAGAGGGAATGAATTCATTCAGAATCTGTCCAATGCTCAGAACCAATTAATCCCAGTTACTCAGCAGGCCACTTAAAGGTGCACTGGTCAATATTGTTATTGTTTCTAATATTAGAAACAACCGGGAAAATAATCTTAATAAATCTAACTGTCTGATCATATACAGGTATGTGTTGGACATCCATCCTGTCAGTCATGTTGCAGCATTTTCCTTCAAAGGCCCTTCACTCCACTCCCATCAACTCAGGAATGCAAATATGGTGGAATAAAGTGATAAAAAGCTAGTGTCTCCAGATACTCTTGTTGTGGGGATAAAAACAAAACAAAACAATCTTCTGCAACAAAGTGTAATGAACCCTATGGAAGTGAAACATAAATAAGTCTAAGAGCAGTTTTTCCAAGATGGAGAAACCTGCTGACGCTGAATGCATTTTTCCTAGACAGGTATTCAGATCATAAATTATATAACCTAGTAAAATGGATCAATAGCAACAAATTGGTTACTTTCCATGCCAGTATTTAATATGTTCATTGCTAACTTTGTTATAAACAGCCAAGTAAAAAGAGATTAGTAGTGACTGTAAACTGGTTAGTCAGGATGGCAAAGGATGATCTGCAGGGAAGGTGCCCCTGACCTGAATCATGTGAGGACTCAAGGGATCCAATGAATAGGTCTTTATCAAAAGATGTTGGCTGGATAGAGACCTGGAGGTGAGCCATTATGTATATATGTATATGTGTGTTAATGGGAGATGGGGTCAAGAAGAACACAGATCCAATGTTTTTGTTGATTTGCTTGTAACTGCTAGAGCCCAATGCACCTTTAACCAAGGTTGCTGTTACAGTCATGACACAGCAGAGAATCCGGCCTCCAGCTTGGGCAGGTACATACCGCCTCTTCCTTCTTTTCCAATTGGAGGCCCTGTGGTTTGGCCCATGCGGCTGACCCAGCCTGAAAGACAGTGCGGGCCTGCGGCTTCTGTCGCAAACTGCTTTCCCAACCATAACTCCCCCTAATGGAGTCCTGAGGGATAACAAACAAACATACACACCCTCACTCAGGCCAGGCACCTCCAGCAGGAGTACCAGAGACTGCAGTATTCCCAAAGAAAAATAAGAAAAGAAAGGTGCTAACAGGAAAGACAGGAAGAAGGGTTAATAGTGTTTTATGAAAATTAGTGAGGGTAGTCGTAGAGAAATGTATTTTATATCTGATCTACAAACAACAAAAATCTAATTACCTCCTTAGTCCAGACTACATCATCTTCACTAAAGACTTGGTCCCCATCTTTGTTTATGTCCATTGCTGCAGGAAATGAATTTGAGATACAGAAATTCAAGCCACCTGCTCTGAACATCTATACTGCTCAACATCTATTCATCTATGACAGCAATAAGAGGATACTTCTTTAGACAGACCACTGTTTGTCATTTCATTTGAACAGATCACATGTTTGAGCAGTACAGACGATAAACGCCTGTACATAAATGAGGGAGTAGAAAATAAGGTGCTTTAACATGAAGAGTACATGCTCTGACTGTAAAGCACTTATTTACTGTGTCCTGCTCACACCTGTCTTATTGGTTATCTTCTGCAGTCGCACCGTGCATGGCTTCACTGAGACTGAAAGGTCACTCAGCTCTGGAAAACAGCACATTGTTTCTATCAATCCAACTGACTTCTATGAGCATAATAACTGGCTGTGATTGGAAGTGTTAATTCTATACTGTTATATATTACAAATCAAGATTTTTAAGGATCTGTGGACACCCTATTTTAGTGGCTGCAGATGTACAGCAGCTGCCTTTAGTTGCAACAGAGCTAATCTCTCACATCAATGACAGAGCTAATGCACATATTACTGCACCAATGTCATGTAGACACTGAATGATTTACTTCCCTGTTGAACCATGTAGGAATAATAATAATAATAAGTATTCTAAACACTGTACTCCAAAATGTAGAAGTGGCACAGATGCAAGTTCCACAGATGCAACTATAACAATAGGGTACCTGATGTAAATACCTTAACTGAAAGCTGAGAATGTCAGAGATCTGCATGTTTTAGATTACTTTCGACCATTTGATCCTTGAAATATGCAGATCCTCTACTGCAGTGACAAGCTGACTGAGATAACAATTCTACTGTGTGTGGAATTAATCACAGACACACTGCAATAACCCATAAATGACTGTGGCATGTGAGAACACAAAATGTGTGCACTGTTTAAGAAGCTTTTTGGTGGTGTGCCATACCTTTCTACAAAGATGAGCTGCAACTAATATCACAAAATTGTGATGTTCACAACTGCTATCATCTCCATCCATTCATACATAAAGCGTATTCAGTTTCCTCTTCCTCTAGGTAAACCTAGAGTGTCTAATTTTTCTCTTACAATGGACAAATTCACTTTATCCTGTGCTTACTTATTATCTTCTTTTTCCTCCCATTTCTGACAGGCGTTGTCTTAGTGCTGGAGACTTCTGAGGATGAATCGTCATTAGTGGAATCCACTTCTTTGAGGGTATCAGACTCACTGTTTGCCAAATGGTCATCCAATTGTCCAATGTCCCCATTCTCCACTGCCTGTATATGATGGACAGTTACATTTACTTCAGATTCATATGAATATTTATACTGCATTATACATCTATCATGCACTATAAGACATATATGACAAATATGTATACAGCAAAGCACAAATAGGTTTATATTTCAACATCATATTTCTGCATACCTGAGCAAAGACTTTCTCAGCTTCAAGAGGTGGACAGGGCAAAGCCAAAAGACTAAGGACAAGTTGCCTAAAGACAGATGTTTTGGCAGTGGTCTTGAGGATAGAGCTCCAATGATGCTCCAAGGAAGGACTAGGAAAGCAAACTGGTTGTCCTTCAGCATGTCCATTCTCAGACCATTTTTCTTCGGCTTTTTTTTATTTTCCTTTCTCTTTCTTTGGGTTATTTTAAAAAATACCAAAAAACCACATAAAATAACCCAAAATAAAAATTAATTCCTTTAAAAAAGCCAAACACCCATCCTGAAATGCCTTCAGAAAGTCAGTCAGCTCTGCTTCCTCCTACAGACAGGAAAGTTTATTTTTTAAAAGCAGTTTTGGGTTCTCAAGGATGGTGAGGTCTCGTTCTTTCAGAAAACGCACCACAGCCTGAGGATGGAGAAATGATGAGGCATAGGAGCGAAGTAGGCCACTTGCTTCCCGTAAGATCTGAACAAGGTCTGCACGAGCAAAACCCTCACGCCTTTCTAGACCATCATTAAAGGTTTTAAGTGGTCCAAGGGCATGGTCCAGGAACATGAAGGAGATCCTGAGTTTGGGATCCTCCAATTGAGAGCAGATGTGTTTAGCCTTGTCATCATTATCACTGCAGGAAGTGAAGTATGAGATCAGGTCTGTCCACATTTCAAGCACCTTCTTTATTAGGATACAAAATGTTTTGCTGTTCTGGGAGAGAGAGTAGACAGAGCCATCAAGGCCACAAACACCAGCAAACAATCCCTTAAGATGGTCATTTTTAGTGCAACAAGTAGAACAGTGTTCATAAACGTTAACAATAAGCTGTTGAACCTTGTCAGAAAAGGCCTTTACTCCAGCATTACAGGCTGAGTCTGCCAAACTATAAAGCCCACCTAGAGCCACTGCATTTGGACTGAGGTTCTTCAGTTTCAGGGAAACCTTCCCAGACATCTCATCCTGGTCATCAACATAGAAAGCTGCCATGTTACTCACAGGTAACTCAAATCGTTTCAGAATGTCCTTCAAAGACTCAACAATAGCATCATCAGAGTCTACACGCTGAAAGATATCAAGAATTCTTATGCGATGTTTTGCAGCCTTTTCGTCAAAGAACCCCAGAAGTACTACACAGCTGTAGTTCTCTTCCTCACTCTCTTTATCTAGAGCCACATGTCCATAAAGGTAGATACAGTAAGAAACCTTCTTAGCAGCAGCAGAAATGTCTTTTGGGTACTGCAATCCAAGAACATGTCTAGCTGTGCGCTGGGAGACCTTCTTAGTGTGAGTATGCAGACAGTGGGTTTGAATGAAGCGCAGCATGAGTTCACTGCATGTGAAATCCTTGACCTGGTTTCCTTTTCTGGGTGCCTTTAATTCTTGCATTTTGTGTTTTCTACACTGCTGGTGGTGTTTTAAATCAAGCAATCCTGAGTTAAACACAGTAATATTGAAATCACAGATTGTACAGTATGCATAGATATCCCCCAGAGTGCTGGGCTTGATCCATTTGAAGGTTTCTTGCCACTGGGGGTCATAAGTAATGGACTTTTTTTCGGGGACATCCACATCTGAGTCTGTATCCTCCTTCCCTTTTCCTGAGTCAATGATTAATTAAGATAATTAATTACACACGCTTTTATATTTCATAACCAATGACAATACACCATAATAATATAAACTCAGCAAAAAAAAAAAAGAAACGTCCCTTTTTCAGGAGACTGTATTTTAAAGATAATTTTGTAAAATCCAAATAAACTTTACAGATATTTATCAGAGTTTAAACAATGTTTTTCATGCTTGTTCAATGAACCATAAACAATTATTGCACATGCACCTGTGGAACAGTTCTTAACACTCTAACCCCGTAAGGCCAAAAAAAAAACGGCTATGCCAAATACCCGTAAGGCTGATATAGCGGCTTTACAGTGTAAACGTTATCGCTGTAATGCTGGTATACCGGCATAACTCTGTTATGATTCCTTATTTATTTATTTATTATTTTTTGACATGGAACGTTGATGACGTCACGACGTGAACACAGGTACATCTAAAACAGTGGAAAAAAAAAGAAAACATACACAGTTACACAGGCGAGAGCAAGGATTCTAGATAGTGACAGCAGTGAAAGTTCAGGCGATGTTGAAACGAAACTAATAGTGACAAATCCTTCCGTTGAAAAGAAGAACACCCCCCACAAGGAATCAAAAATTGTTTATCACCAATTTCTGTGCATTCGTGAAAACAGTACCTGCTGGTCTGAATATCACAAGAAAGTTGACTTTTGGCGCTAAAATGCATTTATTCAAAGGCATTGACCCCGCTGATGCCCACATGCTATTCTAAATGAGTATAAGGATTTTAGCGAGCATTTTTTGTAATTTCTCTAGTTAAGAATTGTGCTCTAAGTGGAGTAAAAAGACCGAACTGCTTCATTTTCAAAGTAATATTACACAAATACATTATTATACGTTTTTTCAAGGCCTACAAATGTTAAAATTAAAATGTTGATTTTGGGGTAAATTTTTGCATGGGAACTCAGGGTTGGCATGCTGTTTCTATGAGGAATATAGGGTTGTAGGACATAATACTGTGGGAACTAAGGGGTAAGAGGGTTAAGATACTAACAGTTTTTAATCAGTAGGCAATTAAGGTCACAATTACAATATCTTACCACACTAAAGAGACCTTTCTACTGACTCTGAAAAACACCAGAATAAAGATGCCTAGAGTGTCTGCTCACCTGCGTGAACATGCCATAGGCCTGCTGCAGAGAGGCATGAGGACTCCAGATGTGGCCAGAGCAATAAACTGCAATGTCATAATGTAAGATGCCTAAGACAGTGCTACAGGGAGAAAGAAAGGACGGCTGATCGTCCTTGCAGTGGCAAACCACATGTAACCGTGTGTCCCCCCAAGACGTGATCGAGAACTTGCAAATGTCTTGGTAGAAGAGTGGAGTAACATCTCACAGCAAGAACTGACAAATCTGGTGCAGTCCATGAGGATGAGATCCACTGTAGTACTTAAAGCAGCTGGTGAACACACCAGATACTGGCTATTACTTTTGATGTCATTTCTGTTTGTCAAATATCTGTGTAACCTGTTCAGTTTATGTCTCTGTTGTTGAATGTTTTTATGTTAATACACATGCTAAGAAATTTGCTGGAAATAAAAGCAGTTGAATGTGATAGACTGTTTTTTTTTTTTTTTGCTGAGTATATAAAATAATTAGAAGGCCACAACAGGAATGGACAATATCTAACAAAGTCACTTCCAATATTGGGATTATTTATTATTTTTGTAATAAATATAGTCTTACCAGACATTCTGAGGTTTGTTGTTGATTTTGATCTCTGGGGAGACTGAAAATTAGGTTGTGCATGTGCAATCTCTTGTCCATTACGTGCCTCCAGTGGGTTATATACCTGCCCAGTCATGTTAGCTTGGAAAAACTTCCGGAACCACTTCAGAAAAGTAAAATTAGGCTTGAATTTCCCTGTTATGAGCTCTTCCACAGGGATATTCTGTAAAAAGAGTCAGACAATATGAAAAAAAAAAGATTTTATTTGCAGACCTAGATCAATATGCAACTCTATATCATTCTGTTCTGGTTTACATTTGGATGCAGTACAAATATACAGTAAATGTAAGGGATGTTCAGAGAATATGATGGGAAACCTTACTTTTGTGACACCCATTTTTCTGAATCCCGTCTGCAGAAGACTATAGTTGTGGCGAAAGTCTGCCTTCTCCTGACACTGAAACTTCACTTTGTTCATGTCAATGGACCCTGGAAAGAGCCAGTCTATCAGCTGGCAAAAACATGCCCCTGCAAAAAATATATGTATCATTAAAGGCCTTACTTTTCAAGCATGACTTCGGAGTAAAGCAAAATACATACCTGAGCATATCTCTTCCATATTCGTAAACTTAGTTTGTAGTAAATTGTTAAGCCAGGCCAGGAGTTCATAGCGGCTAGATTTGTCCTGAAGGTCATCAAGTTCCAGGTTAACAACTGTTGCCATTTTCTGGTATCCTGTAAGACACTGAATGCATTTAGACCTATTAGCAGACAATCACGTGCAGCCAACCACAAAATTAAATTTGAAATAACTATGGTTTATTTAATCTATCATTTTTATTATAAGGATTATTGTACCACAGTTAGATCTGGCCCACTAATTTAATTGGACAAGTGAAGTTCCAAGAGTGCTGATATTTAGTATAACAGCACTGGTACTTTTCACTGTTTGGATTACTCCCCTTGTCTGTGATTGCTATTTAAAATTCAAATTCTAGCAATATTTTATTACATTTAAACCATTACTAAACTTACTATGGGCTGTCATTTGGTCTGTGCGTTGCTTGCCAACATGCAACACTCTATCCAACTATTGGTTAATTGGGAACTATTTTCATTGATGGAGCAAAGACAAACAAAACATTTGGTCATACTGTGTCTGAAATGTCAGCTACTAAATATACATTTTTGTTTACAGAACTGGGTATAAACGCACTTTCATACTTGCAATCATGCTATTGTACCCCTATTGGTGCGATATTTCTTAATTATTACGTCATTACAAGTTGTTACATATTAATACATGTTCAACAAACATATTGTCTTGCAAGCTGCATTTATACAATTCGGATTAACGTGAAACCATTACCCTAACCCCTCTGTAGTGTTTTAAACTTTTGTGTGCACACAAAACATCAAAAATTTCATCTATAGTAATAGGAAGCATTTTTGATTGATCTACTGTATTTCGTACGTAATTAGTTCTGCCTTCAATAGCCCCACAATACTGCATGTCGTAAACTGTAAAAGAAACACATGGCCGTTATAAATACATGTTTTATATTATGAACAAAACTGCTATTTTATATATTTCTACATTGAGTATTTATTTAGTATATCCACGTATTTATGCACCCTAATTTGCCAGGCAATTTTCTTGAGGGATAAATTATGCCATATAATGTATGAAATGTAATGTACATCTAGTTTTAGGAAAAGAAACTAGGCTAACTGCGACTATTTAGTACATCTGGACACAAATGTGCTAAATGTCACGTCTTTGAACATTTTGAATTTGAATATAGGGTTTGGATGGGGGGTTGGGGGGGGGACATTGGGCCTCCCCCTTCCCTCGTCAGTTCCTACACTTTGAATTCAGTAATCTTTCTCTCCTCCTCTTTCAATGCATAGTAGCGCCAAGTGGAGAGAAAAATCTCGCGAGACAGTTTTTGCCGCGAACTTTCCACGTTTTAATAGGAAGTTATAAGGTCCGAGGCGGCGTCTTTTACTTGCAGCTCGGGTTCAGAGGAATAAAGCACAGGGTTTGAATGAAGTCGACCAGCACGTTAGTGAACACATAACAAACACTAAGCTTGGACACAACGCTTCTAATAACATGCTTCAACTAAACACTGTCCGACTTTAAATCACTTTTGTGGAACACTTATTTCAGTACACACTGAATTAGCATGGCATTATTTGGCTATTCCGTGAAAGCACAGTGTTTGTTTTGCTATTCGTTTTTCACACCACATAAAGACCCAACATCGCGTTGTTTTCGTTCAAGTTGCCGTCTAAGACCTCTACAGCATTCTCTATAAATACCCAAAGAAGGAAGACACGTTATTAAAACACACACACACACACAAACACACTAATATAAATAGTATGACTACCCACTGTGGGCTACTTTGTGTTTTATTGTATCAAGCCGGCTTGGTAGCCTTTGTGTTAGAACTGTTTCTTTGTGTGTTAGAGGGTGGCATATGGCCATACTATCCCACTACTGCTACAAACAGACAGTGCCATACAAAATGCTCTCGCTTTCTCTGCTGTAATAAAAGTGATCTGGAAATGTGTAAACGCGTTTGTTTAGAAAAACTGATTCTGTCCTACCTCTGCTTGCTCTCCCTCCCGAAGGCCACTAGGTCTATATCTAGAAAATAAACCCCCAATGCATAGATCTTGCCCTTATCCCCCCCCCTCCCCACTCCCCTTTAACATCCCCCAAGCGATCGATTTTGCAGTGTCATTGGTGGAGACGGCGAAGTGGGCGGTCCCTTCCAAGGCGATATTTTAGATAGTATTATCACGTGGTGACGGCTACTCGAATTACAAAGGTGTTGACGTGTAGGCGCTCGACAGTATTGTGGGATACTATAAAGTCGTACGCGTTAGATTTAGGCACGACAAAGATACATTCACAGCACGGGGGCTGGATATTAATGTCTTTATCAATTATGCCTTAATTCGTGTGTAGGGTAATCACAAGGAAGGCGTACCTCTGCTAATTATTAAGTTTACATAATAGAAAAATGAATGTAGCTACATGCAGCACAAATCCGTGAATGTAGGTTTGTGCTGTCCGCTCTCATTGGCTTTGGTGATGGGTGGAGGACCGATAAAATAAATATTAAAAGTAAATAGGTTAATAAATGAATCATGACCGCCTGAGACAATCAACTCGCTGAATCTGAGATGATGTTAAATGAAATATAATTGTTTGCATTACAATGTATATGTTCCTAATTAAGTATGATAATGTGAAAAAAGTGACATTTGAAGTGTAGAAAGTCACTTCTTTTTTTTTTTGTGCACTAACTAAACTTGTTCACATTCATAATGTGTCCATACTCACTGGTGCTCTTTAAACTCCCAGTTGTTTTTGTTTAAAAAGTGAGTCTCGGTCATCTTCACGGTGTAGCTATAACCTGTTTAAGGCACACCTATTTTTGTCCACTTACATGACCGTATTCTGCGGGTGGAGTTGTTTATTCTTCTTCAGGCGTCTCATGGTACCAGGCTGTCTCCAATAATGTTTTGCTTATCAAAAAGACTGAGTAAAAGTGCATGTGCATTTCACTGTCCAGTTCATGCAGTTTTATATATATATATATATATATATATATATATATATATATATATATATATATATATATATAAAATTTGGCTACCTAGCGAAATCGAAAATGTACCCAAATATTAACTGATTAGTAAACTAAAGTCCGTACGCTTGGGCTCTGAGGGTTTTAAGTGGAACGTGAAATGGCGGCGCCCTATAACTCTCTCTGGTGAGCTGACAATGGAAGGTCGGTAAACGCTGGTGTGCGGGATATTAAACGCCCAAACACTAAAAGGATATTAATGCGGAAGTACACACCGGCCAAAGTTTTAATATGTCCTTTCGTTAACTTTGTATGGAAACACAACAGGTCCTCGGGGTATGTGTAGTCTAGTTTAAGATAGGCTATACCATAAAAAAATAGGAATGTTGTTTGTAGAAAACACACACACACACACACACACACACACACACACACACACACACACACACACACACACACACACACACACACAAAAGGTGAATAAAGTCATTCAAATTATAACTTCTTCCTGAAGACTGCACTGTGTATGTGTTAGTGAACATGAGCACATTCTAACATATTGTTATTAGTTTTGGACACTGTACATGTTTATTTTTAAGCAACAAATTAGAGTGAATATGGAAGTCTATTTCCACCAGGCAGTAAAAAAAAAAAGAAGGAAAAAAAGCATAATATTCTTTTTTTGCACAAGTACTATGTCAAAATTATTAAATTTTTATCTCAATGTTTTATTTATTATTTAGATTAAAAACAACAACAAAACTTCTGACATTATTTCTGAATGTTGACATATGATACTAAGGCTATGCAAATAAAGTGCACTTTGAAATTTACGTAAAAGATATAGATCAAAGCCAGAGGCAGGTGTTGGTTTTGCTGTGCTTGTCAGCCAATCAACCAATAATTCAGACACTAGTCTACCAATTTTTGCTGCATCGAAGGTTCCCAAGAGCACACTGGCCTCCATACTCCTTAAATGAAGAAGTTTAGAACAACTAAGTGTGTAGAATGGTTCTGGATAAGGATACTAATCTAACCACGACTGCAACGCCAAGTGATTTCTTCTGGTGCCGATACGTCATGTTCATTACCAGTTCTGTGATTGTCAGTTGGTTACAATGTTCTGCCCCCTTCAAGAAAGCATCCAATCATCAAATGGAGAAGCAGTGCAACTGGGTGAGGCAGGCAAAGAGTGCACTGTCCAATAAAGTTGGGGTGATTTTTTTCTATGCAAAATCATGAATACGAGTAATATTTTTTTTGGTAAACATTTAATCGTCTTGAAGTCTAAAAGCAATCACCTGTGGTCAAAGCTAGCAGGATAACCTTACTAGCTTTGTAGGCAGGTAAATAGGTTGAAAGTTTGATAGTTAACATAGATAGCTGCTCAAATTTTGTATTATTTGGTGAACTCATAGTACACAACACAAGGTATTCCTGTTCCACGTTTTCTTCATACGATTCAACAAACAAATCCTCTTCAGTTAGCTACATCACTCCCATTCACTGAGTGAATAGAAATTAAAGTCAATGTATGAAGATACTAAGAGAGTTTCTCCTATTAACCAATTACAAACTTTTCTTGAAAAATATTTTGAAGTTAGGAAAGTCTAAAATTCAACATAATAAATAATTATTTTGGAATACCAAGCCAATTTGTTTGGAATAATAAATCAGAATTTTGAGTGTTGAACACGATTGAGAAGGTTGAAGGCCCTAAACACGTAGGCTGTAGATAGAAAGAAATTTACAGAAATTCAGATAGTATTGCTCTTCTTTTAACCTAACTTAAATTATCATAATTTCAAACCCCTATTTCAGTCTATGGACCAAAAGGATGCAATAAATGTTTATTGTTGTTAGACAACAAACAGAAAATACAAAGTCTGCATAGATTCATGTATATAAGCTATAAATAAACTATCTACAGTGAAGGAAAGAAGTATTTGATCCCCTGCTGATTTTGTACATTTGCCCACTGACAAAGAAATGATCAGTCTATAATTTTAAAGGTAGATTTATTTGAACACCGAGAGACAGAATAACACTAAGAAAATCCAGAAAAAACGCATGTCAAAAATGTTATAAATTGATTTGCATTTTAATGAGGGAAATAAGTATTTGCCCCCCTTTCAATCAGAAAGATTTCTGGCTCCAAGGTGTCTTTTATACAGGTAACGAGCTGAGATTAGGAGCACACTCTTAAAGGGAGAGCTCCTAATCTCAGCTTGTTACCTGTATAAAAGACACCTGTCCACAGAAGCAATCAATCAATCAGATTCCAAACTCTCCACCATGGCCAAGACCAAAGAGCTCTCCAAGGATGTCAGGGACAAGATTGTAGACCTACACATGTCTGGAATGGGCTACAAGACCATTGCCAAGCAGCTTGGTGAGAAGGTGACAACAGTTGGTGCGATTATTCACAAATGGAAGAAACACAAAAGAACTGTCAATCTCCCTCGCCCTGGGGCTCCATGCAAGATCTCACCTCGTGGAGTTGCAATGATGATGAGAACAGTGAGGAATCAGCCTAGAACTACACGGGAGGATCTTGTCAATGATCTCAAGGCAGCTGGGACCATAGTCACCAAGAAAACAATTGGTAACACACTACGCCGTGAAGGACTGAAATCCTGCAGCGCCCGCAATGTCCCCCTGCTCAAGAAAGCACATATACATGCCCGTCTGAAGTTTGCCAATGAACTTGGTGAAAGTGTTGTGGTCAGATGAGACCAAAATGGAGCTCTTTGGCATCAACTCAACTTGTCGTGTGTGGAGGAGGAGGAATGCTGCCTATGACCCAAAGAACACCTACCACACCGTCAAACATGGAGGTGGAAACATTATGCTTTGGGGGTGTTTTTCTGCTAAGGGGACACGACACTTCACCGCATGAAAGGGACGATGGATGGGGCTATGTACCGTCAAATCTTGGGTGAGAACCTCCTTCTCTCAGCCAGGGCATTGAAAATTGGTCGTGGATGGGTATTCCAGCATGACAATGACCCAAAACACACGTCCAAGGCAACAGAGGAATGGCTCAAGAAGAGCACATTAAGGTCCTGGAGTGGCCTAGCCAGTCTCCAGACCTTAATCCCATAGAAAATCTGTGGAGGGAGCTGAAGGTTCGAGTTGCCAAACGTCAGCCTCGAAACCTTAATAACTTGGGGAAGATCTGGAAAGAGGAGAGGGACAAAATCCCTCCTGAGATGTGTGCAAACCTGTTGGCCAACTACAAGAAACGTCTGACCTCTGTGATCACCAACAAGGGTTTTGCCACCAAGTACTAAGTCATGTTTTGCAGAGGGGTCAAATACTTATTTCCCTCATTAAAATGCAAATCAATTTATAACATTTTTGACATCCGTTTTTCTGGAATTTTTTTGTTGTTATTCTGTCTCTCACTGTTCAAATAAATTTACCATTAAAATTGTAGACTGATAATTTTTTTGTCAGTGGGCAAACATACAAAATCAGCATGGGATCAAATACTTTTCTCCCTCACTGTGTAAATATAAGAGAGACTGATAAAGAATATATGACTCCATATAGTAATGAACATAATCACTAGACCTAAATATGAGTTAAAACATTAAGCCTATAAATCAGATTGTTTTTGACAGTCGCATTAAGAATCACACCTAGACTGTGCTCCCCATGTATATTATATGCTACTACTACTACTAGTACTACTTCTACTACCACTACTACTACTGCCATCCTACCAGGACTATATAAATGTTTGACAAATAAGCACACAAACTCACAAACACAAACTCAAAAGGCAAAACCACAACAAATAGCGCAGCCTGATAGTGTTAATGGGATGTGTTTGACTTACATTTAGCAGACGAAAAAGATCAAAAATATGCTTTTCAAGCTCAGACCTCCTGTTATAGCTCCACTGAAACTGAAGAGAGACTCAATCGTTGGCCAAAAAATATGCCCAACGTCTATTTGAAAGTCAAATGCAAAATAAAAACAAAATACAGAAGAAATGAAAGTGAAAATGCTGAGAAGCATCAGCACAAGCGGTTGCAGCGCTCAACCAAAAGCAGAACACACACACTTCATTTTTCACATTCAGATCAGTACTTATTTAATCAGATCAGTATTTACCTAGATAACATTCTTAGTAGACTGAACATACTGTATAATTCAGACACTAGTCTGAGGTACAATGTGTTGCGTAGGGAGTTTACCTCTTCCACACTGTTCTGTGCTTTGATTTATAGACCACCAAGACTTTTGTGAATTTTTAGCTTCTACTGTTCCATTGAGAGATTGAGATATAGTCTCATTAATGAGCATGGCAATCATTTCCCCTCAATTTTTTTTCCCAGGTTAGGAACCTTGGTATCATCCTGTATTCAGAATTCTGAAATAGTTTCACTATTTCACTATTGCACAAGGAAGGCGCACTGCTGCTAATTATTAAGCTAACATAATAGAAAAATGAATGTATCTACATGCAGCACAAATACATGAATGTAGGTTTGTCCTGTCCGTTCTCATTGGCCTTGGTGATGGGTGGAGGACCAATAAAGTAAATAGTAAAAGTAAATAGCCTGAGACAATCAACTCGCTGAATCTGAGAAGATGTTATACTTCCAGTTGTTTTTGTTTAAAAAGTGAGTCTCGGTCATCTTCACGGTCATCTTCAGTCATCTTCACGGTGTACCTATAACCTGTTTAAGGCACACCTATTTATGTCCACTTACATGATCGTATTCTGCGGGTGATTTTTTTTCCTCTTCAGGTCATGACACTGTCTCATGTTTTGTTTCAACTGGTAAATGCATGTGCATTATATATATTATATATATATATATATATATATATATATATATATATATATATATATATATATATATATATATATATATATATATATATATATACACATATATATATACATATATATATACACACAGTATCTCACAAAAGTGAGTACACTCCTCGCACTTTTGTAAGTATTTGATTAAATCTTTTCATGTGACAACACTGAAGAAATTAAACTTTGCTACAATATAAAGTAGTGAGTGTACAGCTTGTGTAACAGTGTAAATTTGCCGTCCCCTCAAAATAACTCAACACACAACCATTAATGTCTAAACTGCTGGCAACAAAAGTGAATACACCTAAGTGAAAATGTCCAAATTGGCCCCAAAGTGTAAATATTTTGTTTGTCCACCATTATTTTCCAGCACTGCCTTAACCCTCTTGGGCATGGAATTCACCAGAGCTTCACAGGTTGCCACTGGAGTCTTCTTCCACTCCTCCATGATGACATCATGGAGCTGGTGGACGTTAGAGACCGTGTGCTCCTCCACATTCTGTTTGAGGATGCCCCACAGATGCTCAATAGGGTTTATGTCTGGAGACATGCTTGGCCAGTCCATCACCTTCACCCTCAGCTTCTTTAGCAAGGCAGTGGTCGTCTTGGGGGTGTGTTACCTATTGAGCATCTGTGGCGCATCCTCAAACGGAAGGTGGAGGAGCACAAGGTCTCTAACATCCACCAGCTCCATGATGTCATCATGGAGGAGTGGAAGAAGACTCCAGTGGCAACCTGTGAAGCTCTGGTGAACTACATGCCCAAGAGGGTTAAGGCAGTGCTGGAAAATAATGGTGGCCACACAAAATATTGACACAATATTGACCATTTCTGTGATTTTCAGTTGGTTACAATGTTCTGCCCCCTTCAAGAAAGCATCCAATTATCATATGGAGAAGCAGTGCAACTGGGTGAGGCAGGCAAAGAGTGCACTGTCCAATAAAGTTGGGTCGATTTTTTCTATGCAAAATCATGAATACAAATAATATAGATTTTTTTGGTAAATATTTAATCGTCTTGAAGTCTAAAAGCAATCACCTGTGGTCAAAGCTAGCAGGATAAGCTAATTTGCTAGCTTTGTAGGCAGGTAAATAGGTTGAAAATTTGCTAGTTGCTAGTTATATAAACTATAAATAAACTAGCTATAAATATAAGAAGATCTGATAAAGAATATCTGACTCCATATAGTAATGAACATAATCACTAGACCTAAATATGAGTTAAAACATTAGGCCTATAAATCAGATTGTTTTTGACAGTCGCATTAAGAATCACACCTAGAATGTGCTCCTTGTGTATATTATGTGCTACTACTACTACTAGTAGTACATCTACTACCACTACTACTACTGCCATCCTACCGAGACGTTTGACAAAATGAGCACAGAAACATCACAAGCACAAGCTCAAAAGGCAAAACCACAACAAAGAACGCAGCCTGATAGTGTTAATGGGATGTGTTTGACTTACATTTAGCAGACGAAAAAGATCAAAAATATGCTTTTCAAGCTCAGACCTCCTGTTATAGCTCCACTGAAACTGGAGAGAGACTCAATCGTTGGCCAAAAATTATGCCCAACGTCTATTTGAAAGTAAAATGCAAAATAAAAACAAAACACAGAAGAAATGAAAGTGAAAATGCTGAGAAGCATCAGCACAAGTGGTTGCAGCGCTCAACCAAAAGCAGAACACACACACTTCATTTTTCACATTCAGATCAGTACTTATTTAATCAGATCAGTATTTACCTAGATAACATTCTTAGTAGACTGAACATACTGTATAATTCAGACACTAGTCTGAGGTACAATGTGTTGCGTAGGGAGTTTACCTCTTCCACACTGTTCTGTGCTTTGATTTATAGACCACCAAGACTTTTGTGAATTTTTAACTTCTACTGTTCCATTGAGAGATTGAGATATAGTCTCATTAATGAGCATGGCAATCATTTCCCCTTAATTTTTTTTCCCAGGTTAGGAACCTTGGTATCATCCTGTATTCAGAATTCTGAAATAGTTTCACTATTTCACTATTGCACAAGGAAGGCACACTGCTGCTAATTATTAAGCTAACATAATAGAAAAATGAATGTATCTACATGCAGCACAAATACATGAATGTAGGTTTGTCCTGTCCGTTCTCATTGGCCTTGGTGATGGGTGGAGGACCAATAAAGTAAATAGTAAAAGTAAATAGCCTGAGACAATCAACTCGCTGAATCTGAGAAGATGTTATACTTCCAGTTGTTTTTGTTTAAAAAGTGAGTCTCGGTCATCTTCACGGTCATCTTCAGTCATCTTCACGGTGTACCTATAACCTGTTTAAGGCACACCTATTTATGTCCACTTACATGACCGTATTCTGCGGGTGGAGTTGTTTATTCTTCTTCAGGCGTCTCATGGTACCAGGCTGTCTCCAATAATGTTTTGCTTATCAAAAAGACTGAGTAAAAGTGCATGTGCATTTCACTGTTCATATATATATATATATATATATATATATATATATATATATATATATATATATATATATATATATATATATATATATATATATATATATATATATATATATATATATATATATATATATATATATATATATATATATATATATATATACACAGTATCTCACAAAAGTGAGTACACTCCTCGCACTTTTGTAAGTATTTGATTAAATCTTTTCATATGACAACACTGAAGAAATTAAACTTTGCTACAATGTAAAGTAGTGAGTGTACAGCTTGTGTAACAGTGTAAATTTGCCGTTCCCCTCAAAATAACTCAACACACAACCATTAATGTCTAAACTGCTGGCAACAAAAGTGAATACACCTAAGTGAAAATGTCCAAATTGGCCCCAAAGTGTAAATATTTTGTTTGTCCACCATTATTTTCCAGCACTGCCTTAACCCTCTTGGGCATGGAGTTCACCAGAGCTTCACAGGTTGCCACTGGAGTCTTCTTCCACTCCTCCATGATGACATCATGGAGCTGGTGGACGTTAGAGACCGTGTGCTCCTCCACATTCTGTTTGAGGATGCCCCACAGATGCTCAATAGGGTTTAGGTCTGGAGGCATGCTTGGCCAGTCCATCACCTTCACCCTCAGCTTCTTTAGCAAGGCAGTGGTCGTCTTGGGGGTGTGTTACCTATTGAGCATCTGTGGCGCATCCTCAAACGGAAGGTGGAGGAGCACAAGGTCTCTAAAATGGAAGAAGACTCCAGTGGCAACCTGTGAAGCTCTGGTGAACTACATGCCCAAGAGGGTTAAGGCAGTGCTGGAAAATAATGGTGGCCAACACAAAATATTGACACAATATTGACCATTTCTGTGATTGTCAGTTGGTTACAATGTTCTGCCCCCTTCAAGAAAGCATCCAATTATCATATGGAGAAGCAGTGCAACTGGGTGAGGCAGGCAAAGAGTGCACTGTCCAATAAAGTTGGGTCGATTTTTTCTATGCAAAATCATGAATACAAATAATATAGATTTTTTTGGTAAATATTTAATCGTCTTGAAGTCTAAAAGCAATCACCTGTGGTCAAAGCTAGCAGGATAAGCTAATTTGCTAGCTTTGTAGGCAGGTAAATAGGTTGAAAATTTGCTAGTTGCTAGTTATATAAACTATAAATAAACTAGCTATAAATATAAGAAGATCTGATAAAGAATATCTGACTCCATATAGTAATGAACATAATCACTAGACCTAAATATGAGTTAAAACATTAAGCCTATAAATCAGATTGTTTTTGACAGTCGCATTAAGAATCACACCTAGAATGTGCTCCTTGTGTATATTATGTGCTACTACTACTACTAGTAGTACATCTACTACCACTACTACTACTGCCATCCTACCGAGACGTTTGACAAAATGAGCACAGAAACATCACAAGCACAAGCTCAAAAGGCAAAACCACAACAAAGAACGCAGCCTGATAGTGTTAATGGGATGTGTTTGACTTACATTTAGCAGACGAAAAAGATCAAAAATATGCTTTTCAAGCTCAGACCTCCTGTTATAGCTCCACTAAAACTGAAGAGAGACTCAATCGTTGGCCAAAAAATATGCCCAACGTCTATTTGAAAGTAAAATGCAAAATAAAAACAAAACACAGAAGAAATGAAAGTGAAAATGCTGAGAAGCATCAGCACAAGCGATTGCAGCGCTCAACCAAAAGCAGAACACACACACTTCATTTTTCACATTCAGATCAGTACTTATTTAATCAGATCAGTATTTACCTAGATAACATTCTCAGTAGACTGAACATACTGTATAATTCAGACACTAGTCTGAGGTACAATGTGTTGCGTAGGGAGTTTACCTCTTCCACACTGTTCTGTGCTTTGATTTATAGACCACCAAGACTTTTGTGAATTTTTAACTTCTACTGTTCCATTGAGAGATTGAGATATAGTCTCATTAATGAGCATGGCAATCATTTCCCCTCAATTTTTTTTTCTCCCAGGTTAGGAACCTTGGTATCATCCTGTATTCAGAATTATGCTTAATTCGGTCATTAAGAATAGTTTTTGTCAATTACAGATTATTTCTCAACTTATACAGTTTTGTCTTTCAAAGTTTCTGAGAAGGTTATTCATGCTTTTATGACATCGCATTCCTCAGTCATCTCTTGCACACCTCCAGATGCAACTAAAGGACTCTCAGAGAACCAAATTCTCTGGTCTGCTGAAATGAAGATTTAACTGTTTGGCCTCAATTCCAAGTGTCATATTGAAAGGAAACCACCCATGACCTGTGCAATACCATTGTGAAGCATGATGGTTGCATGATGCTGTGGGGGTGTTTTTCAGCAGCAGGTACTGGTGCACTTGTCAGAACGGAAGGAAAGCTGAATGAAGTAAAATACAGAGGTATCCTTAATGAAAACTTGTTGTAATGTCTTAACATTGGTTCATGGCCCTATTTGTTTCACCTTAATTAGTTTGGTTATTTGTGCCCTCTTGTCTCTGTTCCTCTGTGAATCCTTATGAAAAGCTTTTGAGCATTACTGAGCATTACTTTCTGTTCCTGTTTTTCTGATTAAGGATTATGCCTCTTTATTGTTACCTTCCCATTTATAGAGCCACACCTTGGACAGTTATTTAGATTGTCCCTGATAAAACACACACACACACACACACACACAAAATTCGCAGATACTGTGCATTATACACCTGCTGTCACTGGAACTAAAATTTTAATTGTTCGTGGTGTATAAATGGTAGAATTAAAATATTATTGTAGACCATTTATGCTTTGTGGCTGGTGGTCTATGGGGTCTTGTGGCTACTGATTACCTCATGAATTCCAATAAATATTATGATGTATTAACCAAAAACCTGGCTGCATCACAAAATGTGTTTTTTTTTTTGTTGCTGTTGTTTTTTCACTGGCCATCTCAGTCTCATGATTGAGCAGACCACCTGTGGTCTGTAATGAAAACGGAAGTCATAAACGTAAGCATATCAAGGAGATCTTTTACATTAACAGGTGCTAGTAATTATGAAGTTGACTACATTAAGTCTAAAACAGTTGTTTGTTTTGATACAAAGATAGAAACAAGTAAAATGGATGTATGAAAAATGGGAGAGATATTGTTGATCGTGAAAAGCAGGCATTACAGAGTATTCTTGTTGAATGTTACATTAATACCGGTTTTGAAAAGGAAGTCAGCCCAGATGTGGATTGGAATGTGAGGTGGTCCATAAAACATTAGAGGACTCAAAAACTCCTGAATGTTATGTCCCCTCCCCCTTTAAATAATAGTAATCTATTCAACCACACCCTCCTGAAGGAACTAACAATGGCAGAGAAGTTGGAGGGGGCGCTTGTGGATCTCGGCAACTAAATAAAAGGACGGCTGTAAAGCCAGTGACATAAAGAGTGTAAAGGAGTGAGTCAGGAAGGAGGGAGAGTGCTAACCTAGAAAGAATAGGCATTGACATAAGGATGTAGAGTATGAGCTGACTTTGGTCATAATCACCCAGTGACAGAGAAATTACAAAAAAAAAACTACAAGCACTTGATTACATTTAACTGAAAGAGTCAAGCCACATGGTTTGACTGAGGGATCAGAGGTTTATAGTGCTTCCAAGGTTCTCACCCCGAAAAGCAAAAGGGCTTTGGGCTCTTCCTCCTCATTTCCTGCACGCTTCATATTTGTAACTGAAGATAACGGCTTACTGACCACAATCTGCCACCACCACATTCCCTTTCTAGTTTCACTATTGTTTTAGTTTTTGTGACTAGGAGATTCTGTACATTCTCAAAACCTTTGAGTGCAAAGATAACTATCAGCCTAACATTTCACTGACTTCTCCATATTAACCGTGAAAGCATAACAATACAGTATGCAAGGCTCAGTATGCATGGATACATATCGTATGATTATTCAACACATACAATGATTGATGTATATATATATATATATATATATATACAGTCACACCTGGAACTCTTCCAGAAAATGCACCATTTCTCCCAGAAAAGTGTTGCAATGACAAATGTTTTGGTATACACGTTTATTATGTTTAGTGCATTGGAACAGCACAAAAAAGCAGAAGAAAAAAGGCAAATTTGACATCATTTTACACAAAACTCCCAAATGGACTGGACAAAATCATTGGCACCCTAATAAAACTGTGGGTAAATAATTTAATTTCAGGCACGTGATGTTCATTTACTCAACTCACCTGTGGCAAGTAACAGGTGCTGGCAATATAGAAATCAAAACTGAAGCCAGTTAGAGTGTATAAAAGTTGGCTCAACCTTTGTGTTGTGTGCCTGTGTGTGCCACCCAGCATGGAGAAGAGAAAGAAGATCCGAGAATTGTGTATACCAAAACATTTGTCATTGCAACGCTTTTCTGGGAGAAATGGTGCATTTTCTGGAAAAGTTCCAGGGGTGCCAATACTTTCTTCCATGACTGTATATATATATATATATATATATATATATATATATATATATATATACATATATATGGAGCTCCAAGAGCTCCAATTAGATCCTGAACTTGATTAACGTCTCTGCTGAATTTTGTACATTCAGGTTCCTGGTTTCCTTCCACTGTCCAAGAACATGCAGGTACATGTGTGAATTCGTGCGGTACATGTGTGAATTTGTGTGTGCATGGACTGGCATCCCAAATAGGATGTATTCTCGATGCTTAAGCCCAGTATACCTGTGCTAGGTTCCATATCCACTGGAACCCTTACCAGGATAAAGCTGCTACTGAAAATTAATTAACAAATGCTAATTAAATGCTATTGCTGTGTGTTAACTCGACATTTGCAATGGTAAAATAATAAAACTCTGCTGTCATGAGAACCAAACATTTGTTTTGGATTGGATTATGTGCTAGATTAACATAATTAACATAATCAGCTAAATACCACAAAATAAGATGAAACCTGATGGGGGAAAATAGCTAAATCAACTAAGCAAAGAACAAAGCAATACATTTCTCTCAGTAGATAGTCTTGGTGTCTGGACTTGTTATTTAGTCATGAACACGTTTCACCACTGATATTCTAATTGGTGACTCACACATGTAGCATCATGAGACTGACATGGCACCAAGGTCCAGTGATGTCCAGTGATGCCACATGGAGTGAAACCACTGAGGTAAACATGTCAAAATGAGACTGTAGGAAGGTGATAGGTGCTGTTGTTAATGCTCCAGTTTGACTTAAATGGAGTCCTTTCCAGAATGTGTTTTTTGTTGTGTTCAAAGGAGTGTCTTTTGTACCTTTAGTTATAGGTAGACAGCTGCATCCTGGTGTGATAGCTAACTGTGATTGTTACTTAACTGTGATAGTAATTGTCTTCTCAAATACAATTGCAGTCTTGGAAGTGAGCTCATGGGTGTCTGTTTAGTGAGTTTGCATTTTAATTCAGTTTTTTACCTGATGAAATTAGCCGCACCTATAGCTGACTGGTGATTTACGAGGTTATGTAAAGACTACTGCGAGCAAGTTAACATTAGATAACCAACTCAGATTAATACTTTAAGTCAAACAAGTGCCTTATTTTCATTTCGCCCAAAACAAATATTAGGCTCTCGTGGCAATCAGGCCTTTGTGTTGTGTTGCATACACAAATATTGGGTTAATATAATATGAATGATTCTGTTGTTTTCTGTTGTAGGCTTTACATTTTTTATTATGACCCTGATATACATATGTCAGTTTGTCTATGAATATATACCAGACGATGGTATTCCCTTCTGTGCATGAATGTTAGTTTACCATTAAGAATTTCTGTAACATTTATATGAAGATTTCAGAATTTATGCTCCAACTGTGGCATCCTGTTGTTGTTTGAAGAGTCTGACTGCATAAAAAAAATAAATAAATAAATAAATATATATATATATATATATATATATATATATATATATATATATATATATATATATATATATATATATGTATATATATATATTTGAATATTATGCTTTTGGTTTTTGTTTTTTTCTTTTTTTTTACTGCCTGGTGGAAATAGACTTCCATATTCACTCTAATTTGTTGCTTAAAAATACTTTATTCAAAAGACAAGCCTTTATTCACCTCTTATGTGTGTGTGTGTGTGTGTGTGTGTGTGTTCTACAAACAACATTCCTATTTTTTTATGGTATAGCCTATCTTAAACTAGACTACACAGACTCCGAGGACCTGTTGTGTTTCCATACAAAGTTAACGAAAGGACATATTAAAACTTTGGCCGGTGTGTACTTCCGCATTAATATCCTTTTAGTGTTTGGGCGTTTAATATCCCGCACACCAGCGTTTACCGACCTTCCATTGTCAGCTCACCAGAGAGAGTTATAGGGCGCCGCCATTTCACGTTCCACTTAAAACCCTCAGAGCCCAAGCGTACGGACTTTAGTTTACTAGTCACTCTTAATATTTGGGTACATTTTCGATGTCACTATGTAGCCTAATTGTGTGTGTGTGTACACACACACACACAACACGACACACACACACATATATATATATATATATATATATATATATATATATATATATATATATATATATATATATATATATATATATATATATATATATATATATATATATATACAGTATCTCACAATAGTATCTCACTCCTCACATTTTTGTAAAATAGTTGATTATATCTTTTCATGTGACAGCACTGAAGAAATTACACTTTGCTACAATGTAAAGTAGTGAGTGTACAGCTTGTATAACAGTGTAAATTTGCTGTCCCCTCAAAATAACTCAACACACAGCCATTAATGTCTAAACCGCTGCCAAAAAAAGTGAGTACACCCCTAAGTGAAAATGTCCAAATTGGGCCCAAAGTGTCAATATTTTGTGTGGCCACCAATATTTTCCAGCACTGCCTTAACCCTCTTGGGCATGTAGTTCACCAGAGCTTCACAGCTTGCCACTGGAGTTCTCTTCCACTCCTCCATGACGACATCACGGAGCTGGTGTATGTTAGAGAACTTGTCCTCCTCCACCTTCCGTTTGAGGATGTCCCAGAGATGCTCAATAGTCCATCACCTTCACCCTCAGCTTCTTTAGCAAGGCAGTGGTCATCTTGGAGGTGTGTTTGGGTCATTATGCGATACTGCCCTGAGGTCAGTCGCGAAGGAGGGAAGCCGCTCAGTATGTCAATATGTATTGTCCTCAATGACTGTAGTCTCAGTGCTGCAGACTTGCAGCTCGACATGCCTCCAACATGGTGTAGAAAATGTCTCACCTGGTGCCACCATACATGCTTGACACATCTGAACAATAAGTTTATTGTCATAGACCACAGTGGCAGTATCGCTTAGTCTGCTTGTTTCAGAAATGTTTGCGACTCGTCACTGAGTCTTCTGGGATGACAGCATGCAGACCAATTGTGTGTGCGCGGGCGCAACAGCCCCCAACTTCAACCTTGCAGAATGCAGACTCGATTTTCACCCAGAGCTGGCACTCCGGGAGGGGGAGCGACGCGCCCATACAACCTGAGACCTTGAAACACTAACAAGTCCACATGAGGCGGGAGGGAAAATGGCTAATTGGGCCCAATTTTGACATTTTCACTTAGGGGTATACTCAGTTTTGTTGCCAGTGGTTTAGACAATAATGGCTGTGTGTTGAGTTATTTTGAGGGGACCGCAAATTTACACTGTTATACAAAATGTGAGGGGTGCAGTCACTTTTGTGAGATACTGTATATATATATATATATATATATATATATATATATATATATATATATATATATATATATTTTTTTTTTTATTTGTGCAACCTCATATTTAGTTGGTCATGGCACAAAAACAAACAAACAAACAAACAAACAAACAAACAAACAAACGAAAATCAAAAAGAATTTGAAGGCTAGAAAACAATTCAGAAGAGTAATACAGAATAATTAGATCTTTTAGATATTATGTGGTTTTGATATATCATTTTAATATATTAAATTAGATGATAGTTTAAAGGCAGAGCTTTTTTATTGGTAAATAGTTCAAATGTTTAATGTCCATTAAAGATATGTTGATTCCTGTGGGTTAATTATGGAAGTGAAAAACAGCACCATAGCAAGGGGAAAAAAGTAGATGGACATAGAGTATGAAGAAACCTTTTGTCCAAGGGCCAAAGGTCAAGCAGTAAGACTAAAACTAAATAAAAACAGGGGTGAGCGAAAGACGGTAGGATTCACTGCTCATTAGTGATTTGCTGAAGGGCGTTTTTTGGTATTTGGAGGTCAAACTAAATGATAAACATATAATGCAGTCAGACTCTTCAAACAACAACAAGATGCCACAGCTGGGGCCTAAACTGTGAAATCTTCACATAAATGTTACAGAAATGAATAATGGTAAACTAACATTCATGGACAGAAGGGAATATCATCTGGTATATACTCATAGACAAACTGATATACCACAAAGTGTCTTATCATGTTAGCTCTATTCTGACCCAAGAGTCACAGCTATCTGTGATTTATGGTTAATGATGACTTTTAGCTTAAAGTGTGACTAAAAAGCATTATTTTTCAGTTAGCAAGCCATATAATGTTCTTAAAAAAGTAGTGCATTGTGTTAAACACAGCTTATTATACAGTAACTACAATGAAACTATTAAAAAGGTTATTAGTTAAGAAGAGAAAGCCCAAGGGATCTTTAGAGTTTAAAGTGTTAAATATAGTGTAGTATTATGCACAGATGGAAAGGAGAGAAAATCATTAAAAACTACGTAGTGGAGCAGCAGGTAACATTGCTCCCTCACAGTTTCAGTGTCCCTTGATCAATCCTGAGTTCTGCATGTTCTCATCAGGTTTTCCTACCTCTCAAATGAATTCCTAACGGTGAATTGACTATGCTAAATTGCCCCTAGGTTGAATGAGTGTATGAATGTGTGTGCATGGTGCCCTGCAATGGACTGGCATCCACTGTGACCCTGACCAGGATAATGGATAAGGTGGTTACTGAAGATGAATAAACAAATGAATTTAATAAACAAATTAATTTACTAAATTTAAGTATTGTCATTGGTATACCTGAAAATAAATACTTATACTCTTACATAATTACATGCTACATTTGTTGCAAATCTCAAATATTTTTGCCTGGTTAACAATTTAAAGTTTGTTTATAATTAAATATAATTAAAACATCATATCCACACCAATTGTTTATGGATAATATATAACATGCAACACTCGAGGACTGCCTATGAATTTTCACTTGTTTCTCATAAAATCACCCCCCAAAAAGTATTTGATATCCCAAAAATGAAATGGTACAAATCTGAACGGACACAGGAGCAGCTGTTGGATTTCATACTTCATACTACAACAATATTCAGCTTGCCTGAATATTGTTAACACAACTGTATAATGAAAAAAAATGGTTAATTTCTTTTTAAGTTTGCTTCTTTAATACAAGCCCAGGAACACAGAGACTGGATGCAATACTTCTGGATCAGTGCCTGAAATGATCAGGTTCATCACACAGCAAGTGTGGCACAACTCACATCCACTGTGGGGATTCAGTTTACAAATGTCACAGCCAATCAGCTTTATTCAGCAGACATCTGGTCTGTGTTTTTGTCTCTTCATTGTGGCCAATTAGGCAAATTGATTAGGAATCTGACATGTAGGGATGAGGACACATCAGCAATTCTGAGTGGATTTGATAGAAGGTATCACTAATGTGAAGGCTAAATGAGAACCTTTAGAATATGATGGTATTGAACAGTATCTGAACTTTCAATATGGACAAAATGAACTAAACATCTAATAGAGGGTATCCCAAAAGTCTCCATACATAGGGGACTGTATGTAAGCACCTTGTCGGTCGTGCCTTCATCGGTGGATGTTCGTGGATGTCCACTTCTCGGCTGGTCCGCTACACTTCCAGTCTTTTTGAATTTGTTAAAAAGTTTGGCACTAGTCTCAAGTGTGATGTGCTCTCCATGTTTCCTGTTAAAGTCCATCGCAACCTTGTGACAGCTTTCTGATCCAGCCATGAGAATGATTTCAATACGTTCTTCTTTTGTCAAAGGCATTCTTAAAGGCTATCTGAAAAATATGCAGTAGTAGAGTTCTTCAAGGGTTGTTTAAAGATCCTTTGCTTTCAAAAAACAGCTTCTATACATAAACTTTTCAAAGAGGGAAAAAGTCTGTTGAAGGGTTCTACATTTTCTAAGTATTATAGTAAACCTTTAGGTAAAATGCTTCTTCAAGTGTTCCTTTTATTGTTATAAATGAAATCTTTCAGAAAAAAAAGTGCAATAGTAATAATTTTTTTAATTTACAGTATTATATATTTATGATGTATTATTACTCTGTGTGTATGCGTGTGTGAGTGTGTGAGTCTAGCTATGTTCATGTTTTGTGAAAAGCTGTGAGAAGTGGGGTGTGTAGTTGGGGGAGGAGGGCATATGAAGGTCATCAGGGTCACACACGTGCTTTGGCTTTGTGTAGAGTCTTTGTGTTTCCTCTCCAGAGGGGCCCATGTGGTACTAGCACAAGAGGAGGTAACACCAAGGGAAGGTTTTATTAAAACATTTTTAAACCATTTAAAATAATTTAAAGTGCAGATTTAAAGGTCAACGGATGCCTACTTGTTGTATGTCGCAAATGGACATGTATCTTTAAAAAACTCATGCACTATTAAATAAATAAAATAAAAAGTTGAGAAATTGGGTAAAATTTCATCTGGGGTTGTTCTTAAATATATCAATTTTCTAAATATGATGAACAATATCTATTCAAATTGAATGCATTTCTCAAAGTGTATATGTAACTGTTATGAATTGGGTAACAGTGTGAATTAAACACTTCACATGAGAACTCTTTAGTTATGTTAAGTTTATACAGTTGATTTAATTATATTTACAGGCAAAAGAGAGCATTTTTACAGTGTGATGTTTATCAACAAATGAACACCTTACTCTTACATAAACCACTATGTGAGGCAGATATTTTATTTTAATAAAGTGCAAGGATACATGACAAAGTATTGCTAAGTTATTTGAAGCATGGCTTTAAAGCAACTTCAGTTTGTTCAGTTCAAGGTTCACTATCTTGTGTTTCTCAGTTGACTTAAGGCATGAACCTGGGAATCTACTGCCATCTATTGGTCATGAACTGTCATTACAACAGAAATCACCTTGATATTCTGTTGTTAAATGGCATTAAATGTTGTTAAATGGCATTCATTTAATTCATGTGCAGTAACCTTTTTATTAGGGTTGTGGTAGATCCAGGAACACTGGTCATACGGTGGGAATACACCCTGGATGGGACACCAGTCCACTGTGGTGCTCTGTGTGCCTGCACACACAAACACACACACACACACACACACACACACACACAAACACATTGTAGTACTGTACTGTAGAATCCCTTCAGTTTGTCTCATACTTAACAAATTTGAAATAAATACTAATTTATTTATTTTATTTATTTTATTTATTTTAACTGCTGTATCCTGGTCAAGGTTAAGAGTCTATCCTGGGAACACTGTATCCAAAATGGGAATGCACCCTGGATAGGTCACCAGTCACATTGTGCCAATCCACTTACCAGTTGTTGTGAGATGGGATGAACTGGCGTAAATCTATGCTGACATGGGGAAAGTCTGCAGAAACAGTACTACAATAACGCCACCCTCTTCGGCACAGTGACACACTGAAATGAATATTCGCTGATGAAACCTTTCCCCCATTCACCCATCAGTGAAGATCACACATCCTTTTGATACTCAGGCCACCGCCTGGAGTCACATATCCCTATACCACACACACACACACACACACACACACACACACACACGCACACACACGCACACACGCAGAGTTAAGGCGCTGACCTTGAGTTGCCATGGTAACCGTGGTGCTGAATGAAACTTCACTTAAAAAAACATGTATAGCTGTACCTACGGTCATGTAAATGTATGTACACACACAGAGACAGATCATACTACAAACAGAAATATATTAGTCCACATCAAAGTGTTTTGTAGTTACATATGTTTGCATGCTTACCTGTGGCTACACTAAAGCATCTTCAATATCTTTCATATTTCACAATATTCATCTACCAATGCCCTTAATATCCTTTATATTCTTGACACACTCATACAAGATGGGTTTAATTAAAGTATCGCTCTTTTTCTCTCTCTCTCTCTTAACTCAACAGATCTTTTAATCAAAACAGATTTTTGTGTATAACTGTTGCAAGACAGTTTCCAAGACAACTAGGCCACAGAAACATATAACTAATGAAGTACCTGTTAACATAAATACCCCGCATCTTGAGGAGAAAATGCTTGGAGACGAGGCAGAGTGACTTTAACACAATTAAACCAGATGAAATGTATTTCAGCAGTGAGTATACATTCAATTTTTTGTTGACAGGAAAGGCATTTTCCTAAGGTAATTACTCATTCAATAGATTCTACTAAATTAGCAACCATTTGACTTTAAAGTCCAGTCAACAGCAAAAAATTTAAATAACTTTAATTACATGAAGTAAAAAAGGAAATCACTTTTAAACGTGTAAATGTTGTCTACATGCAGTCTATTATGTATTATGCTTCACTGAGCACATTATCATGGCCAGCACTAACTTTAAAAGTCAAGCCAATTAAACGACAAACAGTATGGATTATTGAATGCAGAAAACAGTATGGAATAGTATTGATGTAGCCAAGCACAAAATCTGAAATATGATCACTCAACACTTTGCTGCAAATCATTTGGACCTACATATAACATTTATTTTTTATAATGCATTTTAATAATCTAAAGTCTGGTTTCCTAGCACACTAACTGTCTCATCTTCAACAGTATAATAGAAGACTCAGTTTCCCAAATCATATATAACCAGCGATTCATTTGTTAGACCAGAGGTTAAGCTGGTCCTGATTTATTAGCTCATGAGTTGGATTGTGTTTTGGGTGTGGACAAAAACTGCTTACAGCTACAGCTTATCATATAGCTATATACTACAGAGTTTAGATGTAATGAAAAGAAATCAGAGTCAGTTAATGGAGGGCTGTGCACAGAGCTCTGGAAGGGGTATATAAATAGACTCATTTAATTGTCAGTGTTCATGAGAGTTTATCTTTTAATTTGTTAGTAAAGTAAAGTTGATTCTATGAGGGTGGATCATGACAGAACTGTTGCTATGGTTTCAGCAGTCTATATACAGAAATGATAAACGATGGTTTACCATGACTTGCTAGGTTGCATCAAGAAGCTGATTTTAAGTTATAAATATATCAAGCACATCAATATGTGTCTTATCTGACTTTTTAAAGTTATTTGATGTTTTCTGTTGATCTGGTTGTGTCCAGCCATGGTGTTAATGCATAATTTATCTCCCTGGTCATCAGTATTATTGAGCTTCCTTATAGTACACACTTTTTACATCACAATTGCTTTATTTCTTTCACTTTACTTTAAGTATATTTATTTGCTGCAGTGATATTTTTTGAAGCTGAAAACAGAAAGCTGCCAAGTTTTCTTTATCCTGTTTATATCATTATATAATGTAACTGCTGCCCATAAATTCCAGTTTATTATTCAGTAATTGATTTTGAAAAATACTATTCATTAATTGCTATGAACTATTCAATAGCTACAGCGAGACTAATTGAAAAATTATGAAGTTGCAACAGTAAGGAAAGTCTAGACGCATCTATCCTGGGATTTCGATGGGTTAGAGGGGAAAAGTGTAAATTGAATTATATTTCATTTATAAATCTTAAGCTCCCCCAGCTTTAATTGTGATGAACAGCAAGTCAAGTTTTGTATTAATTTAATGATAAAGTAAGTCATAGCATGGCATAATTGTGGTAATGATAATAACAATTATGAAGCAATTTCACAGTGCATTATAGACAGGTGCTTTTATTTCAGAGTTGTAAAAAAAATTTTTTTTAATTGTATACTCAAGGCTGTTGTTAACTGCTGTATGTGTACACTACATTTGATCATTTAAGGAAAAATGCACTTGTTTTGCTATTACTCTACCATGTATCTTTTGTCAAATAAATTATTCTTACAACCTAATTACATATTTTTTAATTGCCCTTTGGACAGAAAATAAATATTGAAAACTTGCAGTCCATTTACATAATATAAATAGTATGATAACGTAAATTGAATGGAATTGTTTGAAGCCATTAAAGAAAAAGGCATTCACACCTGAAATCACCTGCTTGTGCATATATATCCACAAAAATGACTTCAAACTTGACTACATTTCAGAGAAAAAGAGAAAGCTCCCATAAAAACCACAATTTTTTTTTATATTCATCCACAACAAGACCAACACTTTATAGGCACAATTCTCAGACAGAAGAGTAGTTGTATAGAGTGAATCTGCCATTATGAAGACAGTGTGAGAAGAGTGGTTATCTCACACATGGCAGGAGAGGGATCATGGCACACAGTCCAGAAACTGTTCCTTGCTTAGCTTTTCTCACTGACCCGTTATCACACCACCCACTGAAGGTGGCTTTGTTATACGCCGGATGGAATACATGACACACCTTTATTTCAGGCTTAATCCAAAACCCCCAGTCTGTAAAGCTGTACAGGTTACACAGTGGTTCATACAGTGTGAGCTCAAGCGTCTGCTGATTCAATTCAACTCTCTCTTCTCATCCCTCTTTCTCTTGTTTTATGATTAACCAGACCCGCCAGCCTCCCCTCTCCCCCTTTCACCGGTCGTTTCCTGTTACTTGGTTACCAGTTGCTGAGAACTGCTTGGGCCGGCCACGTTGCCATGGCTACTGTGCCCATTCTGTCGTCTCCCGGCTGCCTCTTGGCTTTCCCATCCTGACATCCCCCCATCACACAGCCACCCACCCCACTGGTGTCCCGTGAGGCTGCATGTGTGTGTGAAGAAGTTGGTGTGTGTGTAGTTGTGTATGTTTGTCTATGTGCTTCTCCATGTGTGTATGTGTTTCTATGTACACTCCTCCTCCCCCATGGCTTTTTTCTTCCTATGGCTGACCGACCGCCCCAGACCAGCAATTTAACACCTGCTTTAACAAGTGCTTCATCTCTGCTCAGATACAGTAACACATGGACAAATAAGCTTACATTCAGACCTAACATGTAACAAACAGGCTAAATTCTTCCACATATGGACAAGAAACTGAGTTTTACATACATAAATATACATACATTTCCAGAGAAACAGGATGCTTTGGTCTATCATCAGAGCCAGTTGATTTTTAAAAATATTTTTATTGAAGTACATCACAGTTATATAGTATGGATAATAATTTAAATAAAAATATAGATGTTAAAATAGAGCTATAAATATATTGATCCATAGATCTGTCCCATCAAGCTGTGGGGTGTTTTTTAATTACCCCATGAATGGAAAATACTGATGATTCACTAAATGGACAAAAATTTGTGGACACCTATCGCAACCATCTGCTGTTTAAAATCCCATTCCAGATTTAACCCCCTTTTGCTCTTCTAATAACCTCCATTCTTCTGGGAAGGTTTCCACTAGATTTTGGAGTGTGGCTGTGGGGATTTGCTTAATCTGGTCTAAGAGCATTAGTGAGTCCTGAGGCCTGGCACACAATCAGCATTCCAATTTATCCCAAAGGTGTTCAGTGGAGTTGAGGTGCAGGCCACACAAATTCTTCCTTGTCAAACCATGTCTTAATGGACCTTGTTTGTTTGTGCAAATAGTTTTGGTGTTCTAGTGAAGGGAAATCTTACTGCTACATCATACAAAGACATTTTATACAGTTGTGTGCTTCCAACTTTCTGGGAACAGTTTGGCAAAGAACCACATATGGGTGTGATGGTCATGTGTCCAAAAACTTTTGGCCATATAGTTTATATATTGGGGTAGCTGCTTTGTGTTGATTTGTTTACATTTACAACAGATAAGTAACTAATGCTGTTGACTCTTAGTTTCTGATTTATGGTTAAGTACAATTTACTCTCTACAGGCAAAAATATTTACTCAGAAATCTTGTTGTGTTCATTGGCTCCAAAAAAACGCTACACATGCATGAACAAACAGATTCATTCTGTAGCACCAGTATTTTTCAACTCAGTTTTAATTGTATATTTTAACAATGGACATTGTCTCAAAGCAGCTTTACAGAAATATATCAATTCAGAATATAGTTTTTAAATGTATGAATTTTTCCCTAATGAGAAAGCCAGAGGCGACGATGGCAAGGAAAAACACCCTGAGATAATATGAGGAAGAAACCTTGAGAGGAAACAGACTCAAAAGGGAACCCATCTGAGAGAGAAATCGACAGAAAGATAGAGGGAGAGAGAGGGAAAGAGTGGGAGAGATTATTATGTATGCTTATTGTCCTATAATGGTTAAGGACAATGTACTTTGTGTGAGTGCAAGCAGGGACTCCGGTAAGACGAGCTAGAAGGTAACACAGATATGAGGGTGCCCTGGGTCATAAGGCGGTCAGCCACTCCACTTTCAACAAAACTGGGTGAACTATTCACAAAATCTTGACTAAAGAAATATGCTTTCAGCCTGGACTTAAACACTGAGACTGTGTCTGAGTCCCAAACATAAATTGGAAGACTGTTCTATAACTGTGGGCCTTTGTAAGAAAAAGCTCTCCCCCCTGCTGTAGCTTTCACTATTCAAGGTACCAACAAGTAGCCTGAACCTTTTGATCGAAGTAGGAGTGAGATTTTTTTTTCCCCCTCCACGGGCTAATAAACACACACACACACACACACACACACACACACACACACACACACACACACACACACACACACACAGACTCCATTCTGATGGGACAGAGCTCTGGTGCAGTTCTTTGCAAAGAACTATAGGTGGCAGCAATCAATAGTACATCATTCTTCTGTTCAATCCATCCATCAACCAGCATCACTGTCCATGCATCAACATTCAAACTTCATCTGAGTCATTCTACTACATTCTACGTCTTTCTCTCTGCTCTCACTCTGTGTATGTGTGAGACACGATCTGATTAACCCGGTCAAGCTCTGAACTTCTTGAATAAGAGCATCTCCCACATTGCATAACCAATGGAACTTCTGACTCTAAGATTAGCTTGGGATACGAATCAAAATCATCCTTTTTTTCTGAAACTCGAGAAAATATGATATACAATGAATGGATGTACAGATAAGTTTTTTTCATAAATGGCATCCCTTTATTTCCTACTTTATGGAGTTACAGACACTACCCACTTAAAGGTTGGTGCCTGTTGTCGAATTTTATAATATCTCTATAACCAACGACAGTTAATGGGTAGCCATCATGAGCCGGAGGGGTGGGTTGTGGGTTCAATTTTGTTTTTCTTTTTATGAAAAGAAAAAAAATCTGTGAATATTTACTGCTGTTGCTCATTTTGTATTTTTGGGAAATGGTGGGGAGGACAGAACAGAAAAGGCGAATTAGATTAGCTTAGCAGTTTTGCAGAAATGTGTAGCATAAATGTTCAGCAGAACTGGTTTAACAAAAATTGTTCAGTAGAAATGTAGAAATGTTCTGTAGAAGTGTTCAGCAGAAATGTTCAATAAAAATGAAAAATGAAAAAAAAAATCATCCTTTTTGACAGTAATCACCTTGGTTATGGTGTAGTATCATGACTGCCACTAGAGCACTGAGCCAGAGAGGGAGGATGAAGATGGCTTTCCCTGACGTACAAACAGTCAGTGTTCTACAGAGATGATGGGTTGACTTTCTGAACGGCTGTGCCGGAGCTGGGGGAGGGGCATTTAATTAGGAAGTGAGATGCTCATTAACTGTAGGGAAGTGTGACAACCCTCTCTCTTTGAGTGCCTCTTCATCCCATGCAACCCTCTTTCTGCTAGCAGCTGATCATCCTGTGGTTTTTGGATGAATTGTCTTGCAATGGGTAGACAATTGATGTTGAGTCATCTTTGTGTGTATCAATGTTGTGTTTAATTAAGTGGACACTCAGAAAGAAAGGGAAGTAATAGACAACACCAGGGATCAGATTGTCATATTATTTTATTGCTATGTTACAGTTTGGGTTTTTTTTTTCACCCCAGTATTTATTTTTGCTGCTCAGGGAACAACCAATAATTATAAGAGCTAGTTTGAGAGGTAAAAGCACAGGTGAGAGTCAGGAAAGTATAAAAGAAGATTGAACAGGAGAGAGAGAGAGAGAGAGAGAGAGAGAGAGAGAGAGAGAGAGAGAGAAAATGAGAAATTGCAGTAAAGGGTCTTAGGAAGAACAACCCAGCATGATGTGAATGACAGTTTTTGGGCTAATGCACCGCTTTGGTTCAACTAGCAAAAATAAACAGCAGTGCATCAGCACATCTGCACAACATGAAACGAATGCCAGAAGTGGAGCTGCAAGCGCTGCACTAACCCACATCAGCGGCCATATCCCATTCACTACTGTATATGCAGCTTTTGAATGGAGGTGTAGAATCCATGTCCCAAATAAGCCAAAGACTGTTGATGTATTTGTTTGTGGGTGTGAGTGTGTGTGTGTGTGTGTGTGTGTGTGTGTGTGTGTGTGTGTGTGTGTGTGCTATCAAAATGGTGAGACACTGCAAATAACTGAAAACACACACACAAAGGCAGAAAATGAGCATCTTTTTCTTTTTGCAGGATTTTTTAATCATGCCTCGAGGGTGTGAAAGGACTGGGATAAGCCACGTACCAAGGCCACTCAGTTTGCTAAGTAGCAGCACAAGGTGTTAATCTGTGAATCATAGCTGTTCATGATCAAAAAATCATAAAACCCTTACAAACAATGGCAGTTCTGCTAATCTAGCTTCCCTCTAAAATGATGAAACTCCAAGAAACACTCTGACTTTAAGAGAAAGAAAACACAACCAAGCTCACCTGAGTGGAGCAAAAAGATCCACCCATGCATCAAATAGCAATAAAAAATTAAGCCTCCGCAATTTTGGACAACACATGTCCACAACACAACACCAATCTGTTTCTTGTAATTTGTGAGAAAGGCTCAAATGAACTATAGGAGCGAATGAAATCATCTTTTTGGGTCTGGTGCAGAGCTGCAACATCCTGAGTATACCCTTAGGGTTCTTCAGTTGTCCCTCTTTTGAGATGTAAAAATCCTTAATTACCCAAGCCAATTTTTTCTAAGAGTACAGCATTTTTACTTTCATTCATATATAGTACGTAGAAACATACACCATGTATGTTAGGTGCTAAGACCAATAGATCTCTTAAGGAGAGAGGAGACGTATCATTGAAGTTTATCCGGATTGTCCTGTTCTGCATTTCCTACTGTTAGAGCCGGAGTTGGAGCCTGAGCCGAGCTGCTGTCATAGCAACAGCAGCCGACATCACCAGCAGTCCCAGCATGGTCTTCTTCGACACGGCCCTGGAGCACTAACACTGCACAGAGCACATACCAGAACACACACACAGATACATACATGCACACACATGACTTAAAGTTGCTCAGTCAAAAAAAATAACACAGACAAAGTACAACCCCAATTCCAAAAAAGTTGGGACGCGGTGTAAAATTAAAATAAAAAACAGAATGCAATGATTTGAAAATCTCATAAACCCATATATTATTCACATTAGAACATAGAAAACATATAGAATGTTTACACTGAGTAAATGTACCATTTTAAGAAAAAAAGGTCATTTTGAATTTGATGGCCACAACACGTCTCAAAAAAGTAGGCACGGAGGCAACAAAAGCTTGTACTAAAAAAGTACTAAAAAGGAACTGCTGGAGGTTAATTGGCAACAGGTCAGTAACATGATTGGGTATAAAAAAGAGTATTTTAGATAGGCAGAGTCTTTCAGAAGTAAAGATGGACAGAGGTTCACCAATCTGTGAAAAACTGCGTCTACAATTTGTGGAACAATTTTAGAATAATGTTCCTCAACGTAAAATTGTGAAGACTATGAATATCTCAGCATCTACAGTAGCCTACATAATATTATCAAAAGGTTCAGAGAATCTGGAGAAATCTCTGTGTGGAAGGGACAAGGGTGAAAATCAATATTGCATGCCCGTGATCTTCAGGCTCTCAGGCGGCACAGTATTAAAAACAGGCCTGATTCTGTAATGGAAATCACTGCATGGGCTCAGAAACACCTCCAGAACTCATTGTCTGTAAACACAGTTTGCCGTGCCATCCACAAATTCTGGTAAAATATGTATCATGCAAAGAAGAAGCCACATGTGAACTTGGAAAAAAAAAAAACAAGACAACCGTATAAGGAAAAGGAATAAAAAAAAAAAAAAAAAAAAAAAAATAATATTTTTTTTTTTTTTATTAAAATAAAAATAAAATTTTATTATTTAAAAAAAGAAACAAAAAAAACAAAAAAAAAAAAAAAAAAAAAAAAAACAAGGGGTTTGTTTTTTTGGGGCAGACGAATAAAACCGGCTTCTTTTTTTTTTTTTTTTGTTTTGGGGTGTGTGGAAAGGGGGGCGTGTACCTCCTGAAAGGCACTGTCAATGCTGAAAGGTATATACAGGTTTTAGAGCAACATATGCTTCTATCCAGATTCCTTCCCATCTTTACTTCTGAGACACTCTGCCTCTCTAAGATACTATTTTTTTAAATACCCAATCATGTTACTGACCTGTTTCCAATCAATCTAATTAGTTGCAAAATGTTCCTCCAGCTGTTTCATTTAAGTAACACTTATTTTTCCAGCCTTTTGTTGCCCTGTCCCAACTTTTTTTTTAGATGTGTTCCTGCCATCAAATTCAAAATATTCTTAATTTTTCATTCAAACGGTACATTTCTTCGGTTTAAACAGTTGATAAGTTTTCTATGTTCTACTGTGAATAACATATGGGCTTATGATATTTGCAAATCACTGCATTCTGGTTTTATTTACAATTTAACACAGCGTCCCAACTTTTTTGGAAACGGGGTTGTACATAACGACATATTACCCATGCACACACAAAGACACACACATTCTGTCATGCTTACCTATCACATAACAGATTACACAAGCATACAAAGGGAATAAAATTTGTTAAAGAACAACTAAATAAACATACGTGGAATGCAGCTGTCTGTGTGTATGAGTACATTCAGGATTGATAATGTGTATTTCATTGATACTGCTCACCAAGCGCTAAATAAACAAATGAACAATCCTACAAATACAATATTTCATCCAGGATAAAGGCTTCAAACAGAGGCAACTTCTTTGCTGGAGCAAATAGATTAAGAAATCAATCATTCACCAAACAAAGTCACAAACTATATGATTTACAATGTAACATACAAATTAAAAACATTAAAAATGTAGTCTTATATTATGCCCTGCTGAAAAAATAGAACAGAAACCATCACAGAAATTCTAATGGTTTCCACTACAAATACCATTACAAACCATCAGCTAATCATGAAACCTTTACCATTATCATTGATAGTCCTTAATGGTTTCCAGACATAAAATGGCACCAATAGAAGGCAACAAATTACCAGTAGAGACACGGGTGACGTTACAGTTTCCATTAAAACCCAATACAATTCCCATTATTACCATTAAAACCACTGCAAACTCTGTGAGGATTTCCATTATTTATTTATTTATTTATTATTTTTTATCACGTGATGAACATCATAGAATATCTGTGAATTATTGCAATTAAACCAAACTAGCTGTTATTTCCTAAATATTTTTTTACCCAAGTGGGTGGGGAAAAGCCACGTTTTAAAAGACAAGAAATTTAAACACATGTTGAAAAGCACTCTTTAGCTAAATGCGTTTTCATATTTCCATAGCCCTTTTAGACAGACAGACAGACAGACAGACAGACAGACAGACAGACAGACAGACAGATAGATAGACAGATAGATAGATAGATAGATAGATAGATAGATAGATAGATAGATAGATAGATAGATAGATAGATAGATAGATAGATAGATAGATAGATAGATAGATAGATAGATAGATGAAATTTTAGTCATGTTTCTGTTCAAACTGTCAAAAAAAAGTTGGCAAATTTGTAATACAGAGCGATTTGAAATCAACTGGACTTCCTTAAAAACAATCCGCTCTGAGTCAGAATGGCTAGGCAAGGCTGTGTCTAAAAACCGCATTGCAACCTCAAAACACCCGAGGCAACGACATCTTTGGTGACATATTTACGGTTTTCGGACGCTGCCCAAGTTCGCCCTGTTAGTCTAATTACGCAGTGTATTCTGTTCGTGTGATGAAGCTTTGGTCATATCTAGGTTACATTTCGAAGTGATGTGTGTCTGTTCTCGGTGTTTTGATGCCTTCTTTACAGTGCGCGCGCAGCACTGATTCCTGATTCAAACAGGTGGATGAAGCGGCTATCCCGTCTAACGCAGAACGCTTTATCATCAACGAAGCTTGACATCACAGAACACTTGACATCACAGAATAGACACTTTATGATGATTCGGACACCCGGAGCGGGTTGAAGCCCAGTGATGATGCGACGTCCTGGGCCGTCTGTGTGGAAAACAGAGCGTTAAATGCGGTTAAGCAGTCGTTTTCCCTTCCAGCTTTACTTGGTTTCCTTTTCTTTGTTGTTTGGGCTTTTGCTGAATCGCTCTGTTCATCTCGGCGCTCGGTCAGGAGACCGTTTACGCACAGGTGGGAGATAACCTAACCCGTCTGTTAGGACAGCCCCTCCTCTCTCTCTCTCTCTCTCTCTCTCTCTCTCTTTTTTCTCTCTCTCTCTCTCTCTTCTCTCTCTCTCTCTCTCTCTCTCTCTCTCTCTCTCTCTCTCTCTCTCTCTCTCTCTCTCTCTCTCTCTCTCTCTCTCTCTCTCTTCTCTCTCTCTCTCTCTCTCTCTCTCTCTCTCTCTGAGTGGTATGATGAGCGCGGGTGACATTTGCCGTTGCGGTCTGGGACGGTAGAGAGAAACAGGTGTGCGGCTTCCCGAAACGAGCACGCGCACGCCTTTTCTGTTCTTTTTTTCTTTCTTCCCGGTTCGTTCTCCGAGGTGAAAATTCGCCCTCGTAATCATCTTCTAAGCGGGACAGGGAGAGGAGGGGGGAGGGAGTGCGTTTGTCACTTCATTTCATTATAGTTTCGGCTGCGTTGTTTCTTTTTTTTTTTCTTTTTTTTTAAGCAAGATCTTTTTTTTTTTTGGAACAAGGGGGAGCCCGGCCGGCTCGCTCGTGAAGAGGAAGAGGAAGCTCATGGCCACCAAGAAGCCGTGCTCGGATTTAACAAAAAGGAGTCGAAGTCCGGTCGTGCTCGAGGCCGAGATGTTTAGTGAATTTCAGGAGTGGTGTCTCCGGACTTACGGCGACTCGGGCAAAACCAAGACAGTCACGCGCAGGAAATACAACAAAATCATGCAGACGCTGTTGCAGAACGAAGAGGCGGACGGTGTGTACGTGGACAACAGCCACATCAACGCCAAATTCAAATTCTGGGTGAAATCCAAAGGGTTCCAGGTCGGGAGCAACGTCCTGGGCGAGCACAACCAGAAAGGCACTCCAGCAAAGCCCGTGCTCTACGTCCCTGTCAAATCAACGGTAAAGTGCATTTTCTTTAATCTGACACTTGTTTGGGGTTTAGTCGCCTCACGCTGCCTCACTTCTCCGTGTGTGCTTTGTGACAATCTAAACTACCCGCCGAACATCTTAGGTACATCACCCGCGTAACTTTGCGCACATTCACCTCTCCATCTCCACCATTTGACCGATCGAGCGGCGATCACGTAGACCGGCCAGAACACAGACCCTAGCAGAGACCCTCGCTGCCATAGCAACGCCGGAGCAATACTCGGCTGCATGGGTAGTAGCGGTATCTCTCCACACACGCACAAACGCACGCGCGCGCGCGCACCCCTCTTGACGGATAGCATCACGTTCGTCCTGCCAAGGGATGGCACGGAAATCGAGAACGTGGTCGCGTCTCTCACTAGCATCACAGCGAGGAACGAAACGTCAAGATTTTATTTTTATTATTATTATTTATGAAAAAAGATTTATTTATTTTTACCCCCCAAAATTTTGTGATATCAAAAGCTGAACGCGTGCATGCACAGACGCGCGCGCAGAGGGGATAAATGTGATATATTGTGTAAACATTATGTAATGTGAAAATTCGTAGATATTTATAGCTTATATAGCTTACACTTTTGTTACACACACACACACACACACACACACACACACACACACACACACACACGATAATACAGAAAGCAAACAAACAACAAAAAAGACAGAACACCTGTGCGACCACTTGCAGACATATGGACTGTTTGCGGGTTGCGTGTGCGGACAGGTCACACACCCCGCATCCTGTAGACCCGATCAAACCCGATTCAGCCCGATCAAACCCGATTCAGCCCGATCAAACCCGATTCAGCCCGATCAAACCCGATTCAGCCCGATGAAGATACACTAGCTGCGTTCACATATATTGCTCGTTACAACGCCTGCTTGTTGACGCTCAGACTGTGTGTGTGTGTGTGTGTGTGTGTGTGAGAGAGAGAGAGAGAGAGAGAGAGAGAGAGAGAGAGAGAGAGAGAGAGAGAAGAGAAATGCACCATTCGTGGTTTCTTTTTGTGGACACACACGCACAGCGCGCGCATTGTCCTGGTGGAGAAATGGGCGGAGCGGACGGTTGGCACTCGTTGCTCTGGTAACCTACCTGTTCCGCTTTCCATGTCTCCCGGGGAGGTTTTTCTTTCTCTCCATCCCAGGACTAGTGCAACATTCAAATGCACCCAAGATGCTCTAATCTATTTCTTGCGGTGCCATGATTACACAGTGCGTTAAAGTCGATGCTAATTGTGACAGGTTAGCTAGCCTGATAGTTATTTATTTATTTATTTATTACTGTGAAATGAGGCCATACATAATACAGCTGTTACCGCGTATGAAAAAAACAACCGTGTCGGTTGCTTAATTGGTGATTACTAAAAATTTGATTTGCATTTAGAGAAATAAAGAATTACTAACCATTGAAATCGTCCCTTTATCAGCCGTGATTAAAAGCCAGTAAACTCAGGTGTATCAATTATTTTCAAAGCACTCACCTGTAATTAGGACTTGAAGAGAGTCATATTTACAATAATTAGCACATGAAGGCAGCATAGAATAGACTTCCTGGGGGAAAACACTAATGAGAGATCCACTTGATTCAGTTTGACACATGATTATAAAGCGGTTAAAGGGAAAAGGAGTTGTTCTTTTCCATTTGAAACTGGCCATAAGTTAAAAAACAACAATAGCAACAAAAAAATAATAAACAAATAAGTTACTCATAGTGGCTTATTGCCATCCCTTGTCCTCGGAGGTGGCCTGCGTATGTCCCAGTCTCCATACTCATCATGTATATGTCGAAAAGAAGCTCCATTTTGTGTTAGCCAGAGGGTGAGTTAGTAACAGGAGTCTGCCTGTTGGGACTAACTTCCCTGCCCCAGCCAATAATTTTGAGTCATAGAAACCCCCCTAACACCCCCCCCCCCCCACACACACACACAAAACAAAGACAAAATCCGGTAGAGAATAACTCTTAAGTGTCAATGTTTGAGAGGGAGAAATAGTAACATTACATTTTCACTGAGATTGCAGATGTTATATTGCAAAACAATTCTGATATCTTCAATTCAAATGTTGTTGTTTTTTTTAAATACAGGCTGCCTACATGTGTGTGAGAAAAGTCCTTTTGTTCACTTTGTATTACAGACCTCCGTCTGTCATTCTCCCTTTTGGAAAATAAGCAAAAGTACATTAGCGTAGATAAAGCCTTGTTAGCAGATAATTGCTATGCGACCCCTTAACAGCTCCTCAGAGAGGTGGCTCCAGACGTGATTTTAATTTGTAAAAGACTCTTAAGGAGAAATGAGGCGTAACTGTGAACATAGTAACATTTACCATAGTTATCATTGCACAAAGGTGGAGTATCTGAACAGGTCAGAAGATGCAGTGTTTGGCCACAGTGAGTGACTGTGTACCGCAGGTCCCCTAACCGCAAATTATTCCCAAACCACAAACCATTTGATCTCAACCTTCTTCAGCCGCTTAGTCAGAATGGATAATGCTGAATAACAAAAGGGTTTTGTTGCTTGTGACATGTTCACTCCCTATTTCCTAAATAACCACACAAATGACTATAGTGTAATAAATCAAAAATTAATTTGCACACTTTTCATATCTGTTAGTGCCAACAGTTGTGTAATTTCCACCTCTTCAGTCCTAGAAAAATGGGTTTTTGTGGGTTCTTTGGATGCTTAACGGTTCTATATTTCTGCATACAGTAAAGCCCAAATTATTCAAATGAACAACCAAATGAAGAACCCTTTTACGGCATAGAGGGAATCCCTTTTTTAATGACTGTGTACCACCCACTCAACCACATACACACACCTTTTTGTCTACTCGACATGTTACTCCCTGAGCACATTCAGATCAGGGCAGAATATGGTGTACATACTGCTGTGTACACTACTGCCACTCACTGTTATTATTTAACACCAAAGAGACCTCCTTAATGCCCCAATTTGTTTAACACTTCATCAATCATTCTGTCCCTGTGCAGAGCCTCCATGTGACACAGTCTAATACAGCTTCCTGTCAGTGAATGATGCATAAGCTACATCTGAGCCATGAAAAAGCACCGTCAATCACAGAAGAGTATGTTAGTCAGCTGGGGAAAAGGCACAAGGACTACTGACAGAGACAATACCAGTAATAATACCAAACCAGTCAAATAGAAAGACTGTACAAACAATGTTGGAAATTACGCTGAATATGACAAACATTCATGATAACAAAAAAGTGTCCCAATGAAAGCATGAATCAGAAAACTCATGGTTCATTCTACTTCCTGTATTATATTATGAAAAGGAAGTGAAGGGTTAGTCCAACAGAAGTGTTGCTCAAAAGGCCCACTGAGAGTGAAAAAGGGGAGTCCAGTATGCTAACTTCCTCTTTTACAGACATGCGGGGCGTATGAGCATTTCCTACCAATCAGCATGACTGTCAGTCTATATAGGCATTTCTGGAGGAAGTAAAACTATCCATGAAGAAATAAGAGTTTGTGCAGTTTTATTAGATCATTAATGACTTAACCAGTTGGTGATCCCCCCCAACAAGCCCTGTTTGTGCAAATTAAATTACAAACAAAGAGACAGAACCAAATAATTGGAAAGCTACAGGGAACTAGATGTTACATAAAAAGAGACAGGAAAGGTTTTTGGTCATGAAACGGCCCTGTGCGTCTGTATATTCAGTGGTCCCCATGTGAATGTATTCAACCTTTTAAAAAGAGATCTTGTATTTTGATTAATTCTGTGTTTGCACAATGTGTGTCTAGTTTCTATTTGCTTTCAGAACAGATGGGTGTGAGAATGTGTGTTTCCTGTTTCTGCTTTTAGCTAGTGGCAAAACGACACTTTGTATACAGTGAGTGCCAGATCGCATTTCAGAGCTCTCTTTCTGTCTCGCGTTCCACCACACACACTATTCCATCCTTATCACCACAACATCTCCACATCAAAATGAAATACCAAACAGACTGCACATAGGTAATGCTAATTCCTTTCTGCCCTCACTCACTCAAGCATTACCACAACCTTCCATCTCTGCTTATTTATTTCCCTTGACACCTGCCCCCATGTGAGGCCAGACTTATCTGCTCCCCTCTGCTCTGGGTGCGAGGCCTACAGGCGCCATGGTTTCTGATGAAGCTTCAGTGCTGTGTGGCACACAGCGAAATGGTAGAGTGTGATCTCTCATGCAGCTGCTCTTTGGGTGTGCCAAGTTTCACTGAAAGGGGAGGGGGCAGTACTGACAGCATGGGGTACCGCTGAGGCCAGAGTGGAGGATGGGTAATGGTGAGAGGGGGCAAAAAGGGCATCTGTGTGGTTTTTAACTAAATGGAACGGAAATGAAAAGAGAAAAAGAGTTATGTCTGGTACAATATTCATAAGAAATGGTATGGAATAATAGAAAAAGAATGGAATAAAGAATCTTATGAGTAGTAAAAGTGTCCCTTGTGAATTGAAGTTATTTATGTTTCTGCATGCAGACTAAGATCTTGTAGAGCATCTGAAGAAGGGAAACAGGTTGGAGGTTGAGAAATGGAGTGAGAGACCAAGAGACTAGAGGAGAAGCCGATGGCAGCGGATTTGATATTCTGGCACCTCCTTGTGCATCAAACACAGAGGATGAATTGCAGATTAGTCATAAAATGATAACATTTCTATTTATAATTGGTCTGATATATCATTGTATTGTTCAAGTTTAGATTCTAGATTCACTCATTTTTTCTTATCTCTAAGAATGCTTATCTTCCTCACATTATTTGTCTTCTTCTTGAACACTATATTTTCTAGTATTTTCATTTGTATCCGTTTGCTTCTCTCTCTCTCTTTCTCTCTCTCTCTCTCTATCTGCTATTGGGACTATTAAGAAGGAGCTTTCTGTTTCCAGTGAGGGGGTGCAACCTCATTTATCTCTCATTATGGCCTGATTAGAACAGAGAGAGAGGAGGACTGTGGACACACGTGTATTTGCTCATGCAAACATGTACGCACAACCACAATACAGACACATCTGTATACTGTTCAACAGACTCTTTGCATCTATGATGTTTATGCATAAATGTCACTGTTATTCATATTTAATACTAGACTGCAGCATACTTTCAAACTGAAGCTGCCCAAACTTTACGGAAGCATCCATTCTCATATGTGATTTGTCCACAGAATTGTTCAACATGAAGGAGTAACAGATGAGGAGAGTGCACTCAAGCTTCCTGCTAACACCACTCTTAACACTAAATCACCCATTGACGTACTCGTGCTACCTTTTATCCACCTCACTGCTGCTCCTTTGGAGCACATTAAATACTGGAAAGGCGGACGGTACCATTACTACCTCACAGTTCAAAGGGTCCGGTTTGATCCTGAGCTTGGCTCCAGAAACAACTTTTTTTTCCTAATACTTGGTTAAACCACAAACGGTGTATTGATAATCTTAGCCCACTCTTCCACTGATGCTGCGCAATTCAGCTAGAGTTTGTGGTGTTTCACCTGCTGTTCCAAATAATCCCTCAATTTTTCTATGGAATTGAGGTTGGACGATTTTGCAGGCCAGTCAAATTGCCACAGGGTTCCATTGTGCTCAAGTCACATGGCCCTATGCACCCTAGAGCACACAGTTTTGTGCTCTGCTTGACCATGAAGGCAACATTAAAATCTAACCATTAACTGACAATCCACTTTTCTGCTAACTTACATTCATCTAGGTGCACAACATATTATCAGGAACTGCTATTGGTGGATAGGATTACCTGTATACCTTGTACTAACAGCAAAAAAAATAATTTGGTAATCTGATCACAGACGTAAGCATGCACTGTGTTCAGAAATGTGATCTTATTATCTAGAGCATCTCTAGAGCATTTGGCAGTAGTTTGACTTGTGTTGTGATTAGATCTCTGGCAGGTGTAAACGCAACCTGTACAGTGTGTTCACTTCTGGATGGCATTAGGGAGAAAACACCTGCTAACAGGAGAGTAAAGATGCATGTGAAAAAGTTTTAATGGATTTTGCACAATAATATAATCCCCAGCAATCAAAAATGTGATTATTTTATGTATAGTGGAGGAGAAATTACTATGCACAAGTGCTGCAGCACCTTGACATTCAAGATTCTTTTTATGGCAACTGCTGTAGTAATAATAATAAGTAAAAGAAGTAGAAGAGGGGGCACTGTGGCTTAGTGGCTAGCAGGTCTACCTCGCACCTCGCACCTCCGGGATTGGTTGTTCAAATTCCGCCTCTGCCCTGTTTGCACAGACCTGGCATGCTCTCCCCATGCTTCAGGGGTTTCCTCCCCGAGTCCAAAGACATGAAGTGTGGGCTGGTTGGCTTGTTGGAATGTGTGTGCGATTGTGCCCTGTGATGGGTTGGCACCTCATCCAGGGTGTCCCCCGCCTTGTGCCCCGAGTTCGCTGGGATAGGCTCCCTGTGACCCTGTGTAGAATAATCGTTACAGAAAATGGATGGATGGATAATAATAATTTAGACAAAAAATAAAGATTAAACTGATTTTAAAAGTGAGTATTTTAAGTACTTATTGAGTTTGTATCTTTGAGCTCAATTCCACCTTTTGAGTACTGCTGTCAAATTAAGGTAAAATTATTCTTTTTTTTTATTATTGTTGCTGCCCTGCAGTGTTCTTTTGTTTGTATAGATTACTTATCTTTCTTCAGTTTAGTAGTACTACTACTTTTAATGTACATTAACATAATTGTAATCAACCCAGGGTCATTCTCTGTTAAAAGAAAAATGATTTGACTATCATTTGGGTGTGATGTCACAGAACACGTCACAGGTATGCTGTTTAAAATCTCAGCACCCCCTATGTAAAATGCCTTCCTACATCCCTGATACAGAATCCAGGTGAGATTCATCCACAGCTGTTTGTTATCTAGGTGTGTGATGTAATTCAATTCAATTCAATTGTATTTATATAGTGCTTTTTAACAATGGACATTGTCACAAAGCAGCTTTCCAGAAACCGAATATAAAGCGTAAATCATTTTTTAAAATTTATCATAATGAACAAGCCAGAGGAGACTTTGGTAAAGAAAAAGAGATGAGAAGAAGAAGATGAGAAACCTTGAGAAGAACTAGACTCAGACACGATCACTGGGGGTGATATTAAACAGATCAATGTTAGTTAACTAATGTTTCTCATACCCTGGTGGACTAAACTTTGTAGCGCAGTTTGAACAGATGGTTAGTAGGAATAGCATTGTGAAGCCAAAGAGCAATGTCTGCCTCCAGAGCTCAGTTCTCAGATCTCTCACGTCTCTCTTTTATTCTTTAATCAGTGTCTCCCTTCCATTTTCTCTCTCTCTCTCTCTCTCTCTCTCTCTCTCTCTCTCTCTCTCTCTCTCTACATATACATAGAGTCTCCTCTGAAAGTATTGTAAGGTCAATTTTTGCTATACACTGAAGATATTTGGGTTTTATTGGGTTTATTATGAATGTGAGAATATAGATCAGAATTTCAGATTTCATTTCCTAATATTTACATCAAGATTTGTTAAACAACTTGCACATTGCAAGTTAAACAACATGGCACCTTTTGTTTCTGCATTCGAAGTCTTCTTCGAATAGGAGATTGTGATTCCTTCACCCCTGTCCTGTGGAGGTTGTTGGTGATGAAACTGACTGTTATTATTGGGTTTTTATTTACAACTCTCACAATGTTTCTGTCATCAACTGCTGTGTTTTCCTTGGCCGACCTGTTCCATGTTTGGTTGATAGTAAACCAGTGGTTTCTTACTTTTTCAACAAGACATTTCAAATTGTTGCACTGGTTATGCCCAATGTTTGTGCAATGGCTCTAACTGATTCCCCTATTTTCTCTCATAGACAGCTCTCTGGTCTTCATGTTGGTTTATCCTTTTTAACAACAAATGCAGGCTCAAACCAAGAGTAGACATTCAGAGCTCTACATTTTTTTTTAAACAGGGCACACCTGGGCAACAAGAAACAGCTGTCAGTCACATGTTCCAGTATTTTTCATCACTTGAAAAATGGTGGGTTCAAACAAAATGTACATGTTGTAAGTTGTTTACCACATCTAGATGTAAATATCAGAGTCCATTATGTTAAAAAAAGAATTCATTATAATATGTGTATAATCATATTTAGTGTCTATATTTACAGCGTGGTAAAATGTAGGTAAATGTCAAAAAACCATGCTGTACACAGAATAAACAGGATACTTAGGGTTTATCACTGCCCTTTTATTTACCAATCATTTGCATTAAAGCTAGCAGTTTTGCATGTTGCTTTTCCAAATGCAGGACTGTATAAATTTTAGACATCATTGACTGCAGCCACAGATTAAGCCATGTGCTATGTGACAAGCAAGACTGTAAAAAATTCTATCAACTAATGTTTCCCATAATTTCCTGTGAGCATTTTATATCTAACAATTTCCCTCACAGGATCAATAAAGTCTGTCTGTTTGTCTATCTATCTGTCTGTCTTATCTATTTGTCTGTCTGTCTATCTATCTGTCTATCTATTTGTCCATCTATCCACCTGTGTTCTTACATTATAAATAATGTGGCAATGAATTCATTAGCACCTCCCAAATATTGATTCAGTAAACTGTTATGTTTTTGAGAAGGTCAGTGCCATGCTAGTGCCCCGTCCTGTGATGCAGGACTCCTTAGATAGCCCAGGGATATAGAACAAACACTTCTTTAGCAGGAGCAGTGTAAGCACCTGTTGCAGCAGGGTATAACTTAGTTCAAGATTTTGTGGACAAATATTCTAATCAAAGTTTATTTAACTATCTGTTGTGAGATAAGAGAATTAAACATAGAAGGTGCACTGTATATTTTTGTATTTTAAGTGTTGGTATTTACCACAAAATGAAAATATAAGTGTATATAACTATCCAAGTGAGGACCATCCATTGGCATCATTATCCATGCAGCTAAACTTAACCTTATATATTAACAAAATGGAAACTTTATTTGTTTATTTATTTATTTATTTTTTGTTTCGTTTTGTTTAGTTTTATGTGGGGGGAAATGGCAGTTTTCCTAATGGGGACCATAAGATATTCCTATCCTTGTGATGGACATTTGATATGATAAAGTACACACACACACACACACACACACAGCTTGACTGACCCGCTTCAGTCTCATCTTTTGTAAGTGAGCAGCTTCCTGCTTGAGAAAGTGGTTAGAGTTTTACTGTAGGTGATCTGATCATGGGTAATCTCTCCTCTCCTCTCCTCGATTTGTACCATCTGAAGCAGCAGGGCCAAGCGAAGTGTTCATTCAATGTGTATACTTCCAGAATGGATGAGGAAGCTGTGTTGATGTGGGTGGAAGAATAAGAGAACGTGCCATTCAAGGTGCATGAAAAAGCAAGGTTCTGAAAATGTATTAATGACTATACCATGAGAATCCTTTTCCTGTGTATGTTGCTCCGGGATGCATTTCTGTCTTTAAGTCCTCTGTGTGTGTGTGTGTGTGTGTGTGTGTGTGTGTGTGTGTGTGTGAGTGAGAGTGTGTGTGTGAGAGAGAGAGAGAAAGAGAGAGAGAGAGGTACTGAGAGAGGGTCGCTGCTCTGGTTTTCCTCCCTTCAGCACCCTATCTCTGTTGCCATGGAGAGACAGTTCCTGTCTCCCATAGGAGGAGAAATTAACACCATTTTTAACTGGCTCCAGGGCCTCCCCCCTGCCAGGGAGAGAAGGCACTCTGCTCCACATACACAATCCTACACACATGCACACACAACAAAAACACACACACACACACACCGAGGCTTGTTCCATATGTGCACCTACACCGATTATCAAACACACAGTCCCAGTTCGAATTGCCAGCTTATGGTTGGCCATGCTGAGCAGATCAGCCTGTGTGTGTTTGTGTGCATGACAAAGACAGAGAGGAAATAAAAACCTTCTCCATGTCTTCTTCGCTATTCTGGGAGCATGCTGCAGTGGGACAAAAGAGTATCTCACTCCCTTGCTACCCGTCCTACCCCCATGGCTCTCTCACTCCAATCTCTCCATCTCTCCCTCATCGTCCTCTGTGTATAATTAGCCTCTGCAGTCTCTCATTAGCGTTGTGGACCTGTCTGTCTCTCTGATTGTCCGTTCCCCCTGCAATTATTCCATGACACCAGGGCCACAACGCTAACATCTCAGCACGTGCTGTTAACATTACAAAGACGGAGACAGCTTACAACAAATGTCAAAAAACATATACGGACATTTTTGCATTTTCTTGAGTATAAGGGATATTTGGTGATACTTCCTATACAGCTAATAGAGGTATACTTTAGATATTTATTCATTGGATTCTAGATGTTTATTAATTAATTATATCAGAATAAAGGATATCAATAAAGTAGAAATGGTGCAAAATATAAAATGTAAATCAGTGCTAGCTTGTAACTTTGTCAATGAGCTGTGATGGCAGTTTGCTTTCGCCATTACTAAGAAAAACATACAGTGTACAGTAATTTAACATGTATTCATTTGTTCAGCTACTGTAGCACCCTGGTAAGAATGGATGGCACATAGATGTTAACATTAACAAGACAAAATTAAGCTGTGTGTGAAGAATAAAATTATTTTTAATAACATTTAATATATTTATAAGTAAGCAAAGCATATACAAAGGGCGGTGTGGTGGCACATAGGGTAGCTTTGCCGCCTCACAGCTCCCGGATTCAATCCTGAGCATTGGGTATAGTTTCTGTGTGGATTTTTCCTGCTCTTCTGGTTCTCCAATTTCCTCCCACCTTCCCCATACAGGCTAGTAAGTGAATTTGCTGCTCTAAATTGTCCCTAGGTCTGAATGAGTTTGTGAATGTATGTTTGATGCCCTGCAATGGACTGGGATCCCATCCAGAGTTTATTCCTGCTTTGCACCTGGCATAGGCTCTGCATCCGCTGCAACTGTGTCCAGGACAAAGTAGTTACTGAAAATGCATGAATAAATTTTTTTTTTTATAAACGCTGATAGGTGGTCATGGTATACGGCAGATATGAAATTTCTACACACCCCTGTTAAAATTGTAGGTTTTAACCAAGATAAATCATGTCAGACCTTTTTTCCACCTTTAATGTTGTATAGCTTCCAACAGATTTCAACTGAAAAACACATTTTTTTTTTTTTTAAGCAAAAAAGGAAAAAAAAAAACTTGCAATAACCTGGTTGCATCGGGTTGCACACCCCTTACCTAATGCCCTGTTAAAGCACATTTGCTCAGTGTTTTTTTGGATAAGACGAATCACATCTTGATATGATAATTGCACTTTTCCTTGCAAAAATGCTCCAGGTCTATCTAACAGTAAGGGCCCTCTTTAAGTCATTCCACAAGTTTTGATCAAATTTAGATCTGGGCTCTAACTGGGCCATTTCAAAACGTTAATCATCATCTTCTGAAGCAGTTCCTTTGTTGACTTGGATTTGTACTTTGGTTCATTATCATGGGGAAAGATTAAGTTTTTCTTCATCTTCAGCTGTCTAACAGAAACCTGCAGATTTTGTGCCAAAATAGATTTTTGGCACCATCAATGATTCCCTCTAGTTTGAATAGAGCTCCAGTCCCAGCTGAAGAGAAACAACCTGATAGCGTGATGCTATGTTCTACCTTGGTCCCATCAGACCATAACACATTTTAAAAACACACTTTTTTTTGGTGAGAAAACGCTTTCGTCTAGCCCCATAGCCCAGATATGTGAAGAATTCAAGAGATTGTTGTCACTTGCAGGGAGTGACCAGTACTTTCCAGATATTCCTGAAGATTTTTTAATGTTACTGTAGGTCTCTTGGCAGCCTCCCTGATATGTTTTCATCTTGTCCTTTCACCAATTTTGGAGGGACGTCCTGTTCTTGGTAATGTCACTGTGGTACCCCATTTCTCCACTTGTTGATGATGGCCTTCACAGTGTTCCATGGTACATCTAATTTTTTGGAAACTCTTTGTACCCATCTCCTGATCAATCTCTTTTGACAACGAGATCTCGTACATGCTTTGTGGACCATGGCTTCATATATTCAGATAAAACCAAAAAAATCCTACAGAAACAGCTGATCTTTATTTGGGGTTGATCAGAATAATTTCACTGATGACAACTGTATGATAATCACTTTTGAACATGCGTTTGAATGTGATTGTTTCATTCTAAGCACATGCCCCATTATATAAAGGTGTACACACTTGTGCAACCAGGTTATTGTGTTCTTTTCCATTTTTTTCTTAAATGTTCCTATTTTTTTCCACTTAAAATTTACTGGTTTCTATATCACATTCAATGTGGGAAAAGATCTGACATGATTTAGCTTAGTTTCTTTTTTTTTTCAACATGAGAAAAACTTAAAAAATTCATTTTAATAGAGGTGTGTAAATATTTTATATTCAGTATAAACAAGATATAAAGTCAACTGAAGTGTCCTGAATCTGGGGATATCAGAACACCACTTTGTGCTGTTTTTGACCCTTTGGTTTGTCTGTTATTTAATTATTTAAGAACTCTTTCTCAGACATTATCTCTTACACATAACAAGAAAATATACATAACATATAACAACACAGTACCATTAACCATTTAGAATCAGCGCTTATGATTAAGTTAACCACAGAAAAGCTAATGTAGTTTTTTTTAATGTATTTATGCGTGAGGAATGTAAGTCTAGATCCTTGTGATTAAGTGGTTAAAAAAAGATTAATTGCCCCTGAAGATGAATGTTACAGTAAGATGATAATGACAATAGGGAACAAAGCGATAGTTGGGGCGGAAAGTGAGTGTTAGTGTTGCTGTGATAATGATAATTTTTACTAGAATGAAATGAAGATAGTAATATGGGGCATGGGAAATATGTCACTAATAGGTGGTGTTGAGGGTCCTGTGAATTTGTGATATCCACAACATTTAACCATTTTATACAGGGATAGAGAAAGAGAGCGAGAGGAAGAGAGGGATAATAAAAGAGGGCTAAAGAGAAACGTGGAAGTAGGAGGGACAACAAAGACAGTGAGTGAGAGAGACAGAGGTGTAATGTGGATTTAATGAAGGGGCTTTATGAACTAACAGGGAAAGGGAGGAGGAGGGAAACCCGAGGATAGGGGAGGAGAGGAAAAGAAAGGAAAAAAAAACAGTTTACACTCATCTTTCCCTGCCTCACGCTTTCTCTGCTCCCCACTGTGGACAGGAGGGCTTTTCAGTTTTGCTCCATTTCCGTGCTGATGGGCTGACTAGGGAAGATTGGACTTTAAGAGGTGACCTGTTGCTATATTTGCAGGAGCTAATCAGAATGCAACGCTGAATTCAGTCCCACTCCCCGACACATCTGCTTCACACGTCATAACCCAGCACCTTCTTCAAGCATGCATTACATACCTGTCAGCCCCCTCTCTGATTCATTCCCAGCTGCTTCAACCGAGCGCCTGCGGTTTGATGTTGCATGTTATGACTCAAAAACAAAAACAAATTGAATTACTGATGTCTAGGCATATAATGATTCATGTTTTAGGCATTACTTTTTGAAGTTAATAAAAAAGACTACAAACTTAATAGATAAAATAAGTAAATGACAACAACTCTGTGCAAATGTTACAGCTTTGGATGGTTCAAAATTGTTTTGAGGGGAAAAAAATAAAGAGTTGTCAAGTGCACATCTAGGTATGAATATCTGATTATTATAGGGGAGCATAGTTTAAGAATCACTTCAGCATTTTTTTGTTTTCCGATTAGTACATAAGACATGCATGAGAAAAGAATGGATACACTTATAATGGGAGTCTATGAGCGTTTGTTTGGCCAATCAGTTTCAAAATATTTCAAATACCCAACTACAGAACGTGGAGTCAAAACCATAACCTTTACACTCTAAATTTAAAGAGAGAGAATGTCTTATTAAAGCCCCACACAACCATGTTAGAATGTCATCACCATGAATTCTGCCCACTGTCTCCAAAAGAACAAATTCCTCAGATTTAGAGCTTTATTTACATTTGCTGGAGGAATTTATATAAGTGTTTTACAAGAAAAAACATGTTTCATGTAAACATTTATTGACAGAATTTAACAACAACTCTTAGACTTCCATTATGGATGTGTTTTTATTAAACGGGTTTTCGGTTCTTTTCTCAGTACAGGGATATTACTGTTCATGGTAATTTCACATGCACTGCACTAGGGATGGGTGATATCTTATGGTTTGCGTTATACCGGTAAAAATTCTCCCCAGAATAAGAATTAGTCTTCCTGTGATAATAACGATAAAGCCTAGTTGATGATGTATTTGTGTGCAACGGTCTGCGACCCATTCGCAGCTCACGTGCAGAGCAAAAACAAGTACGGCAGAAGGCGGACGTGAAGGTGAGGAGGAGCTTATCGCTAAACGAGGAGCTACCTCTACAATCTGGAACTGGTTTTCTTCAAGAAAATCAGTTTTACTTTTAGATTAATGTTTGTGTTTCTGAGGCTCTCAAGATCGCAGTGATCACTTGTAGCCAAAAACAATGGTGAATAGTACTATATTTATCTTGTCACTGATATTGTTATTGCAATAAATACAAAAAATATTGTGATATAGTTTTAAGTCCATATCGCCCATCCTTACACTGCAGAGGCAGAAAATAGAAGTTAAGGTGAAAATGTGTATTAGGTTTTATTAAGTGTTATAGCCTATTATTAACCATTGGATTTATCTTGTGGCTGTAGTGCGTGTTTCTTTAATAATGCCTGGATTGTTGTATGATTTCATATGATGTATTGTGTGTTGATGTTTTTGCATAAGGTTTCTATTACTGTCAGGACAGTTACAGGAGCTGAGTATTGTTCCATGCTGTGGGATGCTTTGCTGCTTTCATGTCCTCTCAGCATGAAATGTTTTGCCCTTTTCGACTTAAATATTAGAATATTAGCCAGACATCTTTTTTCAGTGCCCTGGGTGTGTGATTGTGCGAATCATATCTTGGCAGGGAACAAATGTCCCCACAAGGACAGGAATATCTGACAGACATTTGGCTAGTCCCCACAAGGGAAAAGTGCTTTTTCTAAAAATATACAACTGATGAATTTTTTATTTTATTATTTTTTTTTAAATATTATAGAGATAAAAGGTTTCCTTTTGGTTACTGAAGTTGAAGTCAGGTTTAGATTTAGGTGTAGCATAACATTAATTAGCTGCATTAATAATATGTCAATGGAAGGTCCTCACAAGAATAGTAAGACAACTCTGTGTGTGTGTGTGTGTGTGTGTGGTGTGTGTGAGGGAGTGAGTGACTGAGTGAGTGTGACCCAGCTGCTTCCTCACTGTGGCCCCTGTCTCTATTACCTCGGTGTGTAGGACCGTTCAGCAAGTCAGTGCACTGTGTGTGTACATGTGTGAGACTGCCAGAGGGGGGTGGGGGGTCGGAGCCGGCCGCTTGCCCAATCAGCTCCACCAGTATCCTAGCAACAGAGCTGTTTGGAGCAGGACAGGGAGAACGAGAGAGAGATGTGGAAAAAAAAAGAATAGGAGGTATAGAGAAAGCAGGATAGGGGATAGAAGGGTTGAATAATATGGCACATCTGGAGAAAGCAGGGTTTAAATGGAAAGTGGTGGGAAGAGGGATGAGTAGAGACAACAGCATGAGAGAGAGAGAGAGAGAGAGAGATGGAGAGAGATGGGAAGAAGGAAGATGCGAGAGAGCTTTAGCATGAAAATGCTGATTGCTGCTGCTGACATTTCATGGGGCTTCCTTAAAATGATGTGACAATGACGAAACCACACACTCACTGGCCCACTAAAGCAGCTGCTTATCCTCTGAGACACAGATACACACATGCACACTCACACATGTACCATGTGCCACAATACTGCAGTTTAATGATCAGAGACATTCATACACACATGTAGTTATATGACACAGAAATAATAACCTTTGAGTCTAAGCACAGTGTGTGGATCATTTCTGGTGATACTGCCTGTTCAGCTAGCCCGTATGTCTGGTTGTGCTCATGGCAAGATTATTAGAAAACTCCGAGATATGCCCTGGGATACATGCTGCAGCCATGGGTTATTTACAATGCTAGAAAAAGCGACAGCACCCGTAATGTTCAAGGCACTGACAAATAATGCTTTGCTTGTAAAGAAGGAGGTAATATTTGTGTAGGAGGATAAAATTGTTGTTTCTTTTGATACGCATTTTTTAGCTTTTGAAACATCTGCAATTTGAAATACTGGCCTAATGGTACATATAAGCATACAATATAATATTAGGCTATGTTAAACTGTTAGAAAATCTTGTACCAACATTAGCATATCACTTAGTCAGTGTGTGTTTGTCTAGCGGGCCTTTAAGTTTAAGATCAGGTTAGTATTGGTTGTGGCAGGCATGAACCCAAGGTGTCAACTTCCCCGGCCTAGTTTCATCACCCACACTCTCATAGCCTCTCACTCTCATAGTGATAGCGCCCTCAGATTGAGGAAACAGGTGTGTGTGTGTAGTGTGTGTATGTATGTGTGCATGTGTGTGTGTTTAGACAACCGGAATGGAAGAATTAAGTTCAGACGGGGATGTTTGTAGGACAGAGGGAGTCAGAGCTTAGGGCTGAAACACACACACATACACACACACACACACACACACACACACACACACACACACACACACACACACACACACACACACACACACTATTTGCTTGTAGCTAAAGCTATGGTTTTCTTCTCAAAGGAACAGAAGTCTGCATCACATCATGTCCTAGAGGGGTTATTTCTGAAACAGTTTCTAGTAGCCGAGAGAGAGAGAGAGAGAGAGAGCGCGCATGCGAGAGCGAGAGAGAGAGAGAAGGAGAGAGAGCGAGAGACAGAGCGGAAGAGAGAGGGAGGGAGGGAGGGAGGGAGGGAGGGAGACGAAACAACGAGCGCACATAAGAGTGAAAGAGAGTAAATGAGCACTAAACCAGGATGGGACCCCATAAACCCATGCCATATGTACATCACATTTTGTCCTGCTGTGCTGAACACTGTGTTAAAGCCAATGGCAATCACATATATTTTCACTGATAGGAACATAATAACGGTGCTAATTATTATTCGGAGTAAAAGCACATGCACGGGAGAATGACTAGAGAAGGCCGGATTAAAGCAAACCCATTCTGCACACTGGTTTTAGTTGCCATAGGAACGTTCATTACCTGGCACTTGGGAGAAGGGAGCAAGAGAGAGAAAGAGAGGGAAGAGGTACTGGGACAGACAAAGAGAGAGATGGATAGAGAGGAATGAGCAAAGCGAGGAAGAAAATATCTGGTAGAGAGGCATGAAGAAGGAGGAGAGCGAGAAAGAACAAAGGTGGGATGAGGGAAGGATGGAAGGAAGGAAGAAAGAAATAAAGAAAGAAGGAAAGAAACTGCGCTTCATGCATCCTCTTACACCGTAAAATCGCACAGCACACACACACACACACACACACACACCTGCTGCAAGTCTCTAAAAAAAAAGGAATGCAACCCACAGGCGCACAGGTATCCTTCCTCCAAGTAAGCATCTATCATTCTCGAATCCAGCATTGAAATAATATGTCTGAGAAACTGTACACTGGTTTGAAAGGACAGCACACAAATGACTTAAAAGCATAACATAGACACATGTGGGCCAAAATGTAAATTATTTGAGACCTCAAAGTAAATACACAGCAGTGAATTAGACTGCAAAAGGATATGGGACAACAATTTGAGCCGAGGAAACAAAGGACTAAAACAAAGAAAGCAAAAAATGTGGGGGGAAAAACGCAGAAGTGCAAGCAGGTGACAATGTGGCCCGTGTGGGACGGAGGTGCCAGGCACTTGTTGTAGCAATCAGAGTTTCATCAGGCATCACATGACCCGCTGCCCCACACACCTGCCTGAAGAGTGCCGGCAGTTTCCATAGCAACTAATTCAGGTATTTAAAGGGGGTCGGTGGCAGGAGGTAGGGCAGTGGGTGAGTGTGCCACACAACGGTGTTATTTTAAAAATGCAATAGGCAATACATTCAAAACCACACTCCTCTAGCTCTCGCTCTTTTTCTCCGTCTGAGTGGATTGCATAGTTCAGCAACCCCTCTTCTCGAGACCTTTGTGTTAGAGAGAGGCAAGTTTGACTCAGGGAATTCATCACTGACTCAGTGCTGCAGTCTCTAGTCATTTTTATTCTTAGATACATAAAACACCTCTAATTATGTCACTGGTTCAGTATCTCAGGGTTAGAATCTCAGAGTTAGGGTCTATTGTGATTAAGGCCATAAAGAAATCCAAAGTCTTTCGGCATTTCTGCATAGAGATTAATATTTGCGCATTAAAAGTTCTAGCAAAACGTTCCACCTTATATTGTCCTGTTTATCAAAATCTACTGGTCCCAGTGAGAAATCCCAAAGTCATGATGATATATAAACCTGTTTGGATGTTTCTGGTTGTATCTTAGAAATAACTTTGCATTTATTTGGCATATAATAAAGGTACAATATTTACGTATATAGATGTAAAATAGAGTTCTCCTGCAGTCTAGCACTTAACATATAACCTATTTAAATGACCTGTGGTTTGTGCAAGGAAATAAGTTAGCTTGCAGTATATTTTCATTCTGGACAGCAGGTCTTAGCAGCATCAATATTCATCCTTATGGAGATCCTAATGTCCCCATTTGTCTTCTGTCTTCATCTTTGGCCTGCAGTGCTCTGACGGCGGACAGACACAGGACAGTTCTCTGAAGCGTGTTGCAGTGGTGGAGGATTTCTTCGACATCATCTATGCCATGCACGTGGAGATGGGCGCAGATCCAGGAAGAGCACCCAAACATGCTGGCCAGAAAAAGACCTACAAAGCGGTAAAGCAGAGTTCCACAGTTTCTAACTCACACTGAAGTACACAGGAAACACAAAGTAAGATGGGGCCGAAATCATAAACTTGGTCTGTTGTCATTTATTTGGGCGTATAGGTTAAAAAAGTCAAAAGTTATTAAAGGAATATTCTATTAATCTTTAATACAAGTGAAAGAATGTTAGTAATCTGAAGGCAAATTTTAATTTGTGTTTAGTGATTTAGACACCCAGTAATAGTTTCAGTATGACTTTCAAATGAGAAAGAAATACACATTATTGACTAAATAATTCTACCAATTTCATGATTTTAGAGAGATGTGCAATTATGTTAATCTCCCTTAACCAGATCTTGCACCATTCTCATTTTAGCTGACATTATTTTTCTCAATCTTGGATAATATGGATGTGTGTGTGTGTGTGTGTGATATATAATTACAGTGCTGTGAGAAAGTATTTGCCCTGATTTCTTCTGTTTTTGTGTATATCTCATACTAAATTGTTTCGGAAATTAAAACAAAATCTAAGATAAAACAAAGGCAACCTGAGTAAACACCAAAATTGAAAAGTTCCAGAAATGATGAGGATGATGGTGTTTGAAATATTATTTGAAAGGCTCTGGGACTCCAAAGAACCACAGTGAGAGCCATTATCTCCAGATGGAAAATACCTTGCTCAGTAGTGAACCTTCCCAGAAGTGCCCGACCTTCCAATATTCCTCCAAGAGCACAACAACTACTCATCCAGGAATTCAAAAAAGAATCAAGGACAACAACAAAGGACCTACAGGCCTCTCTTGCAGCAATAAAGGTCATTGTTCATGACTCCACTATCAGAAAGACACTGGGCAAAAATGGCATCCATGGAAGAGTGGCAACATGAAAACCACTGCTAACCCAGAAGAACATTAAGGCTCATCTGAATTTTGCCAAAAACACACCTTGATGATCCTCAAACCTTTTTGGGAGAATTTTCTGTGGATTGATGAGTCGAAACTGGAACTGTTTGGAAGACCAGTACAACCCCAATTCCAAAAAAGTTGGGACGCAGTGTAAAATGTAAATAAATGTAAATAAAAACAGAATGCAATGATTTGCAAATCTCATAAACCCATATGTTATTCACAATAGAACATAGAAAACATATCAAATGTTTAAACTGAGTAAATGTACAATTTTAAGAAAAAATAAGGCAATTTTGAATTTGATGGCTGCAGCAAGTCTGAAAAAAGTTGGGACAGGGGAGAAAACAAAAGGCTAGAAAAGTAAGCGTTACTAAAAAGGTTTCTTTTTAGCTGGAGGAACATTTTGCAACTAGTTATGTTAACTGGCAACAGGTGAGTAACATGATTTTACTGATGATCTTACATATTGCCCAAATGCACAAGCATCACCATCATAGAATGTGTGCCTTTAATCTCAATTTCTAACTATTGATATCTTTCCTAAAGTTCTGAAGGCTAATTTAATGCCATCTATGCCCTAAATGTAGCTTCTTTTAAAGCCACATATTTTGAGATAGAAGACCTTCATCATTTAGAAAATATTCATGTCCTTGGATATTTTTATGAACCGGAAACCTAGGAAACCTATATGTTGCCTGTTAATTTATATATTTACAACCTTCTTGTTCTTGTCACAGATTTATATATATATATATATATATATATATATATATTATATATATATATATATATATATATATATATATATATATATATATATATATACTGTATTTACTGTATTTAAAGTCAAATAGTCAAGTTAAGTTACAGATGCTTACTAAGTGTTGTTCCTCCTGGAAGATTGTGGTTTGTTGCTACACACAACATATTAAGAAGCATAGAACAAAATATAGAGTGTCACACCAAAAATATGTGACAAATGCATCACAATACACTAAACAAGTTGATCAACCCGATTAATAACACAAAAACGCAGTACAAACCACACAAAGCTGGAGCATGTTGAGGATTAATTGGCATAACCGTGCAATCGTTGAGCAAAACTATGCAAATTATTTCAAATTTTAAACCATATACACAACACCTGGATTACAGTTCGGAAGATAACACTGTAAAATGTGTGTGTCTGTACCTGCTCAGTATGCTATCGGCAACATACACACAGATATGTAAGTAATATATTTATTTAGTCATCTCGTATCTGCTGATTGAGGATTTGTTTTCCATTGCTACTACGGTCATATGGAGAAATGCCAACAAAAAGATACCCGTGAAAATGTTCAGTAGTCTCTGAGCTATGATCCCACAACGTGTGAAAGCAGGTGTCATGTTTCCGCCCCCATCAAGCTCTTTGCTAATCACCTAATTAAAACTATTAGCCACCTGATAGGCTTATTTTTGACATTTGGCACACCAAGTCCCACAGAGACCAGCTCAACTGTCCATCACTAACACTATGCTATCTCCTTGTCCTTAATGTTTGTTGATTGGCTGTGACTTTTAAAATGAGGTGTGAATGGGAGAGATGCTCTGTGATTGGTGTGATTTGTTGTGGTTGGACAGGCTTTGATTGGCTGTAATCAGCCATGACTGATGCTGATAGGTTGTTTACCACAACTCCACCTCTGGCCAGAGATACTAAAGGAAAAGACTAGCCATTATAGAACGACTTGCTTTAATGTAAATATGTTTGGGAGTTTAAATGCTTTGGAGAGACTGTATATGTCTAAACACTGTGCATGTATGAGTTTAAAATTATTTATTATAATCTGAAATATTTGCTGAAATTAGATATGATTTGGGCTAAATGTAAAGATGGTGATTTTCATCTGTAGCCTTATAGGATGTGACGATAGGATGTTAAGGAAATATGGCGTGGGTGGGGACAAACAGGAATCAGCAGTTGAGACAGTACAAATTCAAGACTTGTCCCTTTGACCCACTGTCTTGTCTGTGAACTCTGCCCTCTTGTGGTGATATTATGTTGCTGTGGTAATTTATCATGTTTGAAACTACCAGCGTACAGGTTTGGATGTTTGGCTGTTTGGATGGAAGGACTAGATTAGTGCAGACCTGATATGCTTGTTCTGTGTGTGAGGGATCATATCAATATGTGTTACGAAAATCTGAGAAAAGACAAATGAAAATGTGTCTCAAAAACAAGGTGAGGAATGTACTGAGAGAGAGAGTTTGTGTGTGTGTGTGTGTGTGTGTGTGTGTGTGTGTGTGTGTGTGTGTCTGTGTGTGTGTGTATGTGTGTTTGGGACTTGGGGTTCATCTCCTTTCCTCATCCTCTCGCCTGGAGAGAACTGCTGTCAGGTCTTATAGCATGGCAGTCCTTGTGAGTCCAACACAGTCACACTGTGAAGGGTGGGCTGTCTTGGGCTGTGGCATTCTGGGAAGTGCATGTGTTTGTTCCCTGTGTGGCCTTTTCCTTTTGCGCAGCCTGAGGCAGGAACAAGGGAACCAAGCATCCCTGATGAGCCTCCTGCTTCTGCTCTCTTTCTCTCCCCCTTCTCTAGCTCCATGTGTTCATGAAGGTCACACACAAAACAGCTGCAGCAGGAGAGGGCCAGAGAGGGGATATGTAAAAAAGGCCAGGCCTAGGATAGCATAGGATAACCGGTTCTGCTGTGACATGGGATGCAATTGTTCAGACAGTCAAATAAATCAAATATTAAAATCAAACATTGCAGCCGTCTTTGCCCTTCAGTTTATATCGACACCATTCCCCATAAAGATGCCTCTAATCCCCTCCATCCTCTCATCTTGTCTCCTTAAACCCCATTTCTCTTTCCTTCTGTGGTTGCCAGATTGCAGAGACATACGCTTTCCTTCCCCGCGAGGCTGTGACCCGCTTCCTGATGAGCTGTGGGGAATGCCAGAAGAGGATGCACATCAACCCCAGCACTGCTGAGTTCAAAGGTCAGACTCTTCATTCTCACCCTTGAGCAAACAAAAGTTTTTGTTCATTAAAACAAGAATATAAAGATTCACTCATTCAGATTTCGATTTAGTCTTCCTTCCTGGTATAATTCCTGGGAGATTGTCTTTTTCGTAATGTGCTTTATTAGGCTATGATTAACCCCTTAAACTCATCAGAGAGTCCAGACTCTTATCACACTAGTTCATGATTAAGGAGTTAAATCAGTAGTTAAATAAAGGAGGTAATAATTCTAGCCCATATAGAGCATACAATTTACAAGAATACAATTTGGATGCAGTAAAATCTGGTGCATGGATACCAATTTGTAATGACTAAATATTATGAATTATATGTATTTATAATTAGAAAATATACAAAACTGAATCAGTACAAATTTAGCCAGTGCTCAGCACTCTAAAAACACAAGATTTTGAGAAGAGCTCTCTGTTCTAAAATCTTCTAAAACAGTATTTTCTTTTAAGTGAACTAAATCATAATTAGTGAACTATGGATAGATCTTATCCTGTTACAGTATTCCGTGGTATTTTTTTGTGAATTACCTAGTTTTGTTTTCAGATTACATTAATGATATTGTCATATTACCATGCAGTACATATAGTATATTTCAGTTCCTTTACCACAGAGAAATGACACCTGTCTACTGGAAGTGACTAATACACTTTCTGTGAGGTTTTATTTCTAAATGCTCTAATGCTGCAATTGAAGCGAAATTTCTGACTTGTCTCCTTTTGAGTGTAGCCCAGATGAAGCAAACATTGGATGGGGATGTTTAAATGAAATAGTGGCAAACCGGTCCCCTCACATACTTTCCACATTTCAGACGGTAGACAGATTTGTGTTATGTCTGTTTGACGGCGTGAGCAGACGCTCTAGAGTCAACAGACTTGTATGAAACAAAGACAACTCAGTGGTTATTGTGTTTGAACAAAGACCCAAGATATTTTCAGGAATTTCTGTAATGCTGATTCTCCACATCGCCCTCCAGTGGACAGGCTGGGGACTGTTTAGAAAACAGCTTCTTGTGGACTACTCACCTGGTCCACCTGTGGATTTTTGCTAAAAGGATGTATCTTATACTGTGTATTGAGACTCAATAATATGTATATAATGTTATTTGTAGAAACCTTTCTTCCCTCATAATATACTGATTTAATATATAATTATATACTTGGGACTCTTTAATGATGTCTCCTGCTTATCACTCAGCTACCCAATTTGCGAGTGAATTATTATTTTTATTTAAGCAAAACTCGAATTCTAAAAGACTAAAGCTGATTTCACCCCACAGAAAATGACCGACCCACCTCATTGGTCCCAGACCTCATCGATTACAACATGCCTCTTACTGCCACCTACCTGAAACAGATGAAACTGCAGTGCATGAATACCAATGAGCAGGTAAGCGCACAGGGGTTGTGCAGTTCACTTTCATGAGAGAGGAATACACAGTTTCATTGCAGTAAAAAAAAGAAAAATATATATTTTCAGTTCTTTAAAAAAAAGCCATATTCTAAAACAACTTGAAAAAGTGTGTGTGGTCACACCTGGCTATAAAACATTTCTTTAATTTGTACATTGAGCAGTAGACTCAAATGAGAAAGGTAAAAAAAAATGATTAATTAACTAATTGTTTAGACTTTGGTACAATATGACAGCCACACACTATAGGCTTCTTGTGCAATTATACACTATGTATAGTATAGAAACAGTGTCTGTATTTACAACCCCAATTCCAAAAAAGTTGGGACGCTGTGTAAAATGTAAATAAAAATAGAATGCAATGATTTGCAAATCTTATAAACCCGTATGTTATTCACAATAGAAGATAGAAAACATATCAAATGTTTACACTGAGTAAAACTACCACTGTAAGAAAATAAGAAGGTAATTATTAATTTAATGGTTGCAACATGTTTCAAAAAAGTTGGGACGGGGCAACAAAAGGCTGGAAAAGTAAGTGTTACTAAAAAGAGACAGCTGGAGGTTAATTGGCAACAGGTCAGTAACATGATTGGGTATAAAAAGACTATCTTAGAGAGGCAGAGTCTTTCAGAAGTAAAGATGAGCAGAGGTTTACCAATCACTGCGTCTACAATTTGTGGAACAATTTCAGAATAATGTTCCTCAATGTAGAATTGCGAAGACTATGAATATCTCATCATCTACAGTACATAATATCATCAAAAGATTCTAAGAATCTGGAGAAATCTCTGTGCGGTAGGAAGAAGGGTGAAAATCAATATTGCATGCACGTGATCTTCGGGCCTTCAGGCGGCATTGCGTTAAAAAACAGGCCCGATTCTGTAATGGAAATCACTGCATGGGCTCAGAAACACCTCCAGAACTCATTGCCTGTGAACACAGTTCACCGTGACTTCCACAAATGCTGGTTAAAGCTCTATCATGCAAAGAAGAAGCCACATGAAAATGTTCCAGAAACGCCACCATCTTCTCTGGGCCAAAGCTTTTAAAATGGACTGAGTGGAAAACTGTTCTGTGGTCAGGCGAATCGAAATTTGAAATTCTTTTTGGTTAACCGTGGATGCCACATCCTCTAAATTAAAGAGGACTAAAGAGGAGTGGGACCATCCGGCTTTTTATCAGCGCTCAGTTCAAAAGCCTGCATCTGCAGCTTTCACATCTGGAAAGGCACCATCAATGCCGAAAGGTATATACAGGTTTTGGAGCAACATATGCTTTCATCCAGATTCCATCCCATCTTTACTTCTAAGAGACTCTGTCTCTCTAAGATACACGTTTTATACCCAATCATGTTACTGACCCATTTCCAATTAACCTAATTAGTTGCAAAATGTTCATCCAGCTGTTTCTTTGTAGTAACACTAACTTTTCCAGCCTTTTGTTGTCCCCATCCCAACTTTTTTTGAGACGTGTTGCTGCCATAAAATTCAAAATTTCCTTATTTCTTTCTTAAAATGGTACATTTCCTGAGTTTAAACATTTGATATCTTTTCTATGTTCTACTGTGAATAATATATGGGTTGATAAGATTTGCAAATCATTGCATTGTTTTTATTTACATTTTACACAGCATCTCAACTGTTTTTGGAATTAGGGCTTTAAATCTTTTCAGTCCTTATATGCCCAAATATCCTTTCTCTTTTTCTAAACAAGTTTCTGTTGATTTATTACATTTATTGTCTTTAAAAGGGGCGTTCCGTTTGCTGGCATAAAAAAATTGTATTGGCTGAACCCCCAATACTAATCCAACACTGATATACTCTACTAACTGGGACAACTCTGGAATGATGATGTCTTGCTTAAGGCTAGTTGTATGCAATGCGAGAAAATTACATGTCAGCCAAATTACGTGCATTTATGTCATAAAATATTATATGACAGAGGATTGGAAAATAGGTTAAATGAAATCTAGTTCTGAAATAACAATTTGTTGTTACTTCAGCTCTATCTGTGTATATTGGATATTTGTGACACAACAGCGCAGCAATGCAGAAATTGTAATATTATTCAGAAAAAATAGAAATTATATGATTGGTGTTTAGTTCTGCCATCTGTAAAAAAAATAAATTTTTGCATATCATATTTGTGTACTAAAGTGTATTATAAAAAAAAACTAAATAACCATTTTTATTACTTTTGCATAGGCAGATATTATAGAGGTATCCAATGGTGTGAAAAGATTGGATATTTGCTGGCCAGTGTTGACCAAATGCCAGTTCATTACCTTTTTATATTTCACTACCTATTCATACCATAGCCTATGAGATTTACCTGAGGCATGGTCATTGCGAGAAAAACCTTACTTCATTTAAAATGTATTATTATTATTATTATTATTATTATTATTATTATTATTATTATTATTATTATTATTATTATACATGGCATAATGATTTACATATATTAATACACATCTTACATAAGGCCAAAACAGGTCATATAGATGTCAGCTACAAAATTCTGCTGAAGGTAAAAACCATACAGTTCAGTACATTGTACCACAGGAGCACTGCTGCTGGGTCATAATTTGCAGGATGTGGTTGTCAAGGTAAACCTCTATATCTTTGGTTGCCTCAGCAACAGTATAAACCTGGGTGCCTAGAATAGCAGTTCATGGGTTACTAATATACCTCTGTGTGTAGTTTATACATCGATTAATCAAAAAAGCAGTGTTTTACAGTTTGTGACATCCGGTTACAATAGAGCTAGTCCTAGACACATACTTCATGAACAGTTATAAAGTATGATTTCGAGTTATGCCAAAATGCATGGTATGCCATAAATTTGAAAGTGTCTGGCAAAATTATTATTATTATTATTATTATTATTATGTTGTTGTTGTTGATGTAATTTGTTTGGTAACATCCTGTGTAATCTGGCTGCTTATAAAAATCTATTACAGCATTTTAACACCAGAGAGCAGTGTTCACCTATTCTGAGAGCACATCTCGTATAAAAAAAAGGATATATTTTTAATCAGCACAATATTTCAACAAGTTCTAGGTATGTTTTATGATTAATATGCATCAGACAATGTGAATAAAAGTACTCCATAATAACATACATCGTTTTCGAGTCATGAGAGTCTACTGTAACGAATGCATTATGTATTTTAAAACTCTCTCTCTCACACACACATCATTCATCTCCCTTCTCTGTGTAAAACAGATTTCTCTGATGACTCTAGGCATACATTCTTCATACCTACATAGGTACAGTAGTTGGACGGTGATTCATAGTAGCCCATTCATAATATGATTAAGGATGAATATCTGTTTAATAAGCTGGAACATTATAGTGTTACTTTAGAGAAGTGGAAGTTAACCCTAGTGCCTAAGCGGTACTAAATTTGCCTCAGTGTGCAATTAAACAAGAACACCGGAGTGGATGCGCATGAAGGTGGGAAGACTCCCGGCTGTCAATCATTCTAGATCAGGCAGCTCTGTGACTGTGACTGGGCGTGGCTTAACAGTGAGTGGTGACCCCGCCCCCTCGCTGTGAGTCCGCACGAGCGTGATTCTCACAGGCAGAATGGCACAGCATTCCCCGGCACAGTGAGGGAAAACACACGAAGACAAACGGGTTAGAAACCCTCTAACAGGGGAATTCAAGCGAACATATTGGAGCTGTTAAAGAAAGGTAGGAGATGAACGGATTTATGCACTTCATTAATCATGAAGAAGTACATAGTTAGGCCATTGCCTGTAGTGCAGCACATGCTAACCTTTCTGACAGCTCCAAGTTACACCGTTATGCCTTTGACCCTCAGATCGCTGAGGGAGCTTTACAGTACTGACCCATTTACCCGAGTATATACTAGGCACTTTATTACATTTCCGCTTAAAGTTTAATAGCTTATAGTTTGGATAACTGTTTACATTTTTAAATCACATGGCATCACCGTCTCTGTACTCTGAACGACCCTCTCTGACACTTCTCCTTTAAGTGAGGACTTAATATTGGCCTTTTTATTTTGTATGTCTTATGATATATATATATATATATATATATATATATATATATATATATATATATATATATATATATATATATATATATAATTAAGCATGTACAGTATTCTGTCTTCTCTGCTGCAGTGGGTTGAAGGTTCTTCTAAAAGCGAAAGGTTGCAACTTTCTGCTTCAGCTGGGGACTTGGATGAGAAATGATCAATATATATATATATATATATATATATATATATATATATATATATATATATATATATATATATATATATATATACAGTGGGGGAGGAAAGTATTTGATCCCCTGCTGATTTTGTACATTTGCCCACTAATAAAGAAATGATCAGTCTATAATTATTATTATTATTATTATTATTATTATTATTATTATTATTATTATTATTATAAGGGGTGTTTTTCTGCTAAGGGGACAGGACAACATCACCGCATCAAAGGGACGATGGACGGGGCCATGTACCGTCAAATCTTGGGTGAGAACCTCCTTCCTTCAGCCAGGGCATTGAAAATGAAAAGTAATTACTAAGTCATTACCAAGTACTAAGTCATGTTTTGCAGAGGGGTCAAATACATATTTCACTCATTAAAATGCAAATCAATTTATAACATTTTTGACATACGTTTTTCTGGATTTTTTTTGTTGTTATTTTGTCTCTCACTGTTCAAATAAACCTACCATTAAAATTATAGACTGATCATTTCTTTGTCAGTGGGCAAACGTACAAAATCAGCAGGGGATCAAATACTTTTTTCCCCCACTGTGTATATATATATATATATATATATATATATATATATATATATATATATATATATATATATATATATATATATATATATATATATATATATATATATATATTTCACAACAGGTTAATGTGATATTATTGTATCTTTTTCGACAGAGAGAGAGAGAGAAAATGATATTATTCCTGCCTTCCCATCACTGCAGATATCCGTATGCCTGCACTGCTGTTAAGCACCAGGAGAGCGTGTTGTGCACTTCTCTGGGATACTGATACATGCTGTGTGCAAGATCAAAATCAATAGATCCTGTGAGTGCATGTATATGAGTAAAGAAATAACATGTGCAGGACAACATATATTTCACATACTAAGGATGCACAAACCCCCAGCCTCCCCCGCCTTCTTATTTTTGTAACAGTACCTACATCAAAACTCAATGTTGGTCCAATATTACCTTTCTCCCAGTCACACCACCGACTTTCTGCAAGCTTTTGATGCCAAGTTATGTGAAACCACAGAGGTGTGATTGCACCATGCATCAGCATCCCGTGTTCACATGCCAGATCTGTGATTTTTTTCAGTTAACATCATATGCTTTCACAGCATTAAATGTTTTTTTTAATCCAATACAACATTGGGTTTTTTTTGCTCCGAAGAATTATTGATCCAAATGTAAATATCAAATATTATTACCTATAATATAGATAGATAGATAGATAGATATATTCACATATTCACAAAATTCACATAATATAATACATGTTTGTAAACAGCTTATTGCAATATTCTGCAACAATATTCCATGAAAAACATTTTTATAATCATTCATCTAAGAATCAAGTATGTGATATTAGGGCTGGACGATATATGTCGTGATAAATGATTACGCTATCTTACGCTATGATTACGTAGTTTTCTGAGATATCGTTGGTATGGTGATGTATTTTTTTTTGGTGTTTTTAATAATTACAGATTAAATGGTACTGAACGGATGCGGTTGATTTGATGTAATTTTAAAAAAATAATAATCTTCTTTGCCTTTGTAGGCATTAAAAAAGTTTATGCAAACATAGTTTAACGGGTTATTTTTAACTGTTTTACAGACAATTTGTTAGCTAAATTATATATCGTGATACGCATTGTGTATCATAGAAATGTCCTCAATTATAGTGATATAATATTTTTGTCATATCACCCAGCACTATGTGAAAAGCAGTGGTAGTTCGGTGGTTAAGGTGTAATGGTCTGCGCTTCAGAAGTTCATGAGATCAAATCCCAGCACTGCCGAGCTGCCACTTGAGCAAGGCCCTTACCCCTCAGATGCATAAATGAGATAAATGTAAGTTGCTCTGCACAAGAGCGTCTGGCAAATACCCTAAATGAAAATATGCATTAATCTCATTGTGTTAAATTTTTTTAACCTTATAGCATGATTTCTTTAATGCAAATTGTATTAAGTGTGTACTGTGAACTCACAGTTAATAACTTGCACTGAGTCCAGAATATTTTTGTAGACAGTCGTCATTCAGCATGTGTTTGTAAAGTCTTTATTAACCTCGTGAAAAGTAGAATGAAGTATGAGGACCAAGTCACGGTAGCAGTGGCTTAAAATCCTTTGTTTTAATCCTTTTACCAGCATACTGGAATGACTAGACTTCCTCTCTTACTCCCTTGATCCTTGTCTGTGTCTCTCCTTATCCCCCATCCTGTGAGGCCAGAAGCAGCTGGACAGCAGCCCTCAGCACTAAATCCTCTCTCAACTCATTAGAACATTTACCAGAAGCTCCCTTCTTCCTCTCTAAATCTGTTTGTGGCCATATCCCTTCACCCCCTTGTTCAGCGTCTTGATGGCTGTTTCTGTTTCACTCTTCTGTGACAACACTTTTAATTCAATTCAAAACAGTTTAATTCAGTGAGCTTCATTGGTATGAACGTTAATGAAGTTACAGTGTTACCATCGTAGAAATATAGGTCTTTTTGAAAAGTAAGAAATGACACAGGCTAAGCTGTATGATTGGATGATTGGATGAGGTGTATGGTATGCCATGATCATCGATCTGTTCAGTTGTAACTTTATTTTACATTCTTCCTAAAGCACGAATCATGTCCTGCCTCTAAACTTCACATGGAGCGCTACGTCTGACTATGACGTGGCTGTATGAACACGCTAGCTTTTATGTGGTGTTTGAGTGTGGAAACGTGTAAGAGGGAACAGGAAGGTAATAGTGAACGTGCTTGTGTTTGAAGCACTTCTATGTAACAGTGATTATCAAAGCTCTGTCTCAAAGCTTTAACATCACAACCCAAGTTTGCAATATACAACATCTGTCAGTCAAGTCTTAAACATAAAATGAAATGCAGAGAAAGTTTGTAGACAGTTGCACATTTCGAAAAGACACGAGAGAGAATGCACGTAACACTTGCTTCCTTGAAGTCCATAACTGTGAGTCTGAATGTTATGAATTCAGTGTTTTCAGACCTAATAGAATGGCTGTAGATAAAGTGATGTCTCACTATTGAGGTATCACCTAGCTATTGACAAATCATTTCATGTACTGTAGACATGACTGAAGTCGTTGAGCTGTCAAGTATGTTTGCGAAATCACCATGTGGCAACTTTTACTTGAGCTGAGAGTTTTCAGGACTCGTCTCCTAGCAGTGGGGAGTCATGCCAGTCAGCTTTTTTCTTAAGTGCTCTGTCGCATTACATTAGAAGCTTTCGTGGGGTATCTCGGTAAAGGAGGTGTATATTGTGATAATAGGCACAAATGCCAATAAGTGTGCATCCATATGTCTATCGCTATATTTTTACTCCCCCACATGCCTCTATATTCAATGCACACTCATACACCCTTCGCTTTCTAAAGCTCTACTTCACGTCCGCCTGTTACTATGGGAATTGATAAACAGAGACAGAGGGCAGATATGGTAAAGTGTAGGTACAGGACTCATTCATATTCATACTGAAGATGAAATTGGTATCCCCATTATCTATCATCTCTAGGCCTTGTTTGATGGGAACACCAGAGGAGGGAGTACTGACGGGAAGGGTTGAGGGGGGTGGTTGGGGGGTATACATAGAGAGACTGCCAGTGGTCTTTTGGGTGAGGGTGTTGGTGGGGGGTGGGCTATTGGATTAGAGTTTTGTTTGTTTTTTTTTAAAATAAAAAAAAAAAATTATATATTTTTTTTATTTATTTTTTTTTTTTAAAATAATAAAAAAAAAAAAAAGAGAAAATTGTGTGTGTGTGTGTGTGTGTGTGTGTGTGTTAGGGGATGGAGGGAACGTTATGGAGGATACCACATGCATGTGATGTTAAGTTTGTAGCTGAGGAATACTAGCAGCTATGGTTATTATGTGTATACACATACTACAGCAGATATCAGATATATATTGTGTGGAGGTTAATGTGCTTTCTTTGGAAATGTGTTCTTTGAGGAGGGTTTTTCATATTCACACTGAATAAGTTGATTTGAAGGTTTTTGAACCATATGGGTAAAGGAAGGTTTCAGGCCAAGAGTGAAGTACAAATGCTAATATTAGCATTGCCAGATGGCAGAGCTTGTCTGAAGCTCCGGAAGTATCTCTGAACCAAAATCTCTAACCATTCTGACCAAAAATCATTTGGTCATTTGGTCTCCATCAAGATATAAAAATGTACTCCCACATACACATGGTAAAATTAAGTCAAGGTGACTTTGTAAGTATTTTATACTGTAAATAAGTTTGTAAGTTATTTTTTGTTTTTGTTCCAAAGCCCCCACCCCGCGCCCTTCTTGCCTTGGCATTCATCCCCATCCACTCATCTCCATGTCATGATAACATAAGCATCTTTGGGGGAAAGTTAAAAATAGCACTTCTCAGAATCGCTCATTATTTAACACACAGCCATTCGTATGTACTGTTGGACGAGTGGCACAATCATTTGTATGGATTGGTTCTGATATTATTAATTTTTTTATTCTTTATTATTTATAGTCATAATTGTCATATTTAGGCTAGATCAGTGGGAAAAGTGTCCCGGTGTTTTTATTTCACTCTGTATACCTCTGCAGTTGCTATAAAGGTAGCATTGAATTACAAATTATTGAAGGCAAGCTTGTATAAAGTAGAACAGTTTTATATCTGTTGCTTTAGATCTGTAGCTTTTGCACATGAGGTTTTCATTGAAGAGAAATTCCATGAATTAATTTTTTGTGATGTTTTCTTCCTTTGTCTTTTCCTTGTACACCTTTTCCTCTTCCTCTCTTTTGCCTTCCACCTGCCCGCCTCCTCTATCGCCTCTGCGCTTTTCTCCATCTGTTCCACCCTGTTAGGATGAGAGTTCGGTGAGCAGTGAAGACCTGGATATGGCTGAGCCTGCATGGGGCTCTACTGAGCGCGCTCCAGCAGCAGCACCCAGCGGCACTCCTGAGCCACGACCAGAGAGGAAAGCCACGCCCCCACAACCCAGCATCAAAGAGGAAGAAGGTTAGACAGTGCTCTCCATCAGTCCTCTCATTTCCTCTTTCTGTCCAGTAAGGTTTCACTGCCAACTCTGGTCTGCCTCAGCACAACACAGCATGCCATTATAGACTTAAATTTAAAAACACAAACATAAAATGGCTTTGCCTGTGTTCTCATACAACCCCAGTTCCAAAAATGTTGGGACGCTGTGTAAAATGTAAATAGAAACAATGCAGTGATTTGCAAATCTCATAACCCCATATGTTATTCACAATAGAAGATAGAAGACATATCAAATGTTTAAACTGGGGAAAAATAAGGTAATTTTGAATTTGCAACAAAAGGCTAGAAAAGTAAATGTTGCTAAAAAGAAACCGCTAGAGGTTAATTGGCAACAGGTCAGTAACATGATTTGGTATAAAAAAGAGTCTCTTAGAAGTAAAGAAGGGATGGAATCTTTTTTGGAATTGGGGTTGTACTGTGACAACGACAATAAAGTTGAACTGAACCTAACTTTAATCATTTGTCCGGGCTACTAAGATTTTATTTTTAACGAACTCTGTTAGCAAAGTAACTATTTACCTTATGCACAGGATGATGAATGGCCATGGAGGAAAAGTCATTTTAAACTAATAATGACATGTTTTGATGTTTTATTTAATAAATAAAAAAACAAAAACATTCACATGCAACTTATCTGTAGCACCTTCTATATCAATATCAACTTTCTGTCATAAGCATACTCTGCATATCAGTGTGTTAAACATTCACTCAAATACTCACATTCTGCACCAAGCTCACCTCTACCTCTACTGCATGCTACTTGAATAACATGAATATGTAATAATAAGCAATTTTCTTTCTGATGCACAGATATTTTTGAGCATGTGAAAGTTTAAAAGCAAGAGAGGTAATAAAATATTTTAATTCACAACCAACCACACTTGCCTCGCATCATTTATCAAAAACTAATAGAAAATTTGACTCGACTGAAACATGTTAAGAATGGCTTAATTAAAATGGTACAGAAATGGTTCAAATATGTCTACCTCCTAGTACTATTTGTTTAATTATTATTATTATTATTTTTTTTTGTAAAATGTTTACATTTTTTTAAGTGTTAATATTTGCAATCTCTTAACCGATAATGCCACCTATGTTTCATTCATTATTATTGCAACTGTGTTCAATAATACAACAATTTGGATTTATATTAATATGGTATGATATAATCTTGATTAAGAAATATAACTGGATAAAATTGCATTAGTCTGGACTCAGACTTTTGGACCTTACTGTGCATGAGTTAAGATTGTTAAAAGTCAGGTAAGTGCCTTGTGAAGATCATTTTTGATGGCTAGTCCATTACAACCTATTTTCAGTGCATTGCTCTAACACTTGTCCATTATACACTGAATGGGTGCTTTTTAAATGGATGCCAGAGTTATCTAGAACCATTAAGAGAAGATTGAAGGCTTTCAGAAGCTTCTTGCTATACCACTTAGGCTAGTTTGGACTTGCTGTTTAAAATTATAACGCAGTCTGCTTCAGGCTCACTGATAATTTAAATGAATGCTGGCAATCTAATTGGCATGTATACACTGATTTATTTGGGTAACCATGATATTTTATTTTTACATAATTGCACCTTCATTTATTTATTGCACACAAGCTCTTGGTGCTCATAACAATTTCCACTTTTCCACTGCCTACAGAAATCTCAATTTCCTCAAGTATATTAGTTCAGTTTGTCTTTTTTTTTCTTTCAACAATACAGTACACATACAGGATTCAATCCCCCTATTTCATTGTGTGTGTGTGTGTGTGTGTGTGTGTGTGTGTGTGTGTGTGTGTGTGTTATGTGTGTGTGTGTGTGTGTGTGTGTGTGTGTGTGTGTGTGTGTGTGTGTCTCTTGTGGCTCCATTCTGTTCTGTGCTTGGACTGATTGCAGCAGAGTGGAGGGTTTTCTAAAATGGCCGCCTGGGGAGGGGCTGGTGGGTCACTCAGAGCCAGGTCGGTGAGAGGAAGAGCAGCTTGCACTGCTGAGTTTGTGGGTTAATACTGTGCAACCAGGGATTGGGAAAGAGGAGGAAGAGCAGAGCATAAAGCTCAGGCTGTCTTGCCCTTGATAGAGAGCTGTGAAGGTTCCGAGGGGAATTATCTTAAAGAGAGATGAGTATTAGGAAGAATGGTCAGGGGTCAGCACCAGGTCAGCAGGTTACCCTCATCTACTGTAACTGCATGGAACGGCCTATTTCCTCTTGGTTTCAGGAAGCTGTCTTAAAGGTCACTAATCCCTGCCCACATACCCACACAGCAATACAACAGCAAGCATCCTCTGCTAATACAACCTAATCCTCTGCTACTTTATACTTTTGTGCTGTTTTTCCCCTTTAAACCCCCATTTATTTGTAAATCAATAGTCTGCTTAGGGTGCTAAAGACTTTTGCACAGTACTGTCTATACAGTAGATGCACAAGTTGTTTTAAAAAAAACACATACCAGATTTTTAAAAGATGCATACCAAATTCCCCATTTTCATCCGCCTTTTAGTAATATTTCTCGTATTTCTTTGCTCCTTACCTCTCCTCCTACACATACTCTTAAGTGTGTGTTTGTATGTGCTCTAAATTATCAATACAACAAGGTCAGTGGATGGAGATGATGTGATGTATTAAATGCTTCAGGTCACTGAATAAAATTCTGTTCACATATTAACACAGACATTTTGAGTTGCACTCATTCACAATATATGGACAAAGCGATAGTCATCTGTGAGACATTGCTTACTGATTCAATACTGATTCAGGTTTGTATTCAGTCTGCTTTTCCATGGAGCACTGTGAACTGAACTGGACAAGGTTATGCTGATAATGTTCTGGTTTCATCTAGCGACTAGAATTTTAATTAAGATCATGTTAAGATTAAGATAATTAAGATAATTAAGATAATTTAATTAAGATAATTAAGATTAAGATCAAGAATTTCCTTTGGAGGAGTAAAAGAGTTTGTGGAGAACAAATATACAATGGATTATGAATTGATAGCTGTAAATCATCAGTCCTCCAGTCCTGACCATCATGGTGAAGCCATTTACTGAGATTTAGTTCAGTGTTGATGTTTAATACTGGCCTTTGTTTTTACCTTCTAGAAAATAACAGACGATGCTTTAGATAAATTGTATGATTTTTGCACATGTTCATTTGACCCAAAATATTTTTAAAGAGATATGTGGCTGTTGGATAAATTGCTTTATTTAAACTTATTTAACCAGAGAAATTGTTTTTCAGACGTGTTAATATGGGGGACGAGGTAGGCAGTGCTCTGAATGAATATAAGCCACTATAAGACTATATTGTCAATTTATGTGGTTATAACTGTGAGACGGATGTATACAAATTTTAGACAGATCAAGATCCTTATCCTCACTTCTTCCCTTTGGTCAACCCTTAAATATTTTACTACAGAGTATTGCCCATTTAAAAAAGAAGAGAAAGCTGGAACCTTTGAACCATAGTTTTTTCTAAGAGTGTATTCATGCATTAGTGGATAGTCAACACACAAAGTGGTGAAACACTTAATTTACAGAAAGATGTACTATATTATGGGATACATACACATAGTGGCAGTTATTTGTGGGAACTTGGGAATATTTGCACAGTTAAGGACAGTTGGATATGGGTTTTTTGTCCACAAGTCTAAACATAGACACATGATTTGGTTGTCAAAAAAAAAGATATATATATATATATATATATATATATATATATATATATATATATATATATATATATATATATATAAAATCTCCAATATATAGAACATCAGATGTATTATTTGTAAGAATCAGGGGAAGCCTTGGATTGGATGTTGTTTTGCCACATACTGATCGAACAAATGCCTCAAACATATTATTATGCCCGAAAAACTAAATATCATTACAAGTATAAACCACAGAATTATAGAATATAAATGCCAGCTTGTTGTTAATCGTGGGCAGCTTTGGATATGTTCAGATTTACTGCTTGTGGACTGTAGACACCATTGTACTGCTCCATTTCAGCCACTGTAGTGAATATGGCTATTTAGATGAGGTGGCACTGAATCAGTGAACTGAAATGAGTTTTTATGTAATTGCTGTGCTTGACTCCTTTCATTCATGTGCATGATTGTATGGTTCACCCCAGTGTTTTGTAGAATCTAATGCATAGAATACATTTTTTTCTCTGTGAAATAAAGACAAAAATACATACTTTTCAAATGAAAATCACGTAATTAGATGGAGGTTACAAGAAATGTATTACATAAATTACCAGTGTCTATCTTCTAACTAAATGTAACAAAGTAAGTGTCTATACCAGACAAAGAAAAGTAGGAAGATGGTCTTAGAAAGTGTATGTGTGTGATTGCTGTATTATTTTGGGTACTATAGTCTCCGGAGGGTGTGTGTGTAAAGAGAAGGGCACCAATGGTTCTGTCTCCTGAGGGAGTTGCTGTTGGGTGGGGGAGATAATGTTGGCTCGGAGAAGCCACCTTTCTGAAAGCGGGGGTGGGGGTGGGTCATATATCCAGGGGGCTTTTTTGGAAAGGGGAAGCTTTTAGTGCATAACCTGCTATACTTTTTAAAAATCTGAAGTGATATATTGTTTAAGTTTAAGGTTAAAACAGTTAATGGTTAGTGTGCATTATCTATTTGATAAGTGCTCTTCCTCCGTTAGAAGATACAGGGAGATACATGGGTGCTTTTGCTCTCCTTGTCCTTCCCTATCCACTTTTCTGTGCATCAACTTGGTCTTCCCCCATCTGCTGTTCTTTTTGTTTCTGTAAGCCTTGTTCTAATACACCTCTCTGATGAAGGCTCCAGATCCTCTCCAGCCCCCACCCCCCTCTATTCCGGTAATCTAACCCTGAGCTGACTCTCCCTCTGTACATACACACGCCCTGATCTAAACACATTGACAGAATAGAACACTGACCACTACCCACTCTCATACAAGCACAGATACACATATGCGTACACTCATGCTCTCATATAACATGCTTAGACATGTTGGACTAATGAATGGACATGTCCTGCTTCATATCAATCAAGAACATCCTAAAGGAATTGAATTAATTGGAATTTTGCTCATTCTAACATGGTTAGTGGCGTACACTTTTATGTTGTTTGTTATTTGTTGGCCAAAGTTTTCCATTATTATATTAGTAAGGTTGGCTAGTTGGTAACAGTGGATATGTGAGGGGGGGAAAAAACATTACTAAAATTTCTTCCATCTTTCTCTTTCCCTTCTTCCTTTTGCTTTCGCTATCCTCTCACAGATGAATCCTCCTCTGAGAGTGCCAGCACTAATGGGCTCCCTTCCCTCGCACCTCCCACCAGTGCTGCTGCAGTGACTGGGGGCATTTCTGTGACAGATGGCGTGATTCCATTTGAAGAGGTGAATAGCAATGGAACCACAGCACCATTGGACTTCAGTACCACCTCATCCTCCTCATCCTCAGAGGAAGGCCAACAGCCCCTCAACCTGAGTGATAGATTGTTGCCAGGGGTTACTCCCACACTTGCACCATACCCTGCTGACCCAAGCAGGAAATACATAATCAAAACAGAGTACGGCAACAAGGTGAGGGAGAAAACGTTTCTCTTAACTTATAGAATATTCATCATATAGGTTATGCATTGTTTCTAAATGCCACATTACCTGCTGTGGTGCACTGTGCGGTTTCAAGAGTGTGCTGCATATTGTCCACTATGTTTTCAGTAGGCATAGAAGTAACAACTAGATAACAGGACTTCGAAATACACATACTCCTGAAATATTGCTCTGAGGAAGTGAGGATTGACTCCAGCTTGTGTTTTCTGTATATGAAGATAAAGGAATTTATTTTCTTTATTTCTGATGTGTGTGAATCCAGTCTCCTCAGTACAGCTCAGGAAGCTACGACTCGGTAAAGACTGAAGTGAGCATGTGTGCCGAACACTTGAATACAACACGCACTCAGGTCATGGATGACGACGATGATGATCATGATGATCACGACGACAGCGACAAGATTAATGACACAGAAGGTCTAGACCCTGAGAGACTCAAAGCTTTCAACGTGAGACATGTTTTTTCTCACATCTTTTCTTGATTACATATATTTTTGCAGTTTCTCCCTTTACGTATCACTGTTGGATTTCCTGTATTTTACACTTTATGCTTTTACATCTTTCAATGAGTAACACAGTCCCTTTTTTTCCTTTCATTCTTCCCACCGCGAAATGTTTCTGCAATTTTTTTTAAAGACGGTTCAGAAGCTGGGTTCCAATTTTCTTTTCATTTTTACTCTATTTCATCCACTTTCCCGCTTGATTTTCCATCTGCAAAAAAAAAAAAATCTGTCTCTCATTTGTCATCAATTGCTCAAATTTACTGCCATTTCTCCTCTCACTCCCAGATGTTTGTACGGTTATTTGTGGATGAGAATCTGGACAGGATGGTGCCCATCTCCAAGCAGCCAAAAGAGAAGATCCAGGCCATCATCGAGTCCTGCAGCCGCCAGTTTCCAGAGTTCCAGGAGCGAGCTCGTAAACGCATTCGCACCTACCTCAAATCCTGCAGACGCATGAAGAAAGGAGGCTTTGAGGTATAGAATTTGTTTATTTATTTTTTTTACAACTATTTGAACAGTATTAAAATATAAACACACTTGTATTTTAAGCTCATATAGGATTTATAAAGGATTCATAATGTAGTATCTGATATCAGGCTGGTAGGTGCTGCTTGGTGTTTCAACCGTCAATTTTTGGCCCAATTTAAAATGAATCCTTGATGAGAATGCTCCAGTCAGATTACTATTAACTGGCTTTTTGTGAGGTTTAAAGGATGTTGTGCACAGGCATAGAAATTCTGAGAAATACTGAGGTTTTCAGATCTAATCATGATGTATTGGACCAAACATGAACATGTCTAAAGAGCTCACTGTTACTATCTATTAACTGTGAATGTAAAGTTAAAGAACACAGCTACACTTTTTTTTTCTTTTCTGTTTCGTATGGAATGCCTTGGAAATGCAGCGTTGCAGTGTGTATCATCTTTGGTGTGTTGACTGTCCTTTTACTCTTTACCAACTTCTGCTTCTGCTCAGACACGGCCCACCCCACCACACCTCACCTCCGCCATGGCTGAAAACATCCTGGCAGCTGCCTGTGAGAGCGAGACACGCAATGCCGCGAAGAGAATGCGCCTTGACATCTACCAGAACCATGTGAGTGGACGTATATTTGTGTGAGAGAGACAGCGAGATGGAGACACATAGGTGGGAGAAGAAATGACACGGAATTTTGAAAGACTCACTTCAAAAATAGAAGCAAGCTGGCAGGAATAAAGAATGATAATTTTCTTTCCCCTGTAATTCCTGACTGAACACCCACATTACAGCTAATTCAGCACATGGATAACTAAATTGTAACAACAAACAAGTACTAAATAATCATTTAATTCCAGAGTACCTTACACTTTTAATCTTAAGCAGATAAAGACTGCTTTGATGAAAAAATGCTTCAAGATTTGAACGTATTCCTGGAAATCAACAATTTGTAGAAAATAAACAGTATTTACACATCGTACAAAGAGTTTAATGGTTCTCTTTTCCACTGCTGCCCTCTGTAGGATGAGTCAATTACTACAGACAAACCCAACTCCAGAGACCCAGCCGCTGTGGCCCACTCAGGCTTCTCGTTGGCTGCTTCAGCCTACTCCCAGGACCAGCTGTACACCAATGGGGGGCTCAATTACAGTTTCCGTGGTTACGGAGCTCTAGGCAACAGCCTGCAAAGCAGTGCGACAGCACAGAGCAATGGTTAGTGGCTAAATGCTTTAGAGGCAAAGTATTTTCAGCTAAAAGACATAAACCTCATCCTGTTGTATTTCTTTCTTTCTCTCTCTCTCTCAGGTCCCACTGACTTGAGTATGAAGTCTGTGGGCTCCAGCTCCTCCTCCACTAGCTCTAACAGTCACGGTCAAGGCGGTGGGGGTGGAGGAGCATCAGCTCAGCTCAGCCCTCCCGAAGTCACGGCAGTGCGGCAGCTCATTGCCGGCTATCGTGAGTCCGCCGCCTTCTTGCTCCGCTCAGCCGACGAGCTTGAAAACCTCATTCTACAGCAGAACTGAAACTCCACACACGGTCTCACACACACATGTGCTTATGCACCTATATACAGACATACACTCAAAAAACACATGAGCAGATGTGCACAGATGTGCAACATACATGAATTGGGATATGCACACAGCACATTACAATGTATATGTAGCTACATGGCCACAAGCAGATGCACAGATGTACTACAAATACACACACACACACACACACGCACAGAGTCCCCTTTCTTTATAGAGCTACCTACAGCATTCTTCATGATAGCCTTATTGTCATTATAGTGTCTTTGCCCTATTCCCTTTGCCCTCAATTAGATTTGTAACAACTCTCTGTACAAGGCTTCGATAAACTACTTTTCTCTTAATGCCAAAGGCCATAATCTGAGAAGGCCTGGTGTGTGAGGCTGTGCAGGTAGCTGTGTTAGTTGACCAACACAGGTTTGACTTTAAAATGATGTCACTGTACAGAGCACAATCCATGATGCAAAAGCCATCCGACGGGTGACTACTGAGAAACACTGCAGCACTTGTGGGAAATCGATTTACACGATTCTACACAATCAGTTTGGTATAACCCAGTATTGTGAGTGTGACTAGAGCAAACAGATGATGTCATTTCCTGTGCATCATGTTTAGATCATCACCATTCCACTGTCACTGACCATTATTTTCACAGCTGGAGTGTTTATAGGGTTTGGGGTCCTTTGCAGCCACATAGAGAGTTGCAGCATACATGGGATGTGTAAGTGTAATTGAATTTCATTTAATGAAAATACAAGGGACACCTAATATAGGCACAAGCAGAACATTCTCCTAAAATTTCATAGTGCTCAATGGTAAGCCAAATCTTTTCTTGATTTCTTGTTCCAATCTGCTCTCAGTCAGCTATGCGACAAGTACAAACTGGCTCAAATGACAAATCAGCCACAACATCCCAATCTGGATTTGCCCAGCTAGATGCATGGGTACAAAACTAATTTTCCAAATAGCTGCTGGTGCACTGCCTGCATATTCAAGCCCTAGTTAGATTCTTAATACTTTAAACCAGGGGTGTATTTTGGGTTATGGGTTACATTACATCAAGTCCAATGTCAGGTGGGCCGGACCAAAAAAATCAGTTCAGTAGACCAATAACACATTAATAACTCATCTTATGTTTCTATATCCTATTTGTCTGCAACTATTTAAAAGTTGCATATGGATTGAACTTGCGTAACGGATGGACAGACGGCAATTCATTAACCCCCAAAAAAACAAACAAATTTTTGCAATTTTGGTTTTACCATACAGTATCTTGCATAACTATTCACCACTCTTAAACATTTCCACATTTTGTAGTGAAGAATTCCCTATCGTTCACACTTTTTAATATTTCAACATTTTGACCCAAATTTGATCATCTTCCGATTCCCACCCGCTGGTCAGCTTTCCCTATCATACTGTACAACAGCTATCAACCAGGGAGGGTGAAGGCTAACGTGCTTCCTTATAGACACGTAAAACCAACCAACTGCATCTTTTCGAACTGTTGCTGCTCATTCTGCGTCCAATGAGAGCATAATTGTCTTGGAGGAAAGCACTATCTGCTCCCTGTAATTACAGTAAGGCTGTCCCTTCCAACCAGAGCACACAGGCAACACTGCTCCCTTGACCCTCGGCTTGGTTGGCTATGGCATTGGTCGGATTTGTACTCCCAATCACCAGACACATTAGCTTATTTTTGCTCTATTTTTCCCCTTGTGGAATAACAGACTAGCTCTTTATTCATATTTCAGTTCAATAATGGTCCACAAGAACATTTTAATTCTGCACATGCATTCTAAATTCACCTGATGGGCTAGTTTAGAACATTTATTGGCCCAGTCACAACCCAAATGTCGTATATATATTTGGCACCATTGCTTTAAATGTTTATAATAGCATATCCAGTAGAAAAAATCTTAGCCAATAAGTATGTGAAGTTGCCATAGAGACAAACCCATAGTATACACTATGGAGATACCATCACAGATGCAGGAGTTGAGAATTTGTAAGATATCTAATATTTGATTAATGCTACTGTGGTTGGGGATAAGGTGCAATGTATATGATAATATTTTTAGCGTGTTGTCTGAAAATTTAACATAGACGCACTTTTTTTGACATAGTTCCATTCTTTACATTCATTTATTCTTTCTCATATATAAAAAGAAAACCTACAAACAAAAAAATCTATTTAAAAATTTGATTGATTTTGACTACTACAGATGATTAAATTCTGTCAAATGGGCATGTTAGACTGTTGGACATTATGCAAATGAAGCTGCGCTGAGATACTTAAAACCCCACTCTCAACCCCTCCTCCACACCCCATTGCCTTTGCAACCCTTTATCCTCAGCACTGCAATGACTTCTGGGAAATGCGTTCACAGAAAAGAAATTTTTAAAAATTTTTTGAAGGACTGCATTTCCCATGCTGCATTGCAAACAAATTTTGTTAAGTTGTGAATGCTGCTCTTGTTTTCTAACCTCATGACTATGTCACTTTCATACCGCACGGGGACCAATCAGAATCATCAGAGGGACTTATTTATGTACATATGCATACATGTTTAAGCGAAGGGACCTAATTATCAGTGGAAATAGGCCAAAGCTTAAAAAAAAAAAAACCTCCATACTACTTATGTCATAATTTATGTGATGTCAGTTTTACCAGATAATGGTTTTTAATTGGCTGGGCGCCTCAGTGATTTTCTGAACAATTGGAGGTGTAACACTTACATCTCGTATTCTTGTCATGGAAATTCAGTTGAATGATTCACACTGCACACTATGACGCTGAGCTCCCCTTTTGCTTGTCTCGCGCCCCCAAGTTAATTTCAAACATGTCACCAAATTCAGGCCTCACACAAAAAGGCACTGTATAAAAAAAAAAGCAAAAGACAATCCTGGAGAAGTTGATTTAAACAGTGTAAAGATACGTGAGCTGTGTGCCTCAAGCCTTTAAGTGGTATAGCAACCTTCCAAGTGTTGTAGCCATAACCACAAAATTACGATGAACCAGAAAACTATTCCTACTGGGGGTGTCAGGTAAGGGGAGCAATGCATTTCCACTAGTTAACTGTACCCAATTATTTTAATCTGATTTTATGTGTCTTTTATATTCTTTTATATTATTTTCATTACTTTATATGTCTGCAAGGTTTATAAAGTTCTTTATTTATGCCTCTAAAGGGAACTGTCAATTTGAATAGAAACTAAACCAAACTTTAGCCAATTTGTAGATCCACAGGAGAATAATCTGATAAAGGCTGGACAGGAATCATCATTTGGGTTCACATCAGATTACATCTTAAATTAAATTAACCTGAAATATTGTAGCACTTTATGGCTTGGTCAATTTATAACATTATAACATTGGGGAAAATGTATGTTACTATATTCAGGTCATATGTTTAAAGTAATTTATTTATTTGATGGACATTTATTTAACACAGAGAAGGCGAAACGTCCTTAATTTCTGAAAGACACACTTGTTTCGTTGAGACCTGCATCCAAACATAACATGGACTCAGTCCATTCTTAGACGCTGTGAGGAACCATTTGATGAGGGAATCAGTTTGATTTCCCATGAGTACTTAAAAAGGAGCGTAAGGCAGAGTGATTCAAACACACGACAGGGCTGGTATGTCCACTTGCTCTACATTATAGTTTTGTTTTGTTCTGTTTTCTTTAGTAAGATTTCGTGTGAAATGACTTTAGTAATGTGTTTATGTTCATATTTGTTTGAGAACAAGGTCTGCGAGCTGTGTAACTCTTCACACGGAAAAATGCAAGACACACATATAAACACAAACATGCTCACAAACACACATTGAAAAAAAAATGTTGGAGGTAAAAAAGAAAAAGAAAAAGAAATGCCATGACTTATTTTTTTATAAGTGCAGCAGAGGTCTGCAATCAAAATGTGGTAACAACCATTGCCTGTGTTCTTTTGATTTGTGGTGCTTTGTAAGATTATTGTTATTGTTATTACTATGATTATTGTATTTGATTTGTTTCTACTCCTGTACTTGCCTGGAAACTCTAGGCTGAAGCCTGGTTTCTCTTTGTATACCAATGTGAAGCTTTGTATTATTTCTTTCTGGTTCTGACTCAGTGGAAGTGTGTGATGTTTACATGTACAGAGGAATAGATTCTTTTTTTGTTGTTGGTTTGTTTTGTTTTTTTTTGTTTTTTTTGTCGTTGTTGTTGTTGAAGACCCACATATCCAGCCTCAGTTTGTGAAATTAAGTTGTTTCTTTAATCTTGTGCATGGAGGGGCAATGTTATGTTAGAAAGTTATAGAGACTTGGTTAAACCACTGTTAAGGTCCTTGCACACTTATAATGCATAAAGTGAATCTTTGTGACTGTCATTTGTCCACAGTGGTTCATGTTATTGTTCCAGAACATGAGAAGACTTTCATTGTGCTTTTGTTCCTCAGACATGAGTCTAGTGCAACTGTTATAGCAGCCTGTTTTCATTTACAGGTGTGTTACCTCTCTGTTAAACACTGTTCATTTTTTGCACTTGAGAAGTGTGCTACTTCCTCAGCATTAGTTCAGAACGAATCAGGGTTGGGATCCATGTGCAAGGGCCTTGAGAGGCGACATTTCAGTCACTGATCGTGGATGAAGATGCTGGGATCAGAAAAAAAAAAGCAGAGAGAGAGAGAGCTTCTTATCAGCTCAAAGTGCAACACCAATTGTCCTCCCCATAATGTTACACAATGGATCTGGTTAATGAGATTCAAATTATTATTTTTTTTATTACTACTTTCACAAAGACTTGAAACAAATATTTTACAAGTAAAGCAAGTGATATAAGGGAAAGCGTAGCCTCCCTCCAACTGGTCCAGTTAACTAAAGATTTCCAATGTGATTAAGGCCTGCTATGTTCGAATTTGCACTTTGACCTTTTGTAGAAGCTTCTCAGTGATTTTAAAAGCCATTCCCCTCATGTTGTTTGCCCATATGGGGAACATAGGAACCTCAGGAACTGTTGAATCTCTGAGTTTTTTTTCTTTCGTTTTTTTTTTTTTTTTTTTTTAAATCCAGGCCAATATGTCCTGACTGACCAGTCCTCATGCTCTCTCTCAGCTACCACATCATTTATATCGAATTTGCTATATATATCCTTTTTATATTTATTATTGTGATTTTAAAAGTGAATCTTCTTTTCAGTACATGTGGCTGAATATTTTAATTCTTTAGAAAAGTGTTGATAAATATAAATATATATCTGAATATATGTGAAGCAACTAAAAGATGGGAAACATGGCAGGTAATTCCATTTATGTTTGTTTCATGCAAAAACAAAGAAGATGAAGAAAAAAAAAAGACTCGGGTGGGAGAGTTTCCCACCTTTTACATATCACTTTGATGAGAGACTCATTATTGTCTGAAAAAGACTCTTTTTACATTTTCAATGTGGTGTCGATGTTACAGTCTGAAAAACTGTCGGGTTTTCCACCTGCTGCAAAGTTGCTAGTTCCTTTCTTTCAGAGGTGTGTGTCACTGAGTTGATGAATAAAACAGTGAGCTGCACAGTGGTCTTGATTGTTTTTTCCCACACATATGCACCATTAGGCTATAAGCATGATACGTGTTTATCAAGGTTCAGAAATGAAAAATGAAAGATAAATTTGGAATCGGTACCTTATGCTTAGATTACTGACTTTAGAGGTCACAAGAACACTAATAGTCATTGCATTACAACATGGCAAGATTTCCCTTACCAAATTTGCCTATTTTGGCCACGTTTCTTTCCAGGGATCAGCACATTTGATCCAACATGCAGTTAAGGTGTAAAAAGAGCACTACAGTTTCCTGTAACATTTTTGCTGATATTTAAGGTCTCATAAGTGTTAATTTCCTAAATTAGTTAAAGTTGTTTTTAAACCAACATTTTCATGTATAAATAATAAAATAGCTGTGCAAAAATGAATACTTAATGAAGACACATAAGCTATCTTCACAAGTCAATGATAAAGGGTTTTTTTTTTTTTTTTTTTTTTGCTTGGCCATAGGACATAAGCTTTCCCTTGTAGTCCTAGAAATATCTCTATAAGGTTAAATAGTGGTGAGTGGGACAAGGAATAGGGACAGATAGTTATACAAAATGTTCAAACTCAATTAAGTAGAAATGGCAGGAGAATTATCAATTAGTAATACATCAATTTGACATTTTCCTCAGGTGTTAAGTAGGCTATGCCATTCCCCAGTGAAGCAAGATGCTCATTCTCTGTTATTCACTAGTCAAAGATTAACTTTAGCTGATGGGAATGTGTAATGTGCTCTTTTTTGGTTGGTATTTTTGGATACTAAATCGCTTTGAGACCCAGAAATTGCTTTTGGCGCCATGTAATGGGGTCGCTGTGTTCCTGGGTGTTCACTGGTGAGGGATCTACTGGTCAGCTGACTACTAAGGCAAACTGCTGTGACTGGTGCATGTCATCAGCCACAGACCATTCTACAATACGTTTATTTACTGGTGTTTTAAGTGTTTTCTTTTGTTCATTTGCTTATCTAAATATTTCTGTATTTATTCATATATAAATAATCTAACAGAAACCTAAAACACACACAAGGTAGCATGATTCGTCTTCCAAGGGTTGCACATCCTAAACAATATTGTAATTACTTTCCATATTAGAAAATGTTCACTTAGGTTGTTCACTTGGGTTAATACGTGAGCTTGGTTAGTGAGAATGTAAATAGCAATAAGAGTAAGTGTGTGTTTGTATATGCTTGTGTAGGTTTGCTATCAAGACATAAATGCTATTTTACATTTTCATATGAGCAACTGTTTAGCATTCTAGCATCTGTGTTAAGCCTAGCATGTGTTAAGCCTAGCATCTGTGTTCTATGGTTGATGACATCAGAAACCTGCAACACTATACTGCAGTATTTGAAATAGCTCCTATATATAACAATACATTTCCCAAAAAAGCATTAAGTGTTATAATATTAACTACATATTATAGTTGATTATGAATAATACTTTCACTAGCTGCCATTGAACTGCCATATGCTACAGCTACCATCCTGGTACACCAGAGAGCAGCAGTGTGCCTGGATAATCAGCAGCTGCTTCGGAAATCCTGACAAGTGCTTTTAGGCCTGGCTTCCCATGTGGTCTTAAAGCAATCACCACTGTTAAGTTTCTATTCCTTACATGCTGCTAGAGGCAGTCTAAAGATTTGGAACATATTGTGGATTACTGGTTGTGACACATAACCTAGCTGTCAGAGGAGGAGGACCGGGGAGTTTTCCTGGACCCAGGCCTTGTGTAGGCCCAGGGGATTAAGCAAAGTATTCACTAAACATATTTTATCAATGCACTAATCAACAGATCTATACCAGGCTCAGGTAACACTTCTGAATGTAAAAACCCCCTAGCAACTAGCCCCTAGCAGCTGTTTTGAGAATGGTGTGCACCTCATCAGCTTACTTAAGGGACTGCCAGAAGCACTTATCCAGATCTCTAACAGTAAATACACCTCAATACAGGTTCCCTTGGTCAAAGAGTACTTAAAAAAAAAAAACCTGTTGGGGAGGTTGTAAAGTCAAGACAAACACACAAGACAACATGTTTTAGGCCATACACATAAAGGTGTATGTAGCAGCCTTTTCAGTGTCAATACAGCCATGTAATGGCATCTTTCTGGGGGCTCATAGGCTTGTTACAGCCTTTCTAATGCTTGTTACAGCCTTTCTAATGCACCTCTCTTTGCCATGATCCCCTAAGAGCTTATTGTAAGATCTCCCTTATGCTGCAGTCCATGTAGGCCATTTAAATTATGCAGGATTACAAACTAAAGTGGGTTTCACTTCAGTTTGCTCTCATGATCAGTTTGCCTTGCATGTGTTGGTGGCCAGATGACTAAAGCATGACCTTGTGGCTGACACCAAGATTTATGCCCATGGTCATATCACCCAGCATTGTCAATCAATAGGTTGACCTACCAGCCTTCAGTAAGGGTGAGTCTGCACAGTATTTCCTTGTTGTGCTTAATATAATATTTATAATATTTATGTTATCTTTTTTGGCTATCCGAACCTCAGACCAACTGTTCATCTATCATGGAGGAAAGACACAGGGACTCCCTTGTCTAAGTAGAGGCTGACCCACTATGTGGTGGACGTCAGCACCATGTCCTACACATGGCTTTATGTCAAGCTCCTAACATGCCATTCTACTCTACAAGGAGGATCTCCTCCTAATACACATTATTTAGAGATGTGTTACTCCAGCTGCTGTGACCTGGGCATAACTGTGCACTTTATGATGGTTCTACAAAGTTAATATCACCTCTCTCAGTGGTGCGAGTGTAGCAGTCGTCTCTGAGCACCTCTCTGGTTAGTTCTAAAGTGAGCCCCATTCCTCTTGACATTGTTGGCATCACTACTAGCAGTTAAGAGGGATGAAATAGAACACTAGTTTTAGATAACTGCCAGAGTCAGTTGGAACTGGCAATAACTCAGTGAGAAGGTTGCAGGGAAAGTTGGCTTTATGACAGTGGTATTTATTGCAATGATTGCTTCATATGTCACTATGTGACTGTGTTGGAAGGGTTTTGCATGCATGTGCATGCACATAAAAGTTTTCCAGGTGGTTCTCACTGTCTCTGGTGTTTATGCCGGGTTCATCAAGTCAATCTGTGACCTTTTATCTGTAGAATGGTTTCATTTGCAATAGGCTATGTGAGTAACTGGCTTCATTTTGTTGTGCAAATGTTAAGAAGTTTGAATCGAATGGTAACCTGACTGTTAGTGAGAGAAAATGTCCAGCACTTTATGAAAAAATCTTTATTGGCAATGGTCCCAAACCACTCACTGTCCACTTTAGGAACACCTATTAGGAACACCTATTCAACACCTAAAATAATGCAAAGAATCATGCAGATAAGGTAAAGGTCATGGGCTTCAACATCAGAATGAGGAAAAAGTGTGATCTTTGTGACTGTAACCGGAGCGTGACTTTGCCAGATGGGCTGGTTTTGAATATTTCAGACATTATTAATCTTATAGGGGCGCACGGTGGCTTAGTGGTTAGCACTTTCGCCTCACACCTCCAGGGTCTGGGGTTCGGTTCCCGCTGGGGCCGTGTGTGCGGAGTTTGCATGTTCTCACCGTGGCAGTTTCCTCTGGGTACTCGGGTTTCCTCCCCCAGTCCAAAGACATGCATGGTAGGCTGATTGGCGTGTCTAAAATTTCTGTAGTTTATGAATTATTGTGTATTGTAGTGTATGTGGTTGTGCCCTGCGATGGACTGGCAACCTGTCCAGGGTGTACCCTGCCTTGTGCCCGATGATTCCTGAAGGAGTAATGGATTACTCTTATGGGATTTTCACACACAACTCTTTCTAGAGTTTACACAGAATGGTGCAATAAATAAATGAGTAACAATTTTATGAAGGAAATTGTTTAATTAAGTTTAATTAAGTAAGTTTAGTTAAGTTAAGTTAAGTTGTTTTAGTTAATTTATTTTTCTTAGGTTTCTCAGCAGTGGTCAGTCAGCCAGTTAACTTCATTTTTTTTTTAAAAAAAAAATTTCTTTTTTATTAAAGTAAGTGCTGGTTGAGTAGAATTATATATAGTTACCGAATTATACCATAGTTACCCTCTTGTAAGTGAGATGTCTTGCTCAGACTGCAGAAGAAGGGTTACAGAAAAATCTAGCGGAAAGCCTTCACAAAAGAATTTATTCTAAAGGAAAAAAAGGTGTTCAAAAAATTCCAACTTCCAAATTCCAACCTCAATTCAGACCGCAGAATCTTCAAAAAAACAGCTAAAGACCCACCTCTTCCGTGAAAATGTAACCAAACCCTAATTTAAAAAAATAATTAAAAACTTACTCTGGCACTTATACCTCTACTCTGCACACTTTGCTTCTTCTAGAACTTAATTAATAGATCTTGTATGGTAGCACTACTTGTATTGTTCTCTGCCTGTTCTCGCTTTGCTTTTATTTTCTCATTTGTAAATCACTTTAGATAAAAGCATCTGCTAAATGAATAAATGTAAATATAAATGTAAAAAGGACATATGTGAGTGGAGGTCAGGTGTCCACATAATATGTAATATAGTGTATGTAATATTTTATATTATACATAGTGTATAGTGTATGCAATACATTTATCTGTGAACCTTCTAGAACAAGCTTGTTTCACTTGCAAGAGGGTATTTTTGGATATAATTTTATCCAACCAGCACTTACTTAATAAAGCAACAGCTCGTTTTGGATGTCCCGTTCCAGTGCAGGTGGATTACAGAGCAGTACTTTGCTGCTATGGAAAATAATAGACAACATTAAATGCTTTCTAACATGACTATTAGTGAGAGAAAATGTCCAGAACTTTAAGAAAAAAATCTTTATTGACAATGGTCCCAAACCACACTTACCGTCCACTTTATAAGGAACAATTGGTCAACATATACTGCTCATAAAAATAAGGGGAACACTTAAACAGCACAATGTAACTCCAAGTGTTCCCTTTATTTTTTTTGAGCAGTGTATTTCCAATGATGCTATTCACATGATGTTTTCACTAGTATTAACTCAAGAAATCCAGAAATATAAAGAATTCACAACATTAAAGTCCATAAATAAAGTTATGTGTAATAAAGTGGAATCAAACAAACACCCAAGGCAATGAAACGCAAGGGACCAGATGAAATCCATAAGTAATTATACCCCCTATATGTGCAAATTAATATCAGCTGGGTTAGTAAATTGATGGTCTATAAAAAGGCTTTTCGTTACCAAGGTGTCTTACAAGAAACATCTCATGATGGGTAAAAGCAAAGAGCTCTTGCAACCTTATTGTTGTAAAACATTGATGGAATAGGATACAGATGTATTTCAAAACTTCTGAATCTTCCAGTAAGTACCAATGGGGCCATTATCCACAAGCAGAAGCAACATCACTCCATCATCAACCGGCCACGCACAGGAGCTCCTCCCAAGTTTTCTGACCAGGGAGTCAGAAGAATAGTCAGAAGAGTAGCCCAAGAGCCAAGGACAACTCGGAAAGAGCTTCAGGAACACTTGGAGGCAGCAGGTGCCATCGTCACAGAGAAAACAATAGGTAATGCACTCCTCTGCTCATGCTTACCCCACAAGACTCCTTTCCTGAAGAAAATTCATGTTGAAGCTCGTTTGAAGTTTACTACAGCTCATTTGGACAAGCCTATGTAATACTGGGAGAGTTTAATCTGGTCAGACGAGAGCAAAATGTAACTTTTTGGCTGTCATACTACACACCATGTTTGGAGAAGAAATGGCATTGCACATCACCCTTAAAACACTATTTCAACAGGGAAGTTTGGAGGTGGAAGCATCATGGTGTGGAGCTGTTTTTCATCACATGGTACTGGCAAACTTCATATAATTGAAGGAATGATGAACGGAGCCCTTTACCAGAAGACTCTTTCAAAGACTCTGCTGCCATCCACCAGGATGATGAAGATGAGATGTGGGTGGACCTTCCAGAAGCACACAAAAAAGGAAACTCTCAATTGGTTTCAGAAGAAAAAATCAAGGCATTAGAATGGTCCAGTCAATCAACTGACTTGAATCCAATTGAACTAGATTTAAAGACAATATGTTTAGAAGAATGGGCCAAAACCACACCTGAATACTGCATCTGATTAAGTTCTTCTTACATGAAACGTCTTGAAGCTGCCATTACAAACAAAGACTTCTCCACTATGTATTAAATACCTTTCAGTTGGCATATTCAATACTTTATTCACGTATCATTCCACTTTATTATACATAACTTTATTTCTGGACTTTAATGCTGTGACTTCTTTATATTTCCAAATTTCTTGAGCTAATACTGATGTCTGGTGAAAATTTCATGTGAATAGCCTCATTGGAAATATATTTACTGAAAAAAATGTTGACACGTCCAATATTTATTTCACCCCACTGTATTTTGTGGTATTCACTGTCTTGTGAAATGGACATTCATGGGTATGAACAAATGGTTAATGCTTAAGGGGAGGCCAGGTGTTTCCCCTTGAGTTAACCTCATACGCTTCACCCACTTTCCACCTGTTATTTGTCCATAATCATTCGTCATACTTAATGTGAAAGTATATTGATGTCCTTTAAACCTGTCAACTGTCAACAGAGGCAATGGAAGTAGGTCAAGGTTTATGTGTATATGTCTCCATATGATGTATGCAAGTATAAGGCATGCATTCGTTTAAAGATCGTGACTGATTATAGAGTCTGTGCTGTCTAATCCCTTATACACAATCCAATCCCCAGCCAGGCTTCTACGCACCATATATTTTTATACCAGCTGCACAAACTTGATGATTAACTATATTATTGACTGTGTCTTCTATGAGGGGCAGTGCAGGACAGATTAGCCAACTTCCTATAATTAGACCACAAACTCAGGCAAAATTAGACTTAATTTCAAATCAAATCCCAAGTTATGGTTATTAATCAGCAACAGTTTTAGCAGCTTCAATTAGCAACACTTTGAGGAGTAACATTTTGAGTTTTGGAATAGGTGTGATCAAATAACCATGTCCTGTTACCAAACACATCACAACATTTCTCCAAGGACAGTAAACATGGCTAGCATGCTTGGCCTGAGTCAGTTCACCTTTGTACACAGTAAACTCAGTTGTCGGGAACTAAAAGCATGCTTGGTGTATTCAGGACGTGTGGTGTTTATACATCTGTTGCCAGCCTGTAGCGGGCTCATATTTGGTAAGAAAGGATTAAATGGCCAGTGAAATGTGTAATATCTAGGGTGACTATATTCTGTTTTTTCCAAAAAGAGGACACCTTTTTTAATAGCGTTTAATAGCTCTTAAAGTGGTTTCACTCTGCCCACGTTTGACATTTTTTTCCTACATTCTTTTGAATGTCCATGGAATAAAATAAAATATTAGATGCCACTAGTGAACCTTCTACCATCATTTACACATTTGAATGGCCATGAAATATGAAGCAATATGATAACCGGAAATTAAAGATGACTTTATATGGCCATGGGCATTGTTTCGTCTCCGAACACCTTCATTTGCTGCTATTGTCAAGCAGTTGTTTGATGCCATACATAACAACGCTTCGCCTTCGCACGTTCTCTGAGAGTAGGCTAATGGTTGAGAGGTAGGAATTTGCCAATAGTTGCTGCAAGCCTTTTAGAATAATCTGAGTGGTGTGCAAGAAGGCAGGAAATATAGAGAGGGGTTAAAGCAATGCAAATATGCACACACGATGCAGTATTAGACCATAAACACATCATAATTAAACTAAAGACGAATCACAGACATTTTCTCAAATTTAGAAATCACGGCCGGACACTTTTTTGTCCGAAAAAGAGGACATGTCTGGGAAAAAGAGCACGTATGGTCACCCTAGTAATATCACAGTAGCACATGGCATGAATTTCAAACCGTGATACTTGAACTTTTGCATTTACATGTTTGAGAATCTAAGACGTAATTTTTAACAAAAATATGAAGCACAGCCTTCTATTTTTAGAATTGAAAGTGTAAAATTGGGCAGCATTGATATACCATGTACAGCATAAATGAAAACATCATTATAATTAAACATTAATTTACAGAATTTATATATGTGTGGCCTAGAAAAACCTCTGCAGCTGAATCCTGGAAAACGGCACATGCATTAATGAAAGACATGAAGCAAATACGTATGTAAACTCAATGTGATTTATTTGGGCAAATCCAAGAATCACAGTTGGTGGATACAAAGCACAGACAGACAACATTAAACTAGAGTAATCCATAATTTAATTCATGTTGCAGCCATAAATGATAATCCAAAGAAAAGCATAGTGATCAGTCGAGTGAAGATAAGGCTTTTGTTTGTGGAACGCTGTGACTGACATACCTCAAGTGATTAGACTAGAAAGACTGGATCTCATGAGATGTGTTTTGCTGACGTGGCACCATATGTCTTCAGTAGATGTCTGTCCTAATTCTATTTTTCCAAACAGGTGCTGTTATATAAGCAGCATTAGCTGTGACTGTCTTAGCTCTCTTATTTTAATGAGACTGAAGCCTGCTTAATCCTGACCTCTATGTTCTTAGGCAGGGTAAGGGCCAGAGGACACAAAAATACATGGCTGTGAGGAATCACAGGTTTAAATTTTGGTAGGAAAGTGGGGGTATTAGTGTGAAATACAGTGAGGAAATAAATATTTGGACGCTTTCAATTTTGTTACTTGACATGCCTCCGGTGCATATGTCCACTTTAGGTTTACACACATCACGTCTATTGAATTTGTACTTATAAATTTATAAGCATAAGGAAAAAGTATTTGGACATTGGATATAAGTATAAGTACTTTGTTGTAAAGCTGGCAATTTCAGCTTTGACATGTCTACTGTAAGAAGAAACTGGCTTTTGCAGCATTGCTGTTCAATTTTGGCCTATTTCTCTTGGCAAATTGTCTTTAAGTTGCATTTTCAAAATCTGCCAGAAATTTTCAATGGGATTCAAGTCGGACTATGCATGGCCTTCTTCAGTTATTCTCAATGTTTGGAACATCCATCTCTTGTTGAAACATCCATCTTCTCCCCAGATTCGGTTTCTTGCCCAATGAGACTACATTTTCCTAGAATATGTCCCGATACGTAGCTCCTTTGATGGCATGTAATGCCACTGTACCCTTTGCAGAGAAGCAGCCCCACATCATGATGCTCCCACCTCTGTACTTCACTGTGGGTATGGTGATCTGAGTATAATGTTCCAAAAGAATTCTAATATGTCTAAATGATTTTAGACATGCATGTCTTTTTTACCAGTGGAGTTTTGTATGGAGTTTACGAAAGAAGATGATTATGGTGCAATTGATGCGGCGATTGTTTTCTGTATAACTGCTGTTCCTGCTGCTTTCAGGTCATCCTTTTAAACTCTTTTAAAGTGACTGCTGGCTTCTCTCCTGTCTTCCTTATCATTATTTGGAGAGCATGTTGTGAAATGCATGGCGTACCTGTCAGGGAAGGATTAGTTGTGGTTCCATGAACTTTTCACCTGCATATTATCAAACCAATTGTAGTGACACAGGTGTCTAAGCTTTTTGCTGTGGCTCTGTAGCTTTGTCCATTTGAATTCTGTTTAATAATGTTGTCCCTGAGCACTTTAACAAGATAGAATGTATTTGTATACTGTAGCATTGAGTTCCCTTCACTGGAATTAAGGGGCCCCAATTTGTTTCAGCATGACAATACCCCTGTGCACAAAGCAAGGTATATAAAGACATGGTGTGCCATGGTTGGTGTGGAAGAACTCGACTAGCTTGTACAGAGCCCTGACCTCAATCAAACTGATCACTTTTGGGATAAATTGGAAAGCTGACTGCACACCAGGCCTCACTGCACAACATCAGTGCCTGATTTCACTAATGCTCTTGGGTGGAATGGACACAAAACTCCACAGCCATTCTGCAAAATATACATCTAGGATGGGATGTTCAAAAAGCACATTTGAGTGGGACTGGTCAGGTGTCCACATACTTTTGGCTATATAATGTATTTATTTGAAGCACAAAAAGAGGCACTACTAAATACTAGGGCTGGAGCAGTGCTTCAAAAATAAGCAATCCATTACCTTTGTAGGGAACAGTACAGCATAAAAGAACATACACATATACACTCATATACTTTTCCAGTAGTGGGTCCGTTATAATGTCCTCCACGTACCAGGGAATACTTGAGCAGAATATAAGGCCATATAATCAATCACAATCTTTCACTCGCTAGAATATTTTTCTTCATTGTATAGATCTCTCATTTTATTGTCTTTTTTTTGCCCCCTCCCCGTAATTATTCCTGTTTTGTCAAACTGTTTTATTTTTGATATATTGATGTGCACATGAACATCTGCACAATATCTTTCTCTCTTAGGAGTGAGCAACAGTCCCTCAAACTGTAACTTTATATGGCGCCAAAAACATCCTTCTCTGAAGGGGTGGAGTAGTGGCTATTGTCAGCACTGTACCCCTAAACAAGGCTCCTACCACCTATAACCTCAGGAACATGGCCATGTGTAACTGTACATACAATTATGACTATGAAGGTGTTTCAAAAGAGCATATTGCATTCTAGTACATGGGATCTTAGCAAACAATGAAAAAAATTGTTGATTTTTGTGGTTTGCATTGGTTTCATTTTCAAATGTTGTTAAGAAACTAATCACTTAAACCTATTAGTTACAGATAATCTTGCTGTAGCGGATTAGAATTGACATAGCCACATGCTGTAAATTCAGACACATGTAAATGAGCTGAATGAGCTACAGAAGACATGGAACAATAGGCTGCAGCCTTTTATTCAAAGGGCATACAATAACAAAAGTGGTCAAAAGGTATTATTGTTATAATTTTTTTTTTAATGAAACTTTTTTTGGTCATCTGTAAAAAAGCAGCCTGAGCAAGATAAAAAGCATTATAAGAAGTAAAATGAAAATGGGGTGTCTACCCATGGATCTGATGTGTAAGGAAAGTAGTTTTAAAATTGGTGGCTGTATGGATTGTGCATTTATGAGGCAGGGGGGGTGCTGGGCTCAGGATTTCCTTGCTCACTGCTTTCACTCATCTTTCTCTTCTGCAGCATTTCCTTGGCAATGCAAGTCACCTGGCCATTAGTTACAGTGTAAGTCCCAGCCCTGCCACAGAAACCACAAAGAAACCACAGTTAAAAACTAGTAAAGATGTGAAAGGGATGCATGTCTTTGTCTGATTTAGGTCGAACTATGGATTGCTCATAGACTCACTTGGCCTGGGAGTCGTGTCCATGAGGTGTACTCTGCTTCCCAAAGAAAAAACTGGCCCACCAGTGGCCTGAGTCTTGTCTGGGTAGACCTGTGATTAAATGGTGCTAATCAGGATTTACAGTCCATTGCTTATGCAAGAGATCTGTATACAATTGGAAAGTCTTTGGAATGGAATAATATATTATGTGTTTGTTTGTACCTGGGTGGTGTGGAATAACTTCCCCAGTATAATCCGAACTGCCACAGGAACTGTTGCTGGAAGTGGATCCGATGCGCCCTGAAACGTTTCCATGTACAACATCAAATAAGAAGGAATAAGAGAATAGGAGGCAAAACTATCATGGTAACTTTAACAGCAATAATATTACTGGCAAATGTATTGTGGTACTCACTTCGGTAGTAGTCATGAGTAGCAACAAGAGAGCCACTGGATGGAATTGCTGCCATTTTCAAGGACTATTGTGCGTTGACTGTGTAAAAGATGTAAATCCCAGAATGGCTGCAGTAAATCAGAGAAGACACACAGGTTAATGCTCACTCTGCAAGGCTGCAGAATGACGTGGCCTTTCCGAGCATTTCAACACGGATCAGAAAGCATCCAACAGACACCGTCCAACAAATGTCTGCACTATTTTCAGCCTAGCCCTTAGAGAAGAGAAAACATTGAACTGTGGGTAAAACTAGGTGATGTACTGATTTATTTAAGAGACTGGAAAATACCCCAGTTTAAGTCCACTTGAATAAGACCACGATAAAGTACAAAGGAATATATTTGAGAGCATTACTAAAACTGTAACCATATCTATGGACATGTTTCAAATACTAGTTACATGCCCTGACAAGTGTTGGCAGTAGAGCTGAATTTCCATATCCAGATATCTACTTGGCATACGTTATGTGACCAGCACAGGCTCCATGCCAAGCCAAAGTACAAAGGCACAGCTGAGTGTCCATGTTAAGTCCTGGATTTGGTTTACTTCTAGGACTCTGAATTTGCATTTACAAAAAGTCATATAGAGCAATTATATTACCACTAATTACACCACGTACAGTAATTGTGGCAGACTGACTTCATTGACTTCTTCTAGAAGCAACCGTCAAAACATGATTTTACTTTTTAATATAGATTTGCATAGAAACCACAAGTGTTACATCTGTACAAATGAAGGCCATTTTGAAACATTAAAACACACACACACACACACACACACGCATAATAACAGGTTTTGTTTTGTTTTGATTGCACCTGGGCACCTCCTTCTATCTCACTCTAGCGAAGCCTCCTGTGTGTACATAGTGGGTTAGTTGTCCCAAGGTTAAAGCAACTGTGTCAGCCAGATGGAGCAAAGACGCCATGAAATTTGATCAAGCAACATTTGGCAAACTCAAATAAGACTAGAACAGTGCAAGCCATTTTGAAACTTACCTCTCGATCACAACAACCTGGTGGTGAATGAGGAAATTTGCCTTGATATTATTAGCTGGATGGTCTTCATACTATGAATGAACACTGTAGAAAAGATCACATCAAAACAGATTTCAGGCTTTAGACCAGTCTATAGGGCAGCTGAGCCCAAATCTAATTAGTACAGTACATCAATGTACGCATGCACGAGCTATATTAACACGTTTCACTCTCATAATCAGTCAAAAAAGGTTGTTTTCTTACCATTAATATTTGGAGTCTGACGATTTTCAGATAGCAGAGATGGACATGGTTGATGTTGATTGATGAAGCAAACGCTAGGCAATGAAACTCATTCGTATTTTTGTATTTTGGGGGGGTTGTTAAACCAAACCAAGTCCTCTACTCATAGCACCGACATGTCGACGAGGTTGGATTACTGAGCTTTTATTATCTGAAACGCGTCACCAATAAGCTCCTCCCAGGGGCGGGGTTTGTGCATGACACTGGTGCATGCTGCATGCACGAAACAGTCATTGGCACACACGGATTAGTGACGGGAGTTCTGGGATTTTCCAGCGTGTCAGAGCAATGGGATCAGCTCACCGATAAGAACAGGCTTTTGGCTGCCAAACAGCTTAGCAAAATAATATTACATTGCATTTGTTATCAAATTTCTTTAAATAGACTACCACGTTTTCAAGCCTCAATATACACTAAGTGTATGGCCAAAAGTTTGTGGATCTCTGATCTTTTGCAGTTATAATAACCTCCACTCTTCTGGGAAGGCTTTCCATTAGATTTTGGAGCATTCAGCATGTTAGGTGAGGAGGCCTGGGATGCAGTCAGCGTCCCTTTTTATCCCACAGGTGTTCAGTGGGTTTGAGGTCAAGGCTCTGTGCAGGCCGCTCCAGGACTTAACTTTATGGACAGGGGCATTGTTATGCTGGAATTTGTTTGCTAAAAGTAAAACACAACAAGCAAAATACAAAAAGCGGAGTAAAAGTAACACACGACAAACAAGTTCGGCATAGGGGCAAGAGTAGTTAAAGAAATAAGCAGTAGGAAGTATATTGCAAAATCCCAGGTGTAATATGTTTTGTGCAGTACAATGTATAAATAGTCCAATGTGTAATGTATTTCACAGCCCCACATGTAATATGTATTACACAGTCCATTAAATAATTAGGGGGTTTTTTTTTTTTTTTTGTTTTTTTTAAAAAAAAAAAAAAAAAAAAAAAAAGAGAAAGGGGAAGGAGAAAAAACGGGGGCCGGAGGGAAAAAGGGGGGGGGGAAAAGGTTTTTTTTTGGTGTGAAAACCCTTTTATTATCTGCACTGCACGACACAGGCATCTTGCTCTGTAGGGAAGCTGTGTAGTTATAATGTTCTGTGCTGACTTCCTGATTCTCTCCAGAGCCTTTTTATCAGCCATAGTGCAGCTTTAAATCACACCAGGATGTCATGGGTGATGATACTCTGCACAGAACAGAGAGAAGAAAAGACAGCAGCAGTGTGTTGTTGTCAATGTGACGAGACAAGAAACATTAACAAAGCTGTTTTCCAGTATATTAGCCGAAGATGGGCAATGAATGTGTGCAGATTGTGAATGAATGTAATGAACGTGGTGACCTGATTTTACTGGTACACTTTTAGTAAATCCACTTATCTAAGAATGTGATTCATAACACTAAAAGTGGGAGAGTTATCATCCTTAGACTTAAACTAGTACGTGATAAACCGTGTGTATTTGACTCAAGCATGTTTTTAGGTTGTGTTTAGGACAAAGCCATATATATATATATATATATATATATATATATATATATATATATATATATATATATATATATATATATGAAAATCTAGTTCTTTAACTATATTTTTTATTCCTTTAATTCTCTTTTCTGGACAATAAAACCCCCAAGTGTCTGCAAGCACTGTGTTTTGATGTTAATCTGTATGTCCTTGTCAGATATGTGCTCAAAAAGTTAAAGGTATAGTTCACCTAAAAAAATATAACTTTCTGTTATCATTTCCTTCCCCTTATGTCATTCCAAACCCAAATACTGTTACTTTTAATACCATAAAAGAACACCCCCCACACACACACACACCAATTAAAGCTCTTTTCCATAAAATGGCAGAAGATAGTGATCGTGAGCTTTAAAAGTACACGGTGCCATAAAACAATACTCCAAGTGGCCATATGAGAGCTTTGTGTCATTTGGACTGCTTTTTTGTATAGCTGTGTAAACATTCTTAAAAATTCTCCTTGAGAGTGAGTAAATAATTCAGTGTTTAGTAATTTAGTTAATAACGGTAGTTGTTTTGGTCCTAAATATAAAGGTCTTGTATTGTACATATAATGTATGTAAATAAATTGGACCTTTATTACAGAAACCGGAATATCAAGCCAACACATCCCTGGTGGTCTAGTGGTTAGGATTCGGCGCTCTCACCGCCGCGGCCCGGGTTCGATTCCCGGTCAGGGAACAGAATTTTTCCTTCCGCCAAATAAACTAACTTTTGATGGTAAATGAGAAAACGCTACACAGAGCAAAACATGACCGTTAGCAGTACGATTGCAATGAATATAGCTATACGATATCGATTTCCCAGAAACAATACGATATCGATTTCCCAGAAACAAACAGCACGTTTGCATGGACAACTATAATCCACTCTTAAACTAATCATGTAAACAGCACAATCACATTATTACCTTACTTAGATTAGGGTCAATAATTAGATTATTGCTGTCCATGTAAACGTAGTCATTGTCGATAAAACATTTCCCGACCGCGCTAAGGTTGGAGGTCAGTTTATCTGCAGCATGCAGCTAGCGCGGCCGCGGCGGGGCCGTTTTTTTTTTTTTTTTTTTTTGTGTTGTGTGGTTGGTTTTTTTTTTTTTTTTTTTTTTTAGTCTTTTTTTTTGCAATAATTATTTCCTGTGGGGTGTGAAGAGAGAGTTTTAATGCTTGATAATGAATTTTGATCAGACCGGAGACAAGAATAGTTTACATGTTAAACCTCAAATCATCCTCTGCCTGCCAGAATCAGGTTAATCAAAGCTGCATGTAAACACCACTGAGGTTTATTAGACTTGGGCACCTTAATCATTAAGAACTGTTACAAGTGGGTTTAATAAGTAAGAGAGATTAGAATGTCAATTATTAAATGTACTGTTATAATCTCTGTGCAGCATTATTTGCCCATTTTTCTCAGCTGAGTGATGCTCAACTCAAAGAAAGCGATGCTCAGTTGGCATACGTGTCTGCCATCACAACCACACATAAACATTTAACATTCAACTATTGTTTAAGAAAAGTCATAATACTTTATATATTTTAGAAATTCAGTAAAATTATTTCAGCACATTTATAATTTTAGTTAGTTTGACATTTTTAGATACATAAGGTTCCAGGGATCCGTGTTTGTCACAACCCTTTATCAAAGGTATTACAATGATTAGTGACTTCTTATAGTTATATATCTTATAGTTGGACAGTTTGACCAATCGCTTGAATTGAATGGGTTTCGTCAGAGCTGGACTATAATTTTTAGGTGGGCTAGGTGGGGCTGAAGCCCTAGAGCCTGAGCTTGGTGGGGGGCCCTGGTTGGCTGTCATTCATGTCAGTTGCACGATTGACATTAAAGAAGTCCACCCGAGCAAACAGTGAGGGCCCGATGTCGGCACCCACCCCACATTGGGGCACTGGGGTTTGCATATCAGTAAAACATTGGCTCCACAGCATTGGCTCAGTGTGGGGGGAAAAAACACAGTGGTCCCATGTGGGATTTGTGTGAGCATGCCAGAGTATGGACTGCCCACAGAAAACCTGTGTTGGATCAAAGTAGGATATGGTTATGGGCTAGCACTGGCTACACTACCAACAACTTGCTTGTAATGAGCCGATGCGGGCATGTTTGCTGGGGTGTAGTGTCTATAAAAAAAATATTGATCTGCTTTCTGTACATTACAAGATTTATAAATAATTTCAGGCACTCAGGCAAAATATTGTTCCAAATGTGGATTTAGCCCTACCTCACATTCCCTCTTACAAAGCACATGATCATCATTAAACTTAACATTTCCATTCTACGCCCATCATAGACTTGGAACTTCAACTGGACCATGTTTTCCTGATGAGGGAATCTGATGAATTATAACAGAGGGAACAATGAATTAGCAGCAAACATTAGCAAGAGCATTTCACTAACAGACAAGGCCAAGACATTTCACTAACAGAACTAACCAAAACACAACAGTGTTTACTCTGAATGTAACTAATTGGCTAGCTAGGAAACTAAACGACAATGTGTTGCTTTCTAGCCAACGTGTTATCATCGGTCTTATGGAATTTAGCTAGCTTTGCAAGCTATATTTCACAAGGAATAGTGTTTTCTACATAACAATAGGTCTCAATATAATGCAATAATGATTAAGCATTCTAATTCTTGCTGACCTGCTTTGCATGTCAAACAGTTTTTAGAAGATAGATAGATACTTTATTGATCCCCAAGGGGAAATTCAAGAATACAACTAGCGTACAAATCGCATAAAGATAAGCATACCCAGTAGTACCCTGTAGATAAAACAAGATAGCTAATCTAGTTGGCTTACTATTTAATTATTTAACTGGCTAAGCCTCAGTCACCAGAGGCCACACTGATTGTGCTGATAGAAAATTGTAAGTCTCTGGGCCCCTCTCCACTACTCCTTACCTTTCTCTCCTTTTTCCCTGCCATTTTGAAAATCCACATTTGTGTGTTTTTATTTTTAGTGTAAACTGACAACTCAACTAGGCTCATCGCATTCAATCACACAGACCATGGACAGTGGAATAAAGAATTCTACAGAATTCTACAGTCCTAGCAAACCTTGGTTGATTGGTAGCACTTGTCATTCCCCAGGATTGGTTCAATTACTTTTTACTGTTGGTCCGACATTTAATTTGACTCTCTGAATTATCTTTTGTTTATTTTATCCATCAATGCGACACTTGAACTTGGCAACCACTCATAGGTTTTTGCAAATGATCATTTCATTTGTAAATAAATTATTATTTATTTAAATAAATTTTAAATAAACTCAATGAACAATCGTCATCTCGGCTAACGTGATATTTGTGAATGCACGCGAATAACCAAATTGATTAATTTTAAAACATCTCGTTTGAATACATTTTGAAACATTTAACAAAAAATATATATAATATTATTTAAACATTTTTCAAATTTCCAAAAGACCCCTGCAATTACACCACTGACCACTAGGGGTCCGCAGATACGCTGCGCTAGACAGTAGACACTAGACAACACACGTGCATAGTAACGTCTCTAGTACGTCATTTGGGGCGTGTTTTCGGAGCGGAAGTAACGTAGAGTAAATGTGCTGCGCGAAGACCAACTAATCGATAATGAGATTCGTTGACAACGATTTTTATAATCGATTATTATTCATTTTATCATTTAATTGTTGCAGCTCTAGTCGTTATGCCTAACAGGGTAGAATGTGAGACTCATAAAACCTAAACATAAAAAATCAAGAGGTATAGAGGAATTTAGAAGGTTTAGAGGAGGGGAGGAAACTAGAGGACCCAGGGGAAGCGGGGAGACTCGAGCCCCAAACCCTCGAGGTGTGAGGCAATTATGATAACCACTAAGCTACCGTCCATCCATCCATCCATCTTCAACTGCTTATTCCTTCTTCAGGGTCGCGGGAACCTGGAGCCTATCCCAGGTGGCATCGGGCACAAGTCAGGGTACACCCTGGACAGGGTGCCAGTCCATCGCAGGGCACAATCACACACACACACACACCCATTCATACACTACGGACAATTTAGACACGCCAATCAGCCTACCATGCTTGTCTTTTGACTGGGGGAGGAAACCGGAGTACCCGGAGGAAACCCCCGCAGCACGGGGAGAACATACAAACTTTGCACACACTTGGCCCCGGCGGGAATCGAACCCTGGAGGTGTGAGGCGAACGTGCTAACCACTAAGCTACCGTGCCCCCCTAAATTTGATGTCAGTTGATAAAAATAATGTTAGAATTGTATTATTAGTAAGTGTATTATTATAAGTGTATTATTATTAATTGTATTATTAGTAAGTGGAAAGTATTATTGGGGACAGGTAAAAAGAAAGAAAGAAAGAAAGAAAAGAAAGAAAGAAAGAAAGAAAGAAAGAAAGAAAGAAAGAAAGAAAGAAAGAAAAGTGAAATACAACTGAATAAAAAAGAAAAAAAGAATTAATCTACGATATTGTAAGTAGGAGATTGAATATAGGGAAAACACATACATGCAGTGACATGAATTGAATAAAATGTAATAATACTGTCATTACACGAACTGTTTTGAAGACCCTGTCATAATATATGTAATACTATAACGTTTGGTAAATTTATGTGTGTATAGATATGTTTTTAAAACCTCGGTGGGGACCAAATGTCCCAAAAAGGATAGGAATATCTGAGAGTTTTGACCTTCTGGGGACATTTGACTGGTCCAAAATAAATAAATAAATAAGTAAAAGGCAAACATTTTCCTTTCGATATCTGAGTTTAAGGTCAGGGTTAGGTTTAGGTGTGTGCATAGCATAAGCTGCATTAATAATTATGTTATATATAAAAAAAAAAAAAAAACTCCTTACAAGTATATTGAGACAAACCGTGTGTGTGTGCGTGTGTGTGTGAGAGAGAGAGAGAGAGAGCGAGAGAGCGAGAGAGAGTGAGAGAGAGAGAGTGAGAGAGAGCGAGCGAGCGAGCGCGCGCGCAGCGTTTTCCCCTGCTGCTACGTCACTGTCATGTTCCGGAAGTGTGAATCTCAGGCGAATATATCTACACGTCAACAGTCCGCTGTGCTCGTCATATAAATCTACTGAACAGTTAATAACGCGTTAAATATTAACACAACCTTTTACAGTTGAGATGGACGCTGAGGGCAGAGGTAGGATTTCTGAGATATTAGCTGTATAAAGAGCCGGAGAACAGGTGTGTTTATGCGCTCTGACGGCTGTCCGCTAGCAGCTGAGTTCAGCAGTGAGCAGTTTGTCTGGTTGTTATGGTTAGATCTAAATAGTTCTCCAATTTCTGCAAAAACGATAAAAGCTTTTCGAAGAAGTTAGTTACGCATCTCATATAACACTATTGTTTAGAAACTAATGTTTTGTCGGCTGTTTAGCTACCTTGCTAACTAAGTGACCTTCATTAGGGATTAACATCATTCTAGTTTTTATTAAAAGTTCACTTTAATCTCGATGTCCAGGCTGAAACACGATCTACTTCATACAAAGTATCAACATCTGTTTTGTGAAGTCGTTAAGTCAGGCCAATAGTTCATGTTATGAGCCCTAACCCGAGTTTCTGGTTTGTTTTGTCTGGAGGTTCCTTCAGTGAGGGTGGAGCAAGTGGGAGAAGTTTACCACCAGGCTTGACGGAGGAGGAAGCTGTGGAACTGGAGCTGGAGCTTACTAAGGTACTGTGTTCTCCATACCTCAGCTGATCACCCTAGGTCCTCCCAGATCTCCCGAGGTCCCCCCCCAGATCCCCCTAGGCCCCGCCCCAGATCCCCCTAGGCCCCCGCCCCAGATCCCCCTAGGCTCCCGCCCCAGATCCCCTTAGGCCCCACGCCCCCAGATCCCCCTAGGCCCCCCGCCCCCAGATTTCCCTAGGTCCCCCCCAGATCCCCCTAGACATTTCCTTCTTTCTCCCCAAATGCAGCCTCCTTGAAGCACAGCACTTTTCAGATTTTTCTTTTTATGATCCATTTTAATGACCTTTTAAAGAATAGCAAAGATATATTTTTGGACCAAAGGGCGAGAACTCTTGCCAGCAGTCCCAAACAACATGTCAAATCTGCAAACCTGCAGTGCATTTATCTAACTAAACAAGTCTTGTTTGGCTTCTGCTTTTTGCAGGTGGAGGATGAAATCCAGACTCTAAGGCATGTTCTGACATCCAAAGAGAGGCATGCTGGGGAACTGAGGAGGAGGTTGGGTATAAGCCCTCTGTCTGAGTTAAAAGACAACCTCACCAAAGGCTGGCAGGAAGTCCAGACTTCTAATGCGTGAGTACTTCCAGGTTTATGTGAATCAATGTCACCTCTGGTCCTCCTGTTTCACCTCATGCTTCACTACAGTACAGTTATGCCGTTTAGCTGGTTATAGAGATGTGGTTTGGTGGTGAACTGTGCAGATCCCGCTTATCCCCTTTTCCATCGTAACAATTTGTCTGTATATGCTTTTCTTCACCAGTTTTTCACTCATTTCTGCTTCTAGTTATATGAAAACCTCACAGACTCTTGGGGATTTGAATCAGAGAATTACATCATCTAACGTGTGAGTTTTCTCTCTCACATCCTTTCTCTGTCTTCTATGTTTCTGGGGGTTTTTTGTGCTTTGTTTGACTTGTCTGTGCTTCTGTTTGTTTTCTATTTCCAAATTTCTCTTCACCCGAAGGATCTAAAATTTTAGGGGATTTACAACTAAGGTTTAATGTCACACAGAACCCCAATTTGGCTAAAAACTGGTAGCTAATGTAATACAGCATACTTTATTATATAGTATAGCCAGCTAGTTAGTAAAGTGCATTAAGATAGCCTAAGGGAAACACAAGAGGATCCCCAGGGAAGGGATGAGCCAGTGTAGTCAGTCATTACACTTTTCTTGAAAAGTATCTATTATACAACAGTTAGTACTTATTCCACTAATTTATTTGGTCAAATGGCATTCCAAGAGTGCTTATATTTCTTATAACCGCAATGGGACATATACTGTTTGTATCACTGGGTGTATACTTGAAACGGATACTACAAAAGTGTTAGCAATGTTACATGCAGACATGACAAACGGGACTTTTCAGGATATAAGTTTTGACTTTAAACACACAAGTTTTTCATATGAAGTTGAAAATAAAGAAACCGGCTGCACCATTAACTGGAATGTACAAATCGTCGAGCTAGCTGACGTGCTATAAAGTGAGCGTGGCTTCTTTGGGATCTATTTCCGCTAGCGGAGGAGAAATAAAGATGAATAAATTTGGCCATATTGTATCAGAAATGTCACTTACTCAATATTAATTTCTTGTTTATAGAACTGTTGTATAAAAGCAATATCGCACTCGCAGTCATGCGGTGATATTGAATATCGGCACGGCTGTGATTAACGACGCCGCTCGCCCTGCGGCCTCCTACCTACAGCCAAATCACAGCCGTGCTGATATTCAGTGCAATTACACTCTTGATCACGCAATATTGCTTAAATATATCGCATTGTGTTTTCACCTTCAGCAGGTTGTTGGGCCAGTGTCTCCGCTGATTCTGAAAAGCATCCATATCATCCGTGCATGATAATTAATCTGCATAGTAAAACTTATTCTGTCTATGTACTGCAACAGGTGCTGGAATATAGATCGAATAAGGTTACTATGAAGTGCGTTATGTAGAGATAATCCATGGATAGGTGTGATTTACTTAAGGAATAATTGAAATTATTAGAAAATAATGCACACCCGAGGTGGTAATACTGCCACAACACGAAGCAGGGGGTTGTCTTAAGTGTATTAAAATCATGTAACGCACACAAAACCATGGACTGTCCCGCTTATACCATGGTCACTTGCCAGTACTGACAAGTTAAAACTGTCATTGATGTTTGCAGTGCAAAATTTAACTGAAAGGATACAAATAACGGTTATTTTTTGTTAGTTATTTTATATACAGGTTGCTAGAGCTAGAATTCTGCCTGCTCTAAATCATACACAGATATAAAGTTGTGTGATAAGAATACATTTATTTGTATGATTTATAATAAATAATTATTAGCGAGAGAGAGATTGTGCGTGTGTGAATTACCTGCATCTGTGTCACATCTCTACTAATAATTAAGTAATGAGTTTAACTACTGTAGTTGTTTATAGGCAGCGCATTAATTTAGAAAGGTGATTAAAAGGGACTCGAGTACTCGAGATTTGAGTATTCAGACAGACCATGGTATAAAAATTCTCAAGTCTGATTAGTCAGAAGGTATTGATTAATTAAACATCTTCCTTCACAAGATATGTTTGACAGAGGACTTCTCAGTAACGAGAAGTTGGTGAGGGAATGACTGTTTATAGTTTATATAACATAAGTGATGGCAGGAACAAAATTGTTTGTAGATGCTCCACTACATTAAATGTAACAATAATCAGTAGGGATGCACCGAATGTTCGGCAGCCAAAATTATTAGCGGAAAATAGAAAAAAAAAAGCACTTTCGGTCTTCGGCCCAATAAATTTGACCGAACAATGACGTGTTTGATGACGTGACCAAATAGCCTAGCAACCAGA